>OX421506.1:5019403-5049200 GCA_949126835.1 Anisus vortex | reverse complement strand
GACTAGCATTTCACGCTTTGACTGCTATGTGTAAATCAATGTACTTTAGATGTAAGAAGATTTTCATTACTTCCGTTCACATGTACTAGAATTGATTGATTTGTGGGTCGATGATTCTCTTCATTACTTTCCAAATACAGTGACCCCTCGTTTATCGTGGTAGATAGGTTCCGAGACCGGCCGCGATAGCTGAAAATCTGCGAAGTAAGGACACCATATTTACAGTATTTATTAAACATGTATTCGGACTTTTAAAACCCTCCCTTTATGTAGTGTTGAAATACCACACTTTACAGTAATGTACAGATATCTACAGTATGTACACAGGCACACGTGTTTAGCAATGGGGCTTCAAATACCGCGATTATTTTCGAAATTTCCGGAAAATCCGCATAATAGTTTGTTATATAATATAATGAAAAAAATCCGCGAACTCGTGAATCCGCTAATTTCGAAGTAGCGAAGTAGCGAGGGTTCAATGTACTTGTGAAATAATTGTAAAAAATAAGACTTCAGCTTTAGTGTATTGTCGAGTTTCACATCAATCAACAAAATATGTAGATCTTTACATTTTAATAATATTGAACAAAAAAAGTATAAAATAAGAAAGTTTTAAAATGCGAATATTAAAATGCATGTTTTAATCCCTGAATAGTTTATATTATTGAAAATATATTTTTTTATGTGAAAGTTTAAAAATGCGAATATTAAAATTCATGTTGATTCCCTGAATAGTAGGCCTAATCGATAATTTATATTATGTTTAAATAAGAAACTTTTAAAATGGCGAATATTAAATTTCATGTTGATTCCCTAAATAGTAATATAAAATATGAAAAAATTATAATAGTAGCCCATGTTTAAATAAGAAACTTATTAAAATGGCGAATATTAAATTTCATATTGATTTCCTGACTCAAGTTTCATTAATGCTACATTAACCTTGGTTGTTATGCTTGACTTCTGCATGGAAAAAGGTCATATCATTTCAATCTACTGTCATTTCTTTTCACTGTCCAGTGATTTTAAGAAGCTTTAGTGTGTTGAAAAACATTATGTAAAAACTTAAGCCACCAGAAGAGATTAATTTTTAATAAGTCCCATCCAGTTAGTAGGGTTGGTAGGGTTGGCAGGTATCTTATTAGAAAATAGTTTCCCCATTTTTCTCTTCAGTGTATCTTGCTCACGGGGAAAATTGGGTCTATTGTTAACCCTTACAGTCCCGGGCGCGTATATAGCGGAACTGACAGCAGCATAGATAGAAGTAGGTCGGTACGGGAAGGGTTAAATATGTCCAGTATTTTCGTTTTTTTTTTATACTAAATACAAGCTAAATTCCCCAGCGTTACCCATGGGAAAATAAAACATGCCTGGCCTATAAGGTAGAGATAAAGTCTTTATAAAACTACAATTAACAGAAAGATATAGCAGTGGCATAGCTAGGGAGGGGTAGGGGGGGGACATATGTCCCCGGGCGCCACGTTAGGGGGCGCCAAAATGAGCATTAAAACTAATTATTTAATTTTATTTTGATGTAAACTAATGTATCCCAAATACGTTTGCAAGATTGAATTTTGGAGCTCCACAAATATCTTCATTACAAACCAGTTGGCAAGCATGATTTTGGCGCCCCCATTCGGCATTAGCCTAAGGGGCGCCATTCTACTCATACAACAAATGACACATCCACAATGTAGGATTTCTGATGGCGTTTCTTTTTAAAAAACAAAGATCAGTTCGGATTCAAATATTATTCTTCATGTACTGAAAGTGGCATCTGGTTTTAACAATTATACAGCTTGGATAATTTCGAGTCGAATATAGGCTACTTAGCATGAGTATACACTCAGCTAAACAGGATCCAGTTCTTATCTCATTTTTTGGAACAGTTGAAAGTATATATTTAATTTGTTTTTCTCTCGTTCAACAACTCGTTGGGGAGATTTAAAAAGAGTTGTGCCAATCACAGTGAAGGTGGAGTCTGAAACACGCTGGAGTGCACGATCAGAAGCTGTTAAAGCTATTTATGAAGGACTAGATGAACTAGTAGGGCTATTGGAAAAATTATCAGAAGATGCAACTATGACGCCTGACACCAGAAGTGATGCAGAAACTTTGCTGGCAGGTATATTAAACTTTAACTTCCTTGTTTTGTTACATTTCTGTAACATCATACTTGGGAAAATTGATCGTGTCCAGAGACTGTTGCAGGATCTTATGAATTTCAAGGAAGCAGCAAGTATCTGATCTTGAATCGCTGGAGCAAGAACTTGTCAACATTCGTGATAATTTGAGCCAGGTTGTGGTAGACAATGGAAAAACAAGATGCGTAACTTTTGGAATCGAGGTTGACAGAAGAATTAGCAAGAGTTGTAGGACTTTCTGCACAAGAAGAAATTGCACGTGTTATGAACAGCGTATTTGATAGACTCAGGAGTTATCAATACGGTTTTTTCGTCTAAAAAAAAACTAAACACCAAATTTGGATTTTTACTAGACGTCGAAACTCTTCTCGCTGAGACAAATGTCGATACACTTCGTCAAAGCTGAAAAATTTCTACGACTGTGACGTCAAAAGTCACGCATTGTGCACAGCAATCGGAGACTGCAAAATGCTTCTCGGTGCCCGGACTGAAAGTTCTACCGGAAACTCCTTTGGATCTTCTTGGTTTTGTTGTTTCATATGGAGATGACGTTTTTCCGAATCTGCGCATTTCACTGAAAATACTTCTAACGATTGCGGTTTCATTTGCAAGCTGTGAGTGGTCCTTCAGAAAACTGAAGCTTATTTTGTCTTATTTAATTTAATGGGACAAGATCGTCTGAGTCAGGGTTCGGCAACCTAGGGCACGCGTGCCAAATTTGGCAGGCAGAGCGATTTTCAATGGCACGCGAGAGACTTCCATAAAAGGTGTTTTTTTTATTGATGAAAAAAGATGATTTTTATTGATGAAAAAAAAACAACATTTTCCAGTTCTTAATGAGGAAAACTGACTGTTGAAGACGATGTTTCTGAATGACAGAGCGACAGTTGAACGCATTTACAAGGACGGGTTAAACAAGTGGGTTAAATGGACAAACAATTAATGCAGGAAATGTTTATCAACAACTGTTTAACGTAAATCAATTGTATATCTCTAATAATTAAATATTGTAATGAATACCATAATGCTGGAGTTATTAAAAAAAATAATAATAATTAGTCAGTAATATATGTTATATTACAAAGCATAACTTGTTTGGCATCAATATTGAATCAAAATTAGAAACTTTATATGAATTAAAGGGAGATAACTAGCCCGTTTTATTTATGCTATTATTTATAATATGGTGTTTCTTATTTTTCTTTTATAATAGACTAAATGGCCTACAACTTATAACGTATAATGACCGAACTGTAAAATGTAGTTGAAAATTATATAAATATTAGATCTATATGACTAAAACATTTCATACACATTTTTTTTAGCATTACATTAACTACCCAGTTTGTATGATTACTACATACGAATTCCGCTCTATTATCGTTACTTTCACTTTAAACTTTTTTTTAGCGTTGAGCAAATTAAAGACAATCTCAGACAAAATGAGAACAAACTATCATCAATATTATCAGTTACTAGATTCTTATCTGGACAACCAAATGATAATGTTTACAAAATCATTACCAAAAATGTGAAAGTTTGGAAATATTATTTTTGGTATAAATGCAAAAAAAAAAGTTGATAATCACAAATGCATTAATTATTGTTATTAAAAATAAAACGCTTTACCGTTTTTTTTTCCATAACTTTCCTTTGCTTTTGGCCTTGGTCTTGCTACGGAGTTAAATTGTCTTATAAATAAATCAATTAAAACAAGTATACTAAAGGTTGACTTTTAGGCTGTTGGCACGCTGAATGGTTTAGAAATCCTAGTTTGGCACACAATTAGCAAAAGGTTGCCGACCCCTGGTCTGAGTGATCTTGCACTCCTCAGCATCGAAAGAGAAACACTTAAGAATATTAATTTTGACAACGTGATTGACGAGTTTGCGACAGGCAAATCAAGGAGGATCAATTGTTTGTAGACTATGTCTATTCCAGTCATGTAGGCCTATAATTAGTAGAATTTTTTTTCCCCATAAATTGTTTACAATCATATTAGTCTGTATTAGTCTGTATTCTATTTCATTAAAATACCAGGTGCTTCGAAAATGAACCATATAAAACTGTAAAATTTCAAAATTTTCTTTGGGGCTCAATGAGCCCCCAGACTCTGTCGGTCTGAGAAGGGGCGCAGACTTTGTGTCACGTCCCCGGGCGCAGATGACCCTAGCTACGCCACTGAGATATAGTCTAGATATAATAATTTAAAAAAAAAAGTTTTTCACTGAAGACATTTAGGAAAGTAATTTAAAAGAATTATTACAGTCGCGTTAAAAATATACGCAAGCCTTTTTATTTGGCCTAAAGCTAACTTGCCCGTGGATTTAATAATAATAATAATAATAATGAGCACTTTTATAGCGCAACTATCCATGCTATAATAGCATGCTCAGTGCGCTGTCATGACATAGATACAAGAGCACAAATTAGACAATGATTACTTAAACATATAGGACTTTAGGTTCTTTTTAAAAGACTTTGCTTCAGTTTGCCTTAGTGAAATAGGCAAATTGTTCCATAATACGGGCGCCACCGCCTCAAAGGCGCGCACTCCAAAGAGGGGGTGGTGAAGATGTAAACAATCCAACATTTACAATCTTTTTTTTTTTAAAGGTAGTTAAGTAGATGTGTTTGAGTTATTTAATTTCCAGGAGGCAGTTAATGAACATATTCCTCTTCAATAGGATGCATTTTTATTGAGGCGAGGAAATTTATGTTGGTGTTTCTAATTGGGCATTTCACTTTCTGTGTATTGTCTTCGACCATTGTTATCTTGTGCTTATTCATTCACTTAGCCATTTTTCTTTTTTGAGGTTGTTGTTTTAATTTATTTATAGTATGTGGCATAATATGTTTCACCTGACATATCTTGCAGTCATTTTCAGTTCTTGATTTCCTTTCTAGTCACTTTCCTTACCCCTTTGTGCGAGAACAAATGCATAATATAAGTACTCTTTCTTCCCAAGTGGCATTCGGGCAAGGAATGGGTTGCCTGAACAAACCAGGAAAACCAGTAACTTAACATCATTTAAAATATTAATAAAGACGCTTGACTAGATTCGGACTACGGATGAGCGTAGGACGCAATAATCTTCTTCATAGAAGGAGCGTCTGTAATATAGAAAATAAAATAGTCAACTCGTCAGCATTTTGAGTTTTCTAGTTATATGAATATTTCCTGGTATCCATTGTAGAGTTATCTTGATGTTATATTTACATGATAGCTGTTCCATTATATAATATTGCTACGTTTCGTTGTCAAGGGTGTCCCGTTTATCACAATTACTTTTTGGTACCCTTGAAGAATCCTTAACTCTCGCCCAAACTTTCAGCCAAGTAATATAGAATCGACCCCAGCATTAGTTACTAACAACTTTTAATTCAACATAACACATAACATTGAAGCTCAACACAAGTCAATAAAAATAACACTATTTAAGAAGATCACACGAAGCAGCCTAACCAGTCTCTCAACACACTCTACTCTCTAATCTAACTACTACTATCTATCTACCAGTCTCTCAACACACTCTACTCTCTAATCTAACTACTACTATCTATCTATATACTACATGGTCCGGAAACTTCCCCCCCCCCCGTGCTTAGTCATGCCAAACGGACAATGGTCATCCATGGTCACCAAAAGAAAGTGACCATCAGTTACAAAGGGAAGTAATCACAACTAAAAAAAACAACTACAAGGGAATTAATGAATTCTAACCTCATACATCACAATGTAAATAGGTGAACCTATTCAAGATTTGGTGAGGTGTTATAATATTATGCTATTGTTTCTCATTGCAGATTGAGACGAATATGTATGTTTTGTCACCCAGAACACACACACAAAACAACAACAAAACTCATCGACCAAAAGAACACATAAAACATGACGTAAAATATCTGTTAGAACGTATCTCAATTTTTTTGGAATGTGTTGGTGTTGGTTGTGTTGCCGATGTTATTTTGGGAGGACGGGTTAGAGGTGGTGGTAGATTTTTGTTTCTGCGGCCTAAAAAAAAAACGGTTGGATATGTTTTATATGTGTCTATATATTTTTCAGCAATGACCTTTTGAGCGACTTCCTGTCGTGTGAGTTTAGTTGGGGGAGGGGAGAGGGTGGTGAAGATGTAAACAATCCAACATTTTTGTAAGGTTCTGTAAGGTTATGTTGCTATTCAACTTACATGTTACAGTCGCTACTTTTATACAGAAGTCTAGTGTCTCGCTTAGTTATGTAATAGTTTTCTCTCTCTCTGTGTATCTTTCTCCCTCTTTCTCGCGCGCTCTCTCTCTCTCTGTAACTGCATATATATATATATATATATATAAATATATGTATGTATTACATCATCATCAACGTTCAATAAGAATTTAATAATTCGTTCCATAGTGTGTAATGAGAAGAAAGGTTAAAAAATGATTTTTTTTATGGCTTGGAGTGTGGGGTGGAGGTTGAAATTGAGATTGAATGAGGGGGGGGGGTCATTAAAACACGTCTATGTGCAGAGTATCAGCTCGATAGCATGGCGGAAAGTGGGTCAATTAGCCACCCAAAAGATCAGATCGTATAAAAGAAGGGAAGAAAGTTTAGAAAAGTTAATAAGGATTTTAAAAATAACAACATCATATAAAATGCATTTACAATAATATATCAACATAACAAGCGTCACAGTGATACACTAAAAACGGGAAAACCCGCAAGTCCGTTCATCAGAATGAGTTTACAGTGAAACTAAGTTGATCATTAGCTCCAACATTTTTATATATTTCGCGCCCATTAATCTTCGTTTTATTTTTATTTGTGTGTGTGTGTGCATGTATGTTGCAGTATATTTGTATGTGTAGAGTATAATTAGGACTACGTTTGTTTAGATATCTCAAATTAACAGTATAACAATAACGCCAATAGTTAAATCATTAAACCTAGAAGCACTAGAGGACAGAAGGGCAAAGAGTAAAGTAGAAATAATACAATAAGGCAGTAAACTCTTATTTAGAAATACAACACAATAACAAGCTATTACAATGCTCAGATAAGTACAAAAACACTTCTCTAATCCTTTACGTGAGAACAAATACATAATATAAGTACTCTTTCATTCCGATCGGCATCCGGACATGGAATGGGTTGCCTGAACAAACCAGTAAATTAACATCGTTTAAGACACTTTGATCAAAATGCAAGACTTGACTCAGACCACGGATGAGCGAAGGGCGCAATAATCTTTATAGAAGGAGCGTCTGTAATCTATATGAAGTCCTGTAGCCTTTAAAGTTTGTTTCGCTTGTGTGGTAATGGTATGAATGTATGTTTTTGTTGTGTGGACTCTCCCCCCCTTTTTTGTTATTAGTTAAGTCCCCTTTGAGAAGGCAGTTTTCTGACCACAGCGGGACAGAAGGCAACAATGTTCGGTTCTCGGCTGTGTGTGGAGATGGTCTATATGAGATTAGCCCCACTGTTTTTTTAAATTGGTTATTAATAAGTTAGACCTAGTTGGTAATTTTATATAAATAAACCTAACCTTCTCACATTCCTGAGTTTGTGTTGAGTGAGTTTCGTGCCACGAGCTTACATATATAGCCTATATATAAAGTAGACTGTGTGTGTTCAACCAATCAGTTAATTTAAAGACCCGTGAGCTTATTGTCTCATATTATACTTCGGACATGTGTCTTCGCTTTCTAAGTGGATAACGTATCGGACTGCCATGCGGGCGACCCATGTTTTATTCTCCAGTTAGTCTATACCTTTTTTTTTCTACAATTTTTTTTTAAATTTCAATTAATATTACTTTAATTTTTTTAAAACCTACGAGCAACACTGGGCAATTTAGATTTTTACTAAATAAAAAGACTTCCTATTTTTTTACCCGATTACAATATTTATTTTAAATTACTTTCCTAAAAGGTCTTCAGTAAAACATAATAATTTTTTTAATTATTAGATTTATTGCTTTCTGCTCATTGTAATTTATACAATTTTATTCCGTAACTTATACAGGCCTGCTTTATTTACGCCGGGTAATTTAGCTTGTATATAATAACAGAATTATGGATTCGGGAGAGGAGTATATATATAAAGGGGGGGGGGCTATTAGTGTAAGGTGGGGGGAGGGAGGAGAAGGATATTTCAAGTTAGGAAGGAGAAATAGAAGGTGAAGGCCGAACACGGGCACGCGCTTTCATCCTAAGATATCATTTTTCTAATTATCAATGATTGAAACTTAAATAATCGGATTTATTAAATATGTATTCGTCTTATAATCTCATTTTCCTATCGCTTCTATTTCTCAAACAAAGTCAGTTATTATTATTTCTACCATCAAGAATTACAAATTTTTGGAAAATAATACAGTCTCAAGCTGGGGAAGCCAATGTTAGAGCAATTTAAAAATAACTTAGACAGCTTTACTATTATAATATTTATAATCATTCAAATAAAAAAGGAAATTATGAGTAAAATATTTTTTATGTCGATTATAATAATGTGAAAGCAAATATCATATTAAAAGACATCAACTCAACTGTACTGTCTTAACCTTGTGAAGTTATCAGCTCCCTTTATGAAGTTTTGATCTCCCCTTATGAAGTTATTATCTCCCCTTATGAAGTTATTATCTCCCTTTTATGAAGTTTTGATCTCCCCTTTATGAAGTTATTATCTCCCCCTAAGAAGTTATGATCTCCCTTTTATGAAATTATGATCTCCCCTTTATGAAGTTATTATCTCCCTTTTATGAAGTTATGATGTCCACTTTATAAAGTTATGATCTCCCCTTTATGAAGTTATGATCTCCCCTTTATGAAGGTATGGTCTCCCCTTTATGAAGTGATGCATAACATAGGGTATGGTCTCCGCAGTAACATGTACTACACTACTTCTCCCCACTTACCGAATTCCCCATTGGATCATTATCGTGGTGGTTCGCCCGTATACCTGCACTGTCGCCCGGTAGCACATATCCCAGGTCCATCTGTCTGGACACCCAGGCACCAGGGCTTGAATGAGGTTGAATTCTGCGCACATTGCTTCCTCCCCACCGAGACTTGAGGCCTCTCGGCAGTGCAATGATACATCGGACGCGCAGCAGCAGATGTCCTCCAATGCGTTAGCCCACCGGTGTGCTCTTAACGCAAAGCGTATCGGTGGTTTCCACACTTTGCCAGAGATGAGTCCCATGGGTACAGAAGTGCCGTAAGCCTTATCAGATTCATAGTTCAGATAGATCTATTTTAGCATGGGCCGCTTTTTTCCACCTTTGGCACCTATTCAATCACAACTGGCCTATAAATGTGAATGTGCATGTCTGGTGAGTGTGTGTGTGAAAGTGTATGTGTTTGTTTGTAAATAGTATAGGCGTGTTTCTATGTCGACAGGTGTGCGTGTGTGTGTGTGTGTGTGTGTGGTGCTCACGACGTTGGGCTCAGTGCAATCGATAGGATAAAGTACTTTTCATTTTTGAGCCCTCAGAGTTGGCAGCAACCTTGTTGTTTCGGTATTATTTTGTTGTTGTTGTTGGTTTATGTTGTTTTTGTTTGTATTTTTGCAAGCCAGATATTGACTCCTTGATGTCTCCATCAGGAAACAAATATTAAAAAGGTCGGCACGTGTTTGATCCAGCAGACAGGCCCATGACGTCAGAGGGCACGCTGGTTTGCGAGACATGACGTCACCTGTTCACGTTTTATTCTTAGCATGCTATGTGATCAGTGAGCAGACTATGACGTCAGTCGACGACACGCTGATCTGCACATAATAGTGACGTCAAATAGGTCGTCCACGAACTTAGTCAGCGCTTGTCGTAACCTCATCCCGGGGAGGACCTAACGCGCTGCCACTACTTACAAACAATAGGGAGTGGAGGGGGTGGAGATAAAAGGCCGATGATTAATTTTTTTCCACAGGCATATCAGTCATAGACCTGAATGAATCGGGGTACCCAATTTCCATTACCACCTTCGGAGGGCTCAACCACATTGCATAGCGCTGAGCGATGATTTATATTACAGCTTTTAGTACAAAAGGAGCACCATTCTGGTAAGCACTTCTGTACCCATGGAGCTCAAAGCTGGCGGAGGGTGTAAACCACCGATAAGCTCCCATTAAATGTACACCGGTGGTCTAACGCATAAGAGGAATTCCCTTGTTGCGCGTCTGAAATTTCATTGCACATGTGAGAGTCGCCGAGAATCGGTGGCGAGGTGGAAGAAATGAGCGCAACAGCCAATCTCGCCGAGCCCGGTGAATGGAGTGACCGTGTCTATGTTGTGGTCTTTGTTTTATCACTTCTCTACCCATGGGCCCCATGGCGAAGTGTGTAAGCCGCCGTTTACTAGCCCCTTTAGAGTACACCAGTGGTGGAACGTATTGGGGACTCTCCCCTATTGCGCGTCCGAGAATCATTGCACATGCGAGCGCCAACAGGTGAGGAGGGAGTTATAGGCACAGCAGCCCATCTCTCCAAGCCCGGTGCCGTGCTGACCAAGCCTTAAATATTGTATTTGTACTCGTCCGATTTCATAGCTACATATAACATTGTTATAACCAAGTCAGAGTGCGGGTATACGAGTTAACGCTGCTTCTTAACGAATCTGATTGAAGTCCGCATGAGAAGTGGGCGGAGGGGAGAGAAATAGTGCGTGTGCCTGCGGGACCCCCTACAGTGTGACCTGCCCCATCATGCGGTTACAACTGAAACTAGCAAACGCTGGTCGTCTGAACGGAATGAACTGAGAATTAATAACTATTCAGGAGCCCTAGATAGATATTTGCGCTATGGACAACATTTGTTTCAAATACTATTAGCTTTAGACGTTATGTTTTTGTAAGTTTAGTGAGATTTAAAAGTCATGTGGCGGGTCTATTTGGTAGCCAATCATCTTGCTTGCTTTCGTAGCTCATGACGTCACAAGAACCAATCATTTCACAGCTAAGGCCGACGCGAACATCACCTAAAGTTGATCTCTTACATTATTCCGATTCAAGACAGTGTTGTCATAAACTCACTGACGCGATAAAAGCTGCCAAGTATAAGCTTATTAGAATTTAAAAATGGCGCCATAACTTTCAGCTAATGTAGCACATGTTTTCGAGGCTAACATATTTATAAAGGCATATGTCTTTAATTTAAATTCTTCAACGTGGCTCAACAACATTGCAACTCAAAAACTTTGACAATACAAGCGGAAGTAATTAGAATAGACTTTTGTGATTCTAAATTGTGTATAGAAAGAACACAGTGCCGGCTCATTCATATAGGCAACCAAGGCGGCCGATAGGGCGCAAAATGGAGTTGTTGTATTTTTTTTACTTTGGGGATTTAAAAATACTACAAGCTACTAGCATAGGCAGACAAACTACTAGGTAATGAAAGGGTATTTTATTTAAGTTGTCTTAGAAAAAATGAAAGTATGCACTCACACTATTGAGTTTTTCCCCGTAGAAGGCACTTTAATGGGGGCGCAGAATCAGTTTTCGCATATGGCGTCGAAAACCCTATATCCTGTCCTGATAGAACATTCCTTTTAAGCTATAGATAAATAGATTTACAATTTCACTATAAGTTATAGTCTTTGTTTCCGCAATTTGCGAGGGCGACTAATTTCTGCATAACATAAAAATTGTTTTACCATGATGTTATGAACTATTTGTATAATTTGTTAAGGTGGAAAATACTGCATTATTCTATTACCATGATGTTATTGAATATTTTGTGTTAAAAATTTACAATTGTATGAAATTTTATACATGACGATTACAGGCGCATTTGTTTTATATCCGCCCCCCCCCCCCCCAACCTCCCACACACATTTCATTCGCTCAATTTAAATGTTGACAAATTAAATTTCACCAATCACATGTCGCAGTGCGATTGTACACTACACAGACACAACATGGTTTTTGTCTCTACAGAATTTCGTAAGAAGAAAAAAAAACAACACAATGCATAGTATTATATCTACTGTACCCGGGAAATCCCGGTTTGTTAGTTTGTATACAGAGCGAGATTGTCTTCTGTGTATTACAAATTAAATTTACCAGGCATTAAAATGTCTTACTTTTGTAAGAGCGAAATTGAAAGGTTGAATGCTTTATAAATGTCCTCCCCCCCCCCTCCCCCCACCCCCCGTGGATGCTTTATCCCCCCCTCTTAAACACCATTCAGTTTTTTTATTTCTTCGTTCATATTCAGTTTCTTACTAAAGGTGTGTTAACCCATATAGACCGTAGACCTAGATCTATTGTCAGAGACAACTACTGGCTTGACACGTGGCTTGTTTAAAATAATTGCTGTAAAGAAATCAGCCGAGACGTTTTATTAATTGGTGTTTTAGGCTTTTATTTTTTGGTGCTTTAGGTTTTTATTTATTAATGTTTTAGGTTTTTATTTATTGGTGTTTTAGGTTTTTATTTATTGGTGTTTTAGGTTTTTATTTATTGGTGTTTTAGGGTTCTATTTATTGGTGTTGTAGAGTTTTAGTTATTGGTCTTTTTTACGGTTTTATTTATTCTTATTTTAGGGTTTTATTTATTGGTGTTTTAGGATTTTATTTATAGATGTTTTAGACAATACGGACACGTGTCTTTAAATTAACTAATATGATTGGTTGAACACACACACAGTCTACTTTATATAATATATAGATTGTGAAACAGCAACCCAAATAAGAAATGTATAATACAATTAACATTATATTCACCGTGGTTGACTTTGTTTTAAGCGGGATGAATCGGGTTACTCCCTTTCCATTGATCACTTCGGAGACCTTAAGGAACTAAGCGCAATCTCAGAGCCAATACTAAGGGCTCTAAGGGGGACAATCTCTTAGTTCATTCGAAGTTCAAATCTAGTTCATAGCCTGGTGTTTCGAAATACTGAAGCATTCAAAGCCGTTTCTAAGTCGTTACAATACATTACACTCACTCCACGATCAAAAGAAATGCACTGTACCTATTAGTGAGTTGAAGTCAGTCACTTCCGGGTCAAGGAAGAGTGGCACGTGCCTCAGTTCCCGCCTCAGTGTCGTCAGGGCCCTCAGGGATAATGACGGCACGTGGGGTTTAGACCATCGATTGGCATCCTCGTCCAGAAATTCTTCGAATTTGATCCATCTAAGAATAAAAATAAGATAAGAACCATTATTGCACATTTAGCCGTATGAATAGAGGCTCCTATATATCTATCAATCCATCTATCAATATATCCATTTATATATCCATGTATTCATCCACCTATCTCTCAATCCATCTATTTACACATTTATCTATCTATTTTTCCATCTATTCCTCTATCTATCTTTTTATCTATCTATATATCCATCTATCTATCCATTTATCTATCCATCTATATATCCGTCTATCCATCCAGCCTTCTCTCTCTCTCTTTTAATTATCTAGCTACCTTATATATCTATTTATCTTCTATATTTCTGTCTATTAACTTTAATCCATCTAATATATACTATATATCCCAATATATATATATATAATATGAATCTTCTCATATCTATATTATCTATTTTATCTGTCACTATAATATCCTAACTATATATCTGTCTATGCGCCACGGTGGCCGAGCAGGCAGCGCGTTGGACTGGCGTACCGAAGGTCCTGGGTTCGAACTCTGGTGATGGCTAGGATTTGTTCCCAGCTCTGATGGGTGGTAGGCCTACCTGACATTAATTAGGGGTAAATGCGGATGGGGCACTTTGATGGCCACACAATCCCCTAGTATGCGGCGGTGGCCACAGAAACTGGTGAACGCCTCCGCTTCACCGGCCCCATGGATCAATTTGTTCCAACTGTTACTTTACTTTACAAACATCCTTCTATGGCCCAGATAGGGTCCCGCCCGAATAGCCTCGCGTTGTCATTGACTCGGTCCTGTTTGTGAAAGGTTAGTGGTAGTGCCAGTGGCTTAACTAAGGAAATTGACGCCTGGGGCGGGGTAAAGGGGGGGGGGCGAAAATGGCACCTATTTAAAATGTTAGTTTCCGAGTTTTTTTTAGGATGTGAAATAATACAGAATTGTCTTTTTGTAAAGAAAGTTTTTCGTCCATTTCAATTTGATCGCCTGGGGATATCACGCCCTTTCCGCCCCCCCTCCCCCTGTAGTTACAATAGTGGGTGGCGGTACTTGATTGAGTGAGTGAGAGGGAGTGTGTGAGATAGATAGAGAGATAGCGAGAGAAGGAGAGAGAAATAGATAGATTAGAGAGAGATAGAAAGAGAGATAGAGATAGAGAGAAAGATATATATAGATAGAGAGAGAGAGAATACATGTTTCGCGGAAACCAAAGAACTCTTCATCACAGATACAGATATAGATATACAGATATAGATATAGATATAGACATGATAGTTCCTATTGTTTTCTCCCTTACACAGGAGAATAAAGGAAGGAATAAAGAAAAGTATGAACATAGATCGATGAGTTTACTACATGGGTAGGTCCTAGCTCTGACAACTATATAGATCGATGAGTTTACTACATGGGTAGGTCCTAGCTCTGACAACTATATAGATCGATGAGTTTACTACATGGGTGGGTCCTAGCTCTGACAACTATATAGATGGATGAGTTTACTACATGGGTGGGTCCTAGCTCTGACAACTATATAGATCGATGAGTTTACTACATGGGTGGGTCCTAGCTCTGACAACTATATAGATCGATGAGTTTACTACATGGGTGGGTCCTAGCTCTGACAACTATATAGATCGATGAGTTTACTACATGGGTGGGTCCTAGCTCTGACAGCTATATAGATCGATGAGTTTACTACATGGGTGGGTCCTAGCTCTGACAACAATATAGATCGATGAGTTTACTACATGGGTAGGTCCTAGCTCTGACAACTATATAGATGGATGAGTTTACTACATGGGTAGGTCCTAGCTCTGACAACTATATAGATGGATGAGTTTACTACATGGGTGGGTCCTAGCTCTGACAGCTATATAGATGGATGAGTTTACTACATGGGTGGGTCCTAGCTCTGACAACTATATAGATCGATGAGTTTACTACATGGGTGGGTCCTAGCTCTGACAACTATATAGATATTATGGATCCCAGGGGTGTGTGTTATTGGAGGTAGGGGTGGAATTTGAAAAGGGAGGACCGAACTATGTTAATGTAAAACAAAAACACGTCATCACTTGTCCCAATTTTTTAAGAATGTCCCCAAATGTTTTAAACTATCGAAGGGGCATCCTCGTTGCCCCGTAACATAGGGTACGGTCTACGCAGTGGGACACCCTACGCAGTGGGACACCCTACGCAGTGGGACACCCTACGCAGTGGGACACCCTACGCAGTGGGACACCCTACGCAGTGGGACACCCTACGCAGTGGGACACCCTACGCAGTGGGACACCCTACGCAGTACATGCATTACACTTCTCTTCCCACCAGTAGAATTCCTACCTTGGATCACTTAACGCGGTGGCTCGCTCGTATACCTGTCACTGTTCTGACATTCTAACCACAACTGCAGAAACAATCACCACACATAGAGAAGTAAAGAGCATCATTGGAAAAATAAAAGATATCATTCTCTTTGGTAAAAACTAAATCGACAGATACGCTCATCTCACGTAAAGCCATGACGCTAACATCATTTCTCCAGAGAGACGGTTTCAGGGGCCTGGAAATGGGATGTTTTTACTTGAAGCAGTAGAGGACAGAAGGGCAGAGAGTTACAATGCTCAGATAAACATAAAGACAACAAACACTTTTCTTAATACTTATGCGAGAACATATGCATATAAGTACTCTTTCTTCCCCGAGTGACATCTGGGAATGGAACGGGTTCCTTGAATAAACCAGGTAAACCATTAACGTAACATCACTTAAAACGCTAATAGAAATGCAGGACTAGACTAAAAAACGGATGATTGTAGAACGCAATGATCTTCTTTATAGAAGAGGTGTATGAAGAAGCTGAGGAAGCAGCCAGAAATGGAAATATGAAAGATTTATATACCATCACCAAGAAGTTATCTGGGAAGTTTAGTAAATCTGAAAGAGCGGTCAAAGATAACGAAGGAAAGCAGATAATCGATGACGAAGGACAAAAGAGAAGATGGGTGGAATACTTTGAAGAGCTACTTAACAGGCCAGCCCCACCAGATCCACCTGATATCCAGCAAGCAGACATAGACCTGCCGATAGACTGCAATGCGCCTACAAAGGAAGATTTATGCCAAGCTTAAAAGCGGCAAAGCATCTGGACCAGATGATATCCCTGCGGAGGCACTGAAAGCGGACGTGGAGACTACAGTAGAGCCCTTACACGCCCTCTTCCAAAAAATCTTGGAAGAGGAGCAAGTCCCAACTGAGTGGAAATAAGGACTACTCATTAAACTCCATAAGAACTTTATAGACTATGAAAAGGCATTTGACTGCCTGGACAAGGCATCACTTTGGAGGCTGCTAAGACACTATGGGATCCTTGTGAAAATTACCTCTATAATTAATAATTCTTATGAAGGAATGAAATGCAGAGTGATCCATAGAGGCCACCCAACAGAGGCATTCCAAGTACAGACAGGAGTGAGAAAAGGGTGTATACTGTCGCCATTTTTGTTTCTACTAGCGATAGACTGGGTCATGAAGACATCCACAGCAGATAAGCGCTAATGGCATCCAGTGGACGCTATGGTCACAGCTGGATGATCTAGATTTTGCGGATGACCTTGCACTACTCGCACATACTCAGCAACAGATGCAGGAAAAGACTAACATCGTGACAGAAAACTCCACTCGCCTTGGCCTCAACGTCCCCAAAGGGAAGACCAAGTTCCTTAAGGTCAAGGCAGATAACACATCGCCTATCACTCTCAATGGTGAAGCGCTTGAAGAAATAGAAGAGTTCACCTATCTAGGCAGCATCGTGAATAAGAAGGGTGGAACCGACGCCGATGTGAGGGCAAGAGTTGGCAAGGCCAGGACAGCTTTCCTCCAACTTAAGAATATCTGGAGCTCAAGAGTTATATCCCTGAAAACAAAGATCAAGATCTTCAACTCAAATGTGAAGTCTGTCTTACTCTATGGCAATGAAACGTGGAGGATCACAGCTACTAACACCAAGAAGATCCAGACTTTCATAAACTCAGGTCTCAGGAGAATTTTGCATATACGCTAGCCGGACATGATCAGTAACGATGAGCTCTGCAGTCGCACAGGTCAACAGGCAGCTGACCTGGAGATCATGCAAAAAAGATGGAGATAGTTGGGGCACACACTACGAAAACAAGCTTCCAACATCACCAGACAGTCCCTATCGTGGAACTTCCAAGGAAAGAGGAAGAGGGGCCGACCTCAAAACAGCTGGCGCCGTGACCTGGATGCCGACGTCAAGTGATCAGGTCATTCTTGGAGATAGTTGGAAAGACCGGGATGGCTGGAGAGCCCTTGTTGGTGGCCTATGTCCCGAGAGGGGTAGAAGGCGAAAGTAAAGTAAGTAGTATGAAATGTATACGACAAGATAAGAAACTAAAAGGAAGCGTATCACGAAAGGAGATGTCCGAGAAACAATTTGAAATGTTATCGGCTCATACAAAGACCTGGTGACTAGGCCTACCATAAAAAAAAAAATGCATGATGGTAGGGAGACAATAACAAGAAGCTTTTTTCAAATACCTTGTAAAAAGTCTCAAAACCCGGACGAGCCGAAGCTCTTAAGCCGGGGCGTAACGCTTTAGAAGTGGGTTATTTAAAACCCTGTCCGGGATCCAGCCACCCCACGGCACGCCGAAGGCGTGGCGTGCCATGTAACAGGGAAGGATTCCGCAGGCCAGCGACCGTTCACTGCGGTTCCCCTAAGGATCATTATCGTGGTGGCTCTCCCGTATATCTGCATTGTCACCCGGTAGCACAAATCCTGTACTATAGGCACAGGCATCCAGGCACCGGGTGGGTCGTGAGACTGGGGTTGCAGCATCCATTGCTTCCTCCCCACCGAGACCCGGTGGCCTCTCGGCAGTGCAATGGATCTCGGACATGCTGCGGGGGCTGTCCCCCATGCGTTAGCCCGCCGGTGTTTCAAAGAAATTACTGGCGGTTTACACACTACGCCGCTTTGAGGCCCATGGGTACAGTAGTGGTTTTTTTTTTTTTTTTTTTTTTTTTTTTTTTTTTTTTTTTTTTTTTTTTTTTTTCAAATACCATCCTTCAAGACACAGTACTAGGTAAGTAAAGTACCCTTCGGACCAAACTGATCATAGGGCTAGTGAAGCAGCGTTCACCAGTTTCTGTGGCCACGTCATATTAGTGGATGTGTGGTCAGCACAATGCCCAGCCGCCTGTACTTTACCCCAACTAATGTCAGGTACCCATCAGAGCTGGGTAGACTCGGGTACGCCCTCAAGTCCCGGGAAAATTTCTAGCCTGCACCAGGATTCGAACACAGAGTTTTCGGATCGCCACCGTGCTGCCACAGTACAAGGTGCACGGAAAACAAAGCAGACGTAAAAAAGGGGGCGGGGAGAGAATGCCATAACAGATTTGATTCTTCTGTCCTTTGACAGCACTGACAGGATGGCAAAAGACACTGACAGATGGTGTGTGCTGTCGAGAACGTTTATAAACGAACCACCGAAGGTGATTGGGGGCAGGTCAAAACCGTGAGAAGGTGTAGGGGCAATCAACATCTAGCACACTAGTAGGCAACCGATTGGATAATAGTGTGCGAAAGTCGGATTTTCGATACATTCAGTGTGCCAACAAACAGTCTAAAAGTAATTCTTCTCTAGCACTCAATTTCCAATTTCTTGAGGAAGGGACTTAAATTGCCTTTGAGGGGGTGTCTTAAACATGCCAATGAAAATCGATCCGCCTGCTAAGTTTGATACGCGTGCCGTAGGTTGCCAACTCCTGATTTAGCATATTATGTTCTTAATATATCTAATCTAATCTATATCTTCTTAAATTTAATCTAATATAAATCTGAGTGCCGCAATTTCCCTCCCCTCCCCGCCACCCCTTCCCGCCACCCCTCCCCTCCCCGACACCCCTCCCCGACACCCCTCCCCGACACCCCTCCCCTCCCCGACACCCCTCCCCGACACCCCTCCCCGACACCCCTTCCCGCCACCCCTCCCCTCCCCGACACCCCTCCCCGACACCCCTTCCCGCCACCCCTCCCCTCCCCGACACCCCTCCCCGACACCCCTTCCCGCCACCCCTCCCCTCCCCGACACCCCTCCCCGACACCCCTTCCCGCCACCCCTCCCCTCCCCGACACCCCTCCCCGACACCCCTTCCCGCCACCCCTCCCCTCCCCGACACCCCTCCCCGACACCCCTCCCCGACACCCCTCCCCGCCACCCTCCCCGCCACCCCTTCCCGCCACCCCTCCCCTCCCCGACACCCCTCCCCGACACCCCTCCCCGCCACCCCTCCCCGCCACTCCTCCCCTCCCCGACACCCCTCCCCGCCACCCTCCCCGCCACCCCTTCCCGCCACCCCTCCCCTCCCCGACACCCCTCCCCGACACTCCTCCCCGACACCCCTCCCCTCCTTGCAACCTTCCCCGCCACCCACACCCATCGCCAACGATCACGTGACCTACCGGGCCGTCTCCATCCAGACCACCTCACATCCGGTGTCCGTGAGCCTGTTCATCTGACAGAACATGGGCTGCAGGCTGGTCGTCCGCTCCTCGTCCAGCATCCGGGACACGATAAGCAGGTCCATCTTTGAGTTGTGTTCCGGGTCGTCCATGACAGATGATTACTGGGACGAGATTTGAAAAAAAAAACAAAAAAACAATAAAACATCAACAGGGTATACATTTTAATAAGTCGTGCACTGTTACAACAACGCCTGGCAGCAAATTAGGATTAGGCGTTGTACTAGTTACTAAATCCCTTAGTGTGCCAAAAACTGTTAAAAATGAAGAGAAGAAAAACAACATTTTCGGAATAAATATATGTTCACTGTTACGACAATAGCTGTGTAAACGAGCGTTGTAATGGCTGCGAAATCTCTTAGTCTACCCTATTTTGGATTATTTGTATGTGTGTAGGCCTACTCGTGTGAAATGAATGCGTAGGGTTGACGTCCATGTGCTGTCACATCAGTTTCCGGGTCACCTGAAAGCCCGCCTTTTAGTAAACTACAAAACCTAAACCTATATAATAAATTATTTGATCCCTTCATCATCGCAAGTAGTAAAGTACCCTTTGACCAAATTGGTCCATAGAGCTGGTGAAGCAGCGTTCACTAGTTTCTGTGGCCAATGGTAGGGATCGGCAACCTAAGGAACGCGTGCCAGACCTGGCACGCAGAACGATTTTCAGTGGCACGCGAGAGACCTCAAAGAAGGTATTTTTAAATGCAAGTCAAAACAACGTAAGTCAGCATAATTAATTGGTGGGAATCACAAGGACATCACACTGGACTTCGACTATTTTAGTTTAGGAATGTTTGTATGCAAATCTCCTATCATTGGACTTGCGATCTCTGATTGAATCTATTGTTAAGATGGTCAATTTGTATAGTTTCATAAGCGTCTTCTATAAGAAAGTTATACGGAGTAATTATAGGTAAAGTCTTGGATAGATTAGTTTCTTGTCTGGAAGCAATTAAGATGTATCTTTAAAAAAAAATAATTCGATATTGAATGAGGAGAACTGACTGTTGAATCCGATTATTCTGAATGACATGGCGACGACACATGTCAGTGAGCTGAACTTGCATTTACAAGGATGGGGTCGAAAAGCACTTGAAGTGTTGGACCATTGGAATGGATTTGCATTTAAACTGGACATATCTTGCCTTGCATTTAACGCTTTTAGAAGTAAACAGAGGCACTAAATGCGGAGTTTTTTCTAAAGAAAAGTAAGACTTTCAAATTCAAGGACTCTTATTACGAACTACTTCCTTGTGGACGGATATTGACTTATGGCAGTGAGACCTGGACACTCACAAAAAGCACAGACAACATACTAAACACCTGGGTAAGAAAAGTCCTCAGAAAAATGTTTGGACCAACCAAAGATAAAGATGGATGGAGGATGCGTACCAACAGAAAGATCTACGAGCTATATGAAGACCCTACTATTGTGGCTGAAATAAAAAAAAAGGGCAGGCTACGCTGGACAGGCCACCTGGAACGAATGCCTAACAGCAGAGGAGCGAAAGTGATATATGCTCAGAACCCCAGAGGAAAACGACCTAAAGGCAGACCCAGACTGAGATGGGTGGATGATGTCGAGATGGATCTGCGACAGATCGGGGTCCAGGCCTGGAAAAAGAAGACAATAGATAGGTCAGAGTGGAAGGAGGTGGTGAGGCAGGCCAGAGCCCTCCATGGGCTGTAGCGCCAGAGATGATGATGATGATGATGAAAAATGGGCATCGAAATGTGACTATTTGCGGGAAAATCTGAAAGGAATAGTTGCTTAGGAAAGTCATCTGTTGTCAACTGCAAAGCATTCGCTCTACTTTCAGCTCTTTTTGGTTTAATTTACACTAGTGAATATATTATTTTTTATCGCATATGAAAGCTGTTTTAAGCATGCCAAGAAGTCACTTAAACTTGACAAATAAGAAGTCACTAAATATGTCCTTGCCATTGAAAAATTAGCGAAGAGCATTCAAGGAAAAGGCGCTCATTAATGGATTCAAGCTATAATTACATTGAGAAGAGTTTGTTATGCTCATCTCTCTTAATTAAGCATAAATATAATTATATCTACAAGAAATGTATTTGTTTTATTATTGTAATAAATATAAAAGGCTTGAATCCATGTCACTTATACCTCATACACTTAACCCCAGACATTTAATCCTAAAAAATGCTATTTTAGATATAAAATTATGAAATCAGATATGAATATAATTTATATATAATAATATAATATATGAATATATATAAGAATATAATAATGAATATATCAAACAAAAAAAGCTAATAGTTCGATATTCACTTATTTATTTTCCAAGTGTTACAATTAATAATAAATATTTAAATGCATTAATAATCATATTTAAATCATGGCATTAAAATAAAATATAATAATTTGTAACATCAGTTTCAAGTTGTTTCAACATAAGAACTTTAAATCAAATAAAAATTATTATTGTTCATCCATATGATAACACATTGTTCTTAAGAGTTTGCGGGGTAAGTGTTTTAAATCAATATGACGGGTAAGCTAAAGATCAGAGATGCAGAAGACGATCCATTGACTCATATCGCTGTGCAATGTTGTCGATTCTCATGGCTAATGCAGCATACTTCTTTCTTGGACGCTGCTCTGTGACGATGCATGACTGCAGTACTGATGCCTTGTGTAGTTGACAATCCTTACGTAGACCATCAAGAAAGGTCCACATTGTTGGGTGATTGCACGAGAAGAGAGATTGAAGTGCGTGATGCCAACTCTCTACTCTACAGTGTTGTTTGTTCGTGCAACACTGCTATTGACGTCCATTTAACACTGCCATTCTAGGGATGTTAAAACCGTTTTTTTTTTCAAATCCGGTTTTCGGTTCTATAAAAATATATTTATAAAATAACATATATTCACACACGTATACATCCTTCATTCGCGGTTTGTACCAATTGATCGTATTTAATTAGCAAACTCTGAATTGGGACTAAAAGAGTGTAGTGAAAGGTTAAGAACAGGTGAGGAAGAGTGGGGCGTTTCAATTGCGTAAGAGAGGAAGACGATAATAGCTTCAGGCTACTCTCATCCTATCTAATCTAAACTCTACTCTATACTACTATCTACGCTATAATCTATCTATGTGTGCTAAGAGTCACGATTTAAGTCCAAGGTCGTGACAAATGTAAAATACTGTAATCATATTGACTAATTATAATGCAAATATTGTATCATCAACATTATTTACAACTATTGGCTATGCCCGTCGAAATGACGTAGAAACCATAGACTATACTCATAGACTATAATATACATGGACCGCTTGCTTTAGTATTTCTGCTATATGATGACTTGAAACACTGATTTTTTGAATTCCCTATTCTAAATAAAGCAATTGCTATACAGAAAATAAAGTTATTGATATACAACTTCCGTTTTATTTAATCGCTATGATTTTCTCAATGAAATATTAAAATCGAAAGCTGTACAGAGCGGAAACATTTATATATTAGTGTTGTGTGCGCACGGAAAAAGAACATAAGCTCTAAAAATAGAGCAGGCGGTCCATCTTATTATAGTCAATGATAATAGGATTAATAGGCCTACAAGTATTCATTTAAAGTAAAAAAAAATGCGCTTTAATAAAACGGAACTTGTATGACAATTACTTTATTTAGAATCGGGAATTGCAACAAAAAAAAGAAGATAATAGCATAAAAAACTAAAGCAAGCGGTCCATGCATATTATAGTCTATGGAGAAACGAATGATAATGATTACAATGTGTTTTGTTAAAAGAGAGTGTGTAACTTAAAAAAAAAAACAAAAAAAAACAACTGGGGCGTGAATAGGGAAAACCCGATAAGATCTCGCGTTCAACATTGTAAATGAACGGTGTTAAGCATTTCAAAGGGACATTATTCTGAAAAATTGCTCTCAGTAGAACCTTTACATTCGGTGATTAGTAATATGTCTACTTTTAGGCTATTAAAATGAAATTGACGAATTAAGCAATATTGTTTATATAAACAAACTCACGGTAATTATATAGGCCTATATTGATTGATGATTGATCGCAAATAAGGGATCACTCGCATTCGAAACCAGCATATCCAAATGCAGAACGGGAACCGATCAGTACAGACCCGTATCAGTACTGAGCGGGTCTGATCCGATCAGTACTGAGCGGGTCTGATCCGATCAGTACTGAGCGGGTCTGATCCGATCAGTACAGACCCGTATCAGTACTGAGCGGGTCTGATCTGATCAGTACTGATCGGGTCTGATCCGGGTCAGATCCGGATCCTAAGTGAACTATGGAAACCAACATATCGAAATGCAGAACGGGAACGGATCAGTAATGATCCGGATCTTTTGACAGTGATCAACTTTCGGATCCGTTCCTTTGAAAGACCCGGATCAGTCGATCAGTTCTTTAGTGAGCGACCCATCTATAGATCAAACTATAACAAAAAATTTATAGATATTACTAGAATAATATTTAAACATCAAAATTCAAATGTTGATACAATAACTATTTTATTCATGTGTTAGTTGATAGGCTAAATGAAATTGTATATTAGTTATGAAAGGATTAAATATAAAACGCTTTAATGATTTTCTCTATAACGTTCCTTTTCTTTTGGTCTTGCTACAGCACTAAAACTTTCTTATACAAATAATATAGTTGAGCAGTTTGACTTTCACGTTGTTAGCATCATAATTTGACACACTATTAGCAAAAGGTTTCCGACCTCTGGCCTACGGTATACTAGGGGATGTGTGGCCAGCACAATGCCCAGCCGCTTTTACTTTACCCCAACAAGTGTCAGGTACCCATCAGAGCTGGGTAGACTCAAGTCCCTGGAAAAGCCTCCACCAGGATTCGAACCCAGAGCTTTCGGATCGCCAATCGACCGCCCTGCCGCTCGGCCACCGCGTCACATTCCTTCATCCTACGTGTCACTTATTCTTTTGGGACCATTGGGCCGCAACTGTTGACATTCTCTAGCCGATAATGCTGACTGTCCTTTCGTGAACTTTCAATGCATCAGTTATATTGTTTGTTTTTTAATAACGAACCTTATAAAAAGTCGTTTATAGTTTATAGTCAAGGACATTAAGATCTAGTGCTAAACATATATAAAAAATATTTCAAGCAGAATTTATATTTGAACATTTCAATTTTGGAAAAAAATTGTATTTTATTGATTGAACGACACGTTTTTTCCCGGTTATCTTGTTTACCCGGAATTTTACAAAAGGAAGTCTTTGCTTTGAAACAAAAAAAAAGATGTTTAGGTCAGTGTTATAATGGCTGTCTGTGGGGACACGGTGGACGAGCGGCAGCGTGTTCTGCTGGCGTACCGAAGGTCCTGGGTTCGAATCCTGGTGTAGGCTAGGATTTGTACCCGGGTTTTGAAAGGTGTCCAAGAGTCTAGCCAGCTCTGGTGTGTAACCTGACTTTAGTTGGGATAAAGTAAAGGCGGTTGGGCGTTGTGCTGGCCACACATTCCCCTAGTATGCCAAATAAACTGGAAAACGTCACCGGCCCTATGGATCAATTTAGTTGGACGGGGATACTTTACTCTTACTGCTTCTAAGTAGTCTATACTTTCCTATAAGCAATCGCCCATCCGTTAGTTTACATGGCGGGATTGTACCACTAGCATAATGCCTAACAGTTTTCTCTCCCCCCCCCCCCTACTCCCCTCCTTTCTACATTACGTCTACCAACACGTCTTTTAATGCGACTGATCGTCTACCGGACTATTCGTCTAATGAGACAGTTCGTTTACCGCAACAGTTCGTCTATCGCGACAGTTCGTCTACCGGACGATTCGTCTATTGCGACAGTTCGTCTACCGTGATAGTTTGTCGACCAGACGACTCGTCTATTGCGACAGTTCGTTTACCGCGACAGTTTGTCTACCGGACGTTTCGCCTATTGTGACCGTTCGTCTACCGTGACAGTTTGTCGACCAGACGATTCGCCTATTGTGACAGTTCGTCTACCGTGACAGTTTGTCTACCGGACGATTCGCCTATTGTGACCGTTCGTCTACCGTGACAGTTTGTCTACCGGACGATTCGCCTATTGCGACAGTTCGTCGACCGCGACAGTTTGTCTACCGGACGATTCGCCTATTGCGACAGTTCGTCGACCGCGACAGTTTGTCTACCGGACGATTCGCCTATTGCGACAGTTCATCTACTAGACAATTAAAATTAATAGCGGGTCAAAAGAGCGTCTCTACTAGGGTTTGAATGTTATTATAGTGACTTCGTTTAATATAAGAGACTTACACGCATAGAATGAAATGCCCTGCATCAGATAGTTCGTCGTTACACCAGCATATAGAATAGTGGACGATCAAACCACTCAGTAATAATGGTGGCGGTCATTTATAATTCCACGCCGATGCAGGCCTGCAACTCAATCAGGACACCTATAAGCTTATCATAGCTAATGCACTAAAGTCATAACCAAATCACAACATAAGCAATAGGGACTACACCAAAATACTAAATATCATATCGTATTATTTCGCTGATCTAGAATCTAGACAATAGTTAAACCCCAAATGTATACAATTTGTAAATAAACCAAACATAGAACATCACAATTTCTGTAGACCAAAATATATAAATAGTATCATTGCCAGAACCACTAATATGAGGCGCGGGGCAGCGCGTTCGACTTACATACCAAAGGACATGGGTTCGAATCCTGGTGAAGGCTAGGATTTTTTCCCGGGCCTGAAGGGTGTCCCTGAGTCTACCCAACACTGATGGGTACCTGACACTATTTAAGGTAAAGTAAAGATGGCTGTGCATTTAGCTGGCCACACAATCACTTAGAATGCCGTGGCCACAGAAACTGGCGAACGCTGCTTCATCGGCTCTATGATAAATTTGGTCCGAATGGTAGGCCTACTTTACTTTTCTAACTACAGGACCACTAATAGCATAATCGGTGTACTAACAAAAGACAGTCAATAAATTATGTTCCAACTATTGATAGAACCAAATTTGAGTGACGAAGTGACGAAGTGACGAAGTGACGAAGTGACGAAATTCCAATTTTAATTTTCGTTTGACGAACTTTAAAAGACGAATGGTAAAGTGTCGGTAGACAAACTGTCTGAAGGTGATAGTGTCCGAAGACTGTCGTGGTAGACGAAGTTTCTGATAGACGAATTGTCGTGGTAGACGAATTTTCGGATAGACGAACTGTCGCGGCACACCAAAGGTCGCGATAGACGAGTGTCGTTAGACGAATTGTCGTGGTAAAAGATGTGTCGTTAGACGAATCGTCGTGGTAGACGTAATGTCGTTAGACGAGTTGTCGCGGTAGACGTAATGTCGGTAGACCTACTTTCTAATCGAAGTGTCGTTGACGAAAAGTCTATGGACGAGTTGTTGTAGAACCTTGTGACTGAGAATAGTCTAATAACAGACATCCCCCCGCCCCTCAACTGTATCGGCCTATCAATGGGGACATTTTTATTGCTTTGCAGACTGCTTTTCTTCTAATAAAATTATGAATGTAGGTTTATTCATGTTGACATTATAAGAATGTGATCTTGGATGTGTTTAAATGTGATGATGTGTTTCGCTTCTGTCTTTTTCTTATATTAAAATGTTACAGACGCTCCTTCGCGGACACAATATTTCTGCGTCCTACCCCGTAGTTTGAGTCTAGTCTTAGTAAAAGTTATAAAATATTTGGTATTTTCCTCAGCAGTTCGATCAATACCGCGGCACTGCCAGGAAACCCTGAAACCAGCGAAGAGTCGTGAAATTCCGTTAGGGGCGCGGTGAATTATGGTCATTACTATTGCCAAATACCCATCCGACCTTGGCAAACTTCGAGACATCATGAAGAAAACAATATCTTATCTTATATATTACAGGCGCTCCTTCTTTCAAGAAGATTTGCGTCCTACGCTCATCCGTGGTCCGAGTCTAGTCTTGCATCTTTATTAATGTTTTAAATGATGTTAAGTTACTGGTTGGTTAGTTCAATAATCTTCTCTATAGAAAGAGTGTCTGTAATATCTAATATAACATAATAAATGTGTATGTCCAAAGTGAGGCCAACGGAAGTTACACATTTTATTACGCATTGCGTATTATTCACATATCCTTATAAGCGAGTTACAGGAATACGCCACAGAAGAGGTATTTCACTATACATCTAGTAGCGTGTCTATTATAGCGACCGTTGCATGGCGTAAAAAAAAATGGCGGAATCCGAGCTTCACTTTTAGTGACTGCGCATATAGGGATTGCGCATTCTGTTCTATACCTACTCTGTGGAATAAGCCACCTATAATTAGAACACATCTTTACGATAAAAATGAAGTCCAAGCACTGAGCTATATATACATGTTGTGCTCAGTCACTTAACGCATAAAAATGTCGGGAAAATTAAGACTTTTATACATAGATAAGTTTTACCGTCGTAAGATGGCGATTTGACCCTGACATACATACAATAAAATATGTACTTTGATTTAAACACTCTCCGGAAATGCGTCCATGAAAATGAACTCAACAAAATGGCTATTGATCTTTCTCGATTGAATGCGTTGAATGCCAAAAATATAAATATTAATTGAGTAAGTATTGTATTATATAAACCTATACGTGTATTTTAGTTAGTTCATCACTCGGGTTATACTCATGCACATAATAAATATCATAATAGCGTAATAATAATATGGTACGTTTCAGTCGCTCACTAATGTAGAGGCATTTTAATTTTATTGTATGTATGTCAGTGTCAAATCCGCCATCTTACTAAGCTAAAACGTATCTATAAATAAGAGTCTGCATTTTCCCGACAAATTTAAAAGTGATTGAGCAATCCGTGTATATATAAATATATATATATATATATATTTGTATAATATAGGTCAGTGAGTCCAAGTAACTTGAAATGTTTTTATAGGTCAG
This sequence comes from Anisus vortex, assembly GCA_949126835.1. Taxonomy (NCBI): domain Eukaryota; kingdom Metazoa; phylum Mollusca; class Gastropoda; family Planorbidae; genus Anisus; species Anisus vortex. The sequence continues at coordinate 5,020,467 of OX421506.1, read as the reverse complement.
CGTTTAGGAAATGTAATTTTCTAGATAAGTGATGCGTGTATGCTTTTTTAAATCAAGAATATTGTTGCCGGGGCTAATCCATTCTTTGTTATTAAATTGATTTGGTATAGAACAGAAAAATGTATACTTTTCTTCAGTTTTTATCATTCTGCTTTTTGAAAAAATAAAAAAAGGATATGTTTGAAAAACAAATAAAACTTGTACAAACTGGGTAATAAATGTGAACTTGTACAAACTGGGTAATAAATGTGAATTTAAATAAAGAAGATGAAGACCGTAAGCGTTTTCATTTAAAAAGAAAATCCTAATACACTGGTTCTAGACTTTCTCTCTCCCTCTCTCAGTTTCTCTCTCTCTTTCTCTGACTCTGTCTCTCTTTCTCTCTCTTTATATCAATGGCATCCTTCCGTCTCGCGAGACGATGGTGCATCACCGTGGTTCGAGGTTGCACTTCCTCGTGTGGCTGAGCAGGCCTATCCTTGAGTGACAGTCTTTTTACCAGCCTTTGCACACGTGTTCCGTGGATCCTATTTTCTCCGCTTTTCTTTTAGCCCTTTTATTTATGCTCTCCTCCATTCTACTTTTCTCTACCATTTTAACCCCTTCTCTGGCAGCAGTGCGCCAGGTGGACCGATCCTCTGCCTTCTCCTCCCGGTCACTTGTGCTTATTCTGGCTGCTCTCATGTCCCTCATGCAGACATCAATATAGCGGAGGCGTGGGCGACCTGTTTTCCTCTTTCCAGATGCCAATTCTCCATATAGGAGGTGCTTAGGGATTCTGCCTGGACTCATTCTTCTTACATGTCCTAGCCATCTTAGGCGTCTTTCACTGAGGACTGCGAACATGCTTTGGGCGCTGGCGCGCGTCAGTACCTCACTATTAGGGACTTTGTCCTGCCATTTAATGCCAAGGACGCGACGCAGACACCTCAGGTGGAAGCTATTTAGCTTGCGCTCATGGGACGCATAGATTGTCCTTGATTCACTTCCATAAAGCAGCGTGCTGACGACGCAGGCCTGGTAGACACACAGTTTGTCCTTTCTGTCAGCTTGGTGTTTTCCCA
>OX421506.1:4654403-5014403 GCA_949126835.1 Anisus vortex | reverse complement strand
GACAGATAGACAGACAGACAGATATATAGATAGATAGATACATAGATAGATAGATAGATAGTTAGATAGAAAGATAGATAGATAGATAGATAGATAGGATGTATGGGTGGGTGGATGAATGGATAGATAGATATTAAATACACGTATGTACCTACCTACCTTCCCACCTACTTCTATCTTCTATTTCCTCCTATCTATCTAGCGATCCATCCACGAAGTACTTTTCAAACACTAATATTATCACCGTATGTCTCCTGATATCTTCACGGCTGGTGTTCATATGTCCATAGAATTAAACACCTGATAATATGCTTGTTGACATAACCCTTCTAACATCTTTCTGAATACAAAACATATACCCGTACATAAACATGGGCCCTTGTTATTCAACTACAAACGAGCTAACTTCCACAAATGCAATAATAAGTTTCTTTAGAAGCTCCTTTTTTATGCAATGTTTATTTTTGTCTTGGATCATCTGGTCATCTGTAAACAAAATCCGACATCTTGTTGTAATTAATGACTACGTTTAAAAAAAACAACAACCGACCAAACCAAACTGGTTTTATGTGATTGAATGAGTGGCAAGCGTTTTTATTCGGGGGGCGTGTGTTAAACTTCTAATTTGAGTAACGTATATTTAGAAGGAATGTTTACATATAATGTAAGCAAATGGTGAACTAAAGATTGGATAACATAAACTTGGCGCTTCGTTCGATGTTTACTTCAAATGTAAACATAACTAAAAAGCTTGCATAATATACATTATTATAGTGTTTGATTTGCACATGGCTACATTGGATATGCTGAGATCAGTGGTTCGATTTCACACGCTAGGTTTTACACCAAGTCTGGAGTCTACCCAGTTTGGATATACAAGGTTTTAAACCTAGGTTTGGTGTCTTCTACTGTCTACTCAGCTTTTTTAAAGTTTCTGATCTTAGTTGTAGAAAGTCAATGTTACTGGGCTTTGCCCAGGCAACCCCTTCCCTCTTCAATGTGAAAGAAAAATAGTGAAAGCTGATTCGCTATCCCCAGGGATAAACACGGTTTGATACACTGTCATGTGTACCCAGGTTATATATTTATTATATAGTCTAAAGGTCGGCAACCTGCGGCAAGCGTGACAGACATGGCAGGGAGAGCGATGTTCAATGGCACGCGAAAGACCCCCGAAAATGCAATTTAAATCTTGTATACATGAAATTGATTGGTGGCGCATGTTGACTTTTAGAATGTTGGCACGCTGACTTGGCACGCTGATCGAATTAAGAAATTATTCTTTGACACACTGTTATGAAAAGGTTGCCAACCCTTGATATAGTCTATATACTTTAATCACGCATTTTACTATGTTACATTTCTAGGTTGGACAAACCTTTGGCTTTGAGTGCCACACGTGGCTCTTCCTTATATTAAATGTGGCTACCAGTGCAATCTTTTGATGCTTAAAAAGCAACATTTTTTTTATGCTACTAAATTATTGAAGTTATCATTTCGTAATTTCTTTCTTGTTCTATATTTATTTCTATTTGTGCAATGAAAAAGACTTAAAATCAAAGATTAGTGCATAATAATAATAATATCATTTAAATTTCAATCATTTTTAATGTTTGTATTTAATACAATGTAATTATGACGTAATGTAACCTTCGAACCAAATTGATCATAGGGCCGGTGAATCAGATTTCACTAGTTTCTGTGGCCACGGCATACTAGGTGATTGTGGGGCCAGCATAATGCACAGCCGTATTTACTTTACCTCAACTAATTAGAGGTACCAATCAGAGCTGGGAAAAAATCCTAGTCTTCACCAGGATTCGAACCAGGGACCATCGGTACGCCAGTCTAACGCCCCACCGTGCCCCCATTGTAATTATGACTTATCATATTATATCAGCAGAAATGTGGCTCTTGTTTCTCCTATTTCTTAAGTTTTTATTGGGTCGAACGCAGCTCCGCATGCGGCTTTTAGTAGATTCAATTGCAGCTCCCTGTTTGCCACCGGCGTGCCAACCTGGGATTTTACTTCCATTAGCTTTAAACCTTTTCTATTAACACAAATACTATTTTAAGAGTTGATTTATTAACTTCATCCACACAAAATTAGACTTTTAAAACTGTCTATTATGAAATGCAGATATTTTGACCCACTATGAAGATAAGGTAATTTCTGTTTTTAATTTTTTATCTTCCAAAACAAGTCCTTACACCTGTATTCTGATGACTAGCTAATGGTTTTATAAGGGAAACACGTACCTGTATGACAAGCTGCGAAGATTCTGTTGTAATTTTTAATATGGAGATAGAACACATATCATTCAGTTATGCAAATATAAAAAACCATAACAAAGGTCATTAAAAAATGAAGATGCATTTAATTGTTGAATCTGTAAAGTACAAAATGGCGGATGTATGAATTTTCATTGTAAACCTGAAACATCCAGATAAACAAAAACAAAACAGAAAACCAACAACACACTTCTTTAGTATAATATTCGTTTTCTGAATTGAGCAGTAGCCTGCATCAAAGACACAATACTCATTCCCGTTTCCCTACCATTTTTTTATTCTCATCTGTTTCTTCATTGTATGTTTGTGTGTTCAGAATAATCACAGAAACACACGCGCACATAAACACACTAACCTTATATAGTGTAAATGGACAGACTAACTGTATATACTGTTAATGGAGATACTGAGTGTGTGTACTGTTGTACTGTAAATGGACAGGCTGCCTGTATTTACTGTAAATGGAGATACTGAGTGTGTGTACTGAACAGTGCCGTTGCTAGGGATTTAGGGGCCCGGGAACTTTGCCTCTTTAGGGGCCCCTGCATTTTGACATTCGACATTATGACATGAGAAAAAAACGTATTCGGACACTCCCCTCTAGTAGGGGCCCGGGGGGACTTTCAAATTTGGACCTCCTCCCCCTCTCTACGCCACTGGTACTGTAAATAGACAGGCTGGCTGTATTTACTGTAAATGGAGATACTGAGTGTGTGTTATAAATGTACCGGCTGACTGTATATACTGTAAATGGAGAAACTGACTGTGTGTAATGTAAATGGACAAACTGACTGCATGTACTGTAAAAGAACAAACTGAGTGTATGTACTGTAAATGGACAAACTGACAGCATGTACTGTAAATTGACAAACTGACTGTATGTACTGTAAATGGAGATACTGTGTGTATGTACTGTAAATGGAGATACTGTATGTATATACTGTAAATGGATAGACTGAATGTATGTACTGTAAATGGGCAAACTGACTGTATGCACTGTAAATGGACAAACTGACTGTATTTACTGTAAATGGACAAACTGAGGGTAAATACTGTAAATGGACAAACTGTCTGTATATACTGTAAATGGAGATACTGTCTGTATGTACTGTAAATGGAGATACTGTCTGTATATATTGTAAATGGATAGACTGAATGTATGTACTGTAAATGGACAAACTTACAAACTAACCATTTGTACTGTAATGGCCAAACTGACTGTATTTCCGTCGGCCTAAATGGACAAACTGACTGAACTTGTTTTATTGCTAAACCAAAAGCGAGTTTTTTAAGTGTGAAAAATACTCCGCACTATAAAAAAAAAGTTTGCACAGTGCTCTTGTTAACAGCAAATCTCTGTTTCATTGTTGTTGTTGTTTCATTACAACCATAGTCTCAACACCAGAATGACTAATTAAACGTCTATAAATACAACAACAGTAAGAACACAATTCTGTAAGGTATCAAGCAAGACCTTTGGTGGAAATGCATCAAAAGGAAGACTCTTATAACAATGAAACTAAGATATTTGATATGGAATTCTACAAATAACTTTAATAAGAATTGAATCAAGACGTTAAAAAATGAAGTGCATCAAAGACCTTTAGTGCGAATGTAGGCGTTATGTGTGATATTGATCAAACAAAGACCTTTGGTAATAATGGAATCAAGTCTTGAAATATGAAGTTCATTAATAAAGATCTTTGGTAAAAAGCCATCACAAAAGACCTTTATTATGAAATGCGTCAAACAAGAAATTGGGCAACCAATATTATACAAAACCTATAGTATGGCCAACACAATGCCCAGCGAAAATGTACTTTACCCCAACAAATCTAAGTGTGTAAACTCAGGGACACCCTTATCCAGAGCTGAAAAAATGTTTTGCCTACACCAGGAGTCAAACCTAGTAAGCTTAGTCTCATTAGGACATTAGCATTAGGACAATTCAAAATGTTCCATCCTAAATTTTAAGCTATTGTAAATCTCTCTCTATATATATAAAGCTCTGTGTGTGTGTTCAACCAATAATATTAGTTTATTTAAAGACACGTGACCTTATTGAATCATACTTTTGCGATTTCACTTCGGACATTTGTCTTTGCTAGCTAAGTGGATATCGTATCGGACTGCCACGCGGGCGACCCGGGTTCGATTCTCCATTTAGGCTATACCTTTTTCGACAATTTTTTTTATTTCAATTTATATAACTTTTAAAAAAGTTTTTGTAAATCTACAGTAACACCGTAGATTTTTGTTCAATAAAAAAATTGCCTTTTTTTTTACACGATTACAATTTTTAATTAGAAAATTACTTTACTCAAATTCTTCAGTAATAAAAAACTTTTTAAAAAAATTATTAGATTTATAGCTTTCTGTTCATTGTAGATTATAATTTGTTTTTTTCTGTAGCTCATACAGGCCTGTTTTATTTCCCCCCGGGCAAAGCCGGGCAATTTCGCTTGTTGCGTGATACGATTCGTTTTGTTATTTTTGTAAGGGCCCTTTTGTGGATCTGCAACAATGGCAGTAATGCACCATAGACCTGGTCAATTCCTGATATGGCACATCTCTCATGTGCCTTAAAAGCGCACTTATTCTGCTTCATGGTTAATCCACTCCTGGGTCAATGCGACACGCTTCACATTTTAACATGTTTGTTTTTCAAAATTATATTTGACAATGTCTGCTCAAGTGTGATGAAGAAACAAAAAAAATGAATCTGGAACGAAAAAATGTAACAAGCCAACGTTAACTAGATCTAATTAATAACACTGAAGTAAATTTTAAGTAAAAACTTAAAACACACACACGCAGAACCACTAAACAAAGCAAATTAGCATATTTCAGGTGCAAAGTTGAAATTAAGTATGCATTAAAAAAAAATTACAATAAAAAATTAATTATAGTTATATTGCGCTAGTAATCAGGGATGTTGAGAAATCTTTGTCACGCTTACTTTTACAATCGTCTGCTTTTTCTTTTGGGAGATATATAAAAAGAATGGATTAGGCCCGGAAACTATGTTCTTGCAGCCCCAATCTATAGAGCATTTGCAATCACGTGACAAAAAGCACGTTGTATTTGTTTACTTTGTGTATTGGTGAACACTAGCAGCCGTATTACTATAGACTATAGGCTTAAGAAGGTTTTATTTTAAAATATAATCATTTCAACAATATGACGTAAAAATATATAAAACACTGTCCTGTTATGAAAATTAACATTCAAAGCTCAAATTTAAACCATTTAAAATCAATGGAATAAGTTTCGCAGGTGGAGAATATTTATTGGAAGTTGTCGATTGTCGAAAGTTAGCTTAATGTTTCACAAGAACTATTGAAAAACTATAAAAGCCTTAAATTGTTTTTACTTCGATCGTGGACGGACTAATAAGGACTAGTATCACAGTAAAATATCAAGATTTATGCAAACAAATTCCTTATATTTTAGGTGTAAAGAACAATTCTATTCTACCATGTCTCTATCATGGACTTCTATTTACATAGTTACGTGACCTAGACACTTAAACCATAAGCCACGCCTATTGCAAATGCTCTCTAGGCTTTCACGTGACTTTCACTTATCCCTTATTTCACAAAATTATATTTCCTAAATACCGACCTGTAGATACATTTCAAGCGACTTAGACTTCCTTTTTATCGTATATAATTGTTCTAAATTATCGGCGGTTTATTCATATAGCTCGCTTATAAAGGATAAGTGGTGTTATCTAGTGGTCGGCAACCTACGGCACGCGTGGCAGACCTGGCACGCGGAGCTATTTTAAATGGCACGCGGAAGACCACCAAAAGGGCTATTCAAGTCTCTTTTACAAGAAAAAAAAAGTATGACGTTTAGGCTGTTGGCACATTATTATCAAATGGTTGCCGACCCTTGAATCAATTCTAGCCTCAAATTTGCCCATACAAATTTAATTAATATGGAGGCCCTATACATTCTTTTTATATATCAGGGAGATCACTTTATAGTTTAATGTTAAGAGTGTAAAGGGCAGAGTTGAGAGTTCGTCTGCTGACGATATTTGACGTGTCAGACTAGCAATGGGGAAAAAAAGGGGTGGGGTGGGGGGGGGGGCTGGTCGCTAAGCTGAAAACAAAAAGAGAAAAAAAAGAAACGCTTACGTCAGAAAAGAGGCACAAAGTAAAAGTGGGGGGAAAGGTCAGAGGTGAAGGTGATATAAATCTTCAACAAGATAATCATTATTTATTATGGGGTGAAAAAGGGTAGGAGGAGATGGCGGACTGGATGTGTTACAAGGTATAGAAAATTACTAAGTCTTGTTAATACAATGAAAAATTATCGAAGTTGTGCCATTATGCTAGTGGACAAATTACTGACCAGACTTGAACCTCACTTCTCTTAAGTGAGAGTACGAACCGAGATTACTCTCATAGTGCTCGGAGGACAAACACACACTTGTGCTACGTAGTGTAGACAGGACACCGTATTATTATAGGTTCGTGCAAACAGTGGACCGTTCCTCATCCACTCTATGCTCCTGCAAGTGCAGGGGCAGTCTTAAAGCACATGCTTGACCCGTCTCTTCTGCTCCCTGCAATTTCGACACTGCGAGTCCAAGTTGGACCTAAACTTTTCGAAATAGGGCAGTTGACCTGTACAAAACTGGGAAAAACTGTTGCCTGATACCTTCTGCGGAGCTTTCACCACGGGATCTGCTCGATCTTAAGAATATCCTGGACATGCGTATTGCTGGAGTGTAGTTGTTGTTCCCCCCCTTCCCATTTTTTCCCCTTATGACTTTAATGACAGATTAGTTGAAATATTTATTTAGTTATCTTTTCAATACTGTGACACTTTCGGTAAAGAAAACAATGTATGTTATAAGACTACAATAAAAAAACTACTTTTAAAAAGAACTTAAGGACCTTTCTCTTTGGCTAATACATCTGCCACTGAAAATCACATCAAGAGCGCACTGACCATGCTAATTTAATTTATTTAATAGCATGGATAGAAGCGCTATAGAAATGCCTATTCTTATTCTTCTTAATATATTCACGCGAAAACGTATTTCTATATAATGCATCCATAAGAAAACAACAAACTTCAAAACTCTCCCTTGTCAAGTTACGTTGACCTTTGACTGTTGACATGTGACGTAATGACTGGCAAAAATTTGTTTTCGTTTTTTGTGTGCTTCGTTTGAAATTGTAAAAAAAAACAAAAAAAAACAGCATAATATTATGTTTTCGTTTAATAAATTGGTTTGACTTTTTGCAGCCGTATTTTTGGTGGGTTTATTTTTACTTTTTTTCTCAAAGGTCGGCAAACTCTGGTTTGTGGGCCACATGCGGCGGGTCTTTGAGGCGATAACTCGTTGCTCTGAAAAAAATGTCGTCAATTGCATTATATTGGGTGAATGTAGTAAAAGGTCTGGGGTTACCAAACAGTGTCTCAGGGTAGCCCTGGGTTATTTCAGTTGTTTTTTTAAATAGTTAATTAAAATCAAACTCAATAGTTGCACAAGGGGCCTGGACTCGAATTATAATTAAAGTTGCGGGCCAAACATTCATTGATCAAGTTGAGGATCAAATATTTTATGCATTTTCTCGCAAGCCGGATGTAATTATACACCGGGCCGAATGTGTCCCACAGGCCTTTGGCTAGACACCCGTGTGTTGCAATGGTCTAAAAGTAAAAAAAACAAAACAACTACAATAACATTAAAAAAAAACACAATGCCTTTAGTAAAATATTTAGTGGGAAGAAGGCTTTAAATTTGTCCTGCCCCCAAAGAGAGTATATATGTCAGTAAGTTTGAGGGAGACTCCCACTTTCCATAACAACAAGGGTTAGTGTAAAAAGGCCTATACTTTTATCACGTTAAAAAGAGACACTAAAAACAACAAATTAGAATTGTACATTTTCTATAAAAAAAAAAAAAAAATATTGTAGACAGTAATAGACACAAGAAGGCCAGGAGTTTGACTTTGGTTAGCAGAGGCTATTTGAGACGCTAGCCATGATGATATTTCGAGAGGAGTGGGTGCTTATTTCCGCAAGCAAAATTAAAATAACCCCAAGGAAGCTTCACCACTCCAAGAGAAAAGGGAAAACACGCATAAACACGCATAAACACATGCCATATTAATAGCCCAGAGATCAGGGAGCAACTCAATAGCAAGCTTAGTTCAGCCCTCACAGACCTTACCTCGCAGAAAGACGTCTCAAAGCCCCATGACGCAGGCAAGAATGTGCCAGAACATATCGATGTCACATGGCTTCACCTTCGCGAAACCATTTACAACACCTCCATTGCCGTCTTTGGGAAGAAGGAAAGAAAAAGTGCAGACTGGTTTGAAGCCAACTGGGAGATAATGGAGCACGTGACGGAGGCAAAGAGAAAATGGCCTACAAAGCTGCCCCAGGACCTGTGGCGTTGCAAAAACTCAGAAATGCCAGGTACATAGCCCGGAAGACCGCACGCTTCTGCGCCAACAAATATTGGGTTGATCTGTGCATAGGTATCCAATCTGCTGTCGATCAAGGAGATGCCAAAAAAATGTATGAAGGCAAAAAAAAGGCCACTGGACCCCTAATCTCAAAGTCAGCTCCACTCAGGTCGAAGACAGGAGAAGTGATCACTGAAAAAGACAAGCAGATGCAGCGCTGGACCGAGCACTACCTGGAACTCTACGCAACACAGAACGTTGTCTCTGACTCCGCCCTAAATAGAGTTCCAGCTCTACCAGTGCTGGATCAACTCGGTGCCCTGCCCTCGTTAGACGAGCTCAGCAAGGCCCTTGATCACCTTAGTAGTGGAAAGGCTCCAGGTAACGATGGCATCCCTGCAGAAGTCCTCAAGTGCGGTAAGCCAGCATTACTAAAGCCGCACTGGACTCTTTAGCATACTGAAAAAGATTGGATGTCCGCCCCGGCTACTAAGTATTATTGAGGCTTTCCATAACAACATGCACAGCACAGTTCTCTTCGATGGCGCCACATCAGAACCATTCCCAGTGTGTAGCGGGGTTAAACAGGGCTGCGTCCTGGCACCAACACTCTTTGGTATCTTCTTCTCAGTACTCCTCCGATTTGCTTTTGAGAACTGCTCCGAGGGCGTGAACATACATACTAGGGCCGATGGAAATCTATATAACATAGCCCATTGAGGGAAACACTTTGGATGTTGTTGAGGACTACACTTACCCTGGCAGCAACATCTCAAACTCTTTGTCCCTGGAAAAAGAAATACAAACCAGAATCGGCAAGGCAGTATCTTTAATGGCATGGCTCAACCTTCAAAAACCTCTGTCTATGGAAGCGAGACCTGGACTACATACGCTAAGCAAATAAAGCAGCTCAATAGCTTTCACCTGCGATGCCTGCGCAGGATACTCCTCATCAAATGGCAGGAAAGAGTCACAAATGTGGAGGTGCACAGGAGAAGCCATATGATGAGTATACACTCAATCCTGAGTGAGAGGCGCCTGCGATGGATATGCCATGTCCACAGGATGGGTACGGAACGCATCCCAAGAGCCCTGCTGTATGGAGAGCTAGCAGCAGGAACAAGAAAGAGAGGTCGCCCTTGCCTGCGTTTCAAAGACGTCAGCAAAAAATACTTGTTACTGGCACGCATTGAGCCCAATACGTGGGAGGGCCTTGCTGAGGAACGCACCTCCTGGCGGTCCAAGGTGCGCGAGGGCACTCAAGCTGCAGAAGCCACCCTAACAGAAAGAAGTGAACAGAAACGAGCCAGGAGAAAGGAGAGAGGCAGAGAAGAAGGAGACTGCGCTATCGTCCCTTGAGGATGGAAGGATGCCATATATATAATAGACACAAACAAGAAGCGTTCTTTATGTAATGTATTTAAATATAGTAAAAAAAAAATATTTAAACGGATGTTTATAAGACCCACTTTTTGACACAAGCCTAGGGTTTCTCGGAAACCCATGTGTGTTGTAGGCTACTGCTTTAATACGGTATTTACTACTGACTTTATAATGTCTGTTAAGAGATACCGGGCAAGCCTTCCGGCTCTTTAGTCATGGGCGTCACATTGTAAAGGGGGTGGATCGATAGACTGAGACTATCCACCCCGCGGCACGCCGATACGGGCACGCTCGTACACCTGCACTGTCGGCCGGTAGCCACAATATCCCTGACTATAGGCCCGGACATCCAGGCACCAGGGCGGGTTTACAGACGGACTGTTGCGCTCATCGCTTCCTACCAGCCGCGGCCTCGGGGGCCTCGCGGCAGTGCAATGAACCTCAGACGCGCAACAGAGAGGGCTGTCTCCCATGCATAATGTAAACGTATCGGCGCTTTACAAACCTCGCCAATCTTTGAGACCCATGGGTACAGTAGTTATATTCCCAATGGGCCTCAATTTTTAAGTCTCAACAAAAACCGGTCGAACCGAAGGCTCTATAGTCCAAGGGCGTAACGTTGGTAGGGGTGAACCGGGGGGTGGGAAGCAAACCATGGTTGTGTCCGGGCTACAGCCACCCCATGGCACGCCGAAGGCGTTGCGTGCCGTGTAACAGGTTAAGGACAGTTAAGGTTTACACAGTCCAGCTTATAATTCACTGCTGATTCCCCCTAGGATCATTATCGTGGTGGCTCGCCCCGTATACCTGCAATGTCACCCCGTATACCTGCAATGTCACCCCGTATACCTGCAATGTCACCCGGGTAGCACAAATCCTATACTATAGGTACAGGCATCCAGGCACGCGGGTGGTTTGTGAGACGGGAATGCTGCGTCCATTTGCTTCCTCCCCACCGAGACCCCGTGGTCTCTCGGCAAGTACAATTGGCCTCGGACCCGCGGCGTGAGCTGTCCGCCATGCGTTCGCCATGCGTCGGTGTAACCTTATAGTGATTGTATCGGCGGTTTACACACTTCGACAGTCTCTGGGGCCCTTGTGTACAGAAGTGGACCCAAAAGTCCTAAATTGTTCAGAAGTTCTACCTACACACCTTTCCGCAAAACCTTTCCGTTCCTTCTATTTCAACCAGGGAGCCGCCCATTGATTGCGATTTTCTGTTCCATTGTTATGAATGGGTAGGATAACAATCATGTGTTCTTTCTATTAAAAAATGTTGACATTGAGTTATATGCCCCTGTAGTACTCTGACCTTTGATGACGACAGAGCACACGTGTTTTTGTGTACCGGTAACTCTCGCCTTATGTAGCAGACGACTGTTGTTGCTTTTTAAATCGCAACTTGTAGGAAGAACAATACACATGTAAATCGCATTAAACAATTATATGTTCAGTGCTATTTTTTCGAACCTGTATTTCTTATAAAAACATTATTTCACAAGATGTCCATTTATCATAGCCAAATACCATTTGATATGTATGACACGTTTTTTATGGTATATGTTTGAGAAATGCTCTGATTTACGTAAATGACAAACACAATTTTACTTCTCCCATAAGTCATAAGCAAGAACAAATGCACATAAGTACTCATTCTTCCCGAGTGGCATCCGGGCATGGAATGGGTTCTTGAACAAACCAGGGAAACCAGTAAATTTTACATAATGTTAAACACTGTTCAATATGCAAGACTGGACTCTGACCAAGGAAGAGCGTAGGCCGCAATAATCTTCATAGCAGAAAGAGCGTATGTAATATATCAGATGATATATGATATTAGGACTGCAAGTAATGTATCCCGTCGGACCAAATTTGTCATAGGGTCGGTGAAGCGGCATTCACCAGTTACAGTGGTCCGACATACTAGGTGATTGTGTGAACAATACAATTCACAGCCGCCTATTTACTATACCACAATGAAAGTCAGGTACCCACCAGTACAGGGTAAACGGGAAAATCCTCCTAGCCGTCACCTGGATTCGTACCCAGGACCGTCGGCCACAGTGTCACTTTAGGATTGCGAAATTAGTACGAAATGTTCTCCGTAAAGAAACGAGGAACCAACCATAAGAAAATGTTGTTCTCTATGCACAGACGCTCGTAGTATTTTATTCATTCTCGATTCACAAACATGTCGTATGCTACGTGACGCTAGTTGACCACCCTACTGACCACCCTATATCCTTGTACAGAGGACATGGAAACCAATCGAAGCTGCTCTACTAATAGAAAAACTTTCAATTACTATGCCCAGTTATCGATAGACTTCACTGACATGTCGTAATGAGGCGTGTCCTTTTCAATGGAAGAGAACATTGACTTCCGGTGCCTCTTTCCGCCATTTTCGTAATTTAAAAACATGCTGGTGTTGGACAATATATTTCAATATGTAGATATATACGAAGGCTACAAGATTAATTATGACAAAGAGTAGAGCAAACAAAATCGTAGACTTTTCATGCATTACATTATTCCGTTATAAAATTCTACATATGATATAAAATTTACAACAGATTAATAGAACAGACATTATAATATGTATAAAAACAACAAGGTAAATATAGCAAAATAATGCACTTCATAATTGAAGAATCATACTTTTAATTATAAAATGAAGAATCATACATTTATTTTTTAAATAATACATTTCGAAACATGCAAAACCAATAGGCCTATTTTATATGTATAACGTTTGGTGAATTTGAAATATAACATTTGCAGTGTCCCTTAATATATATACAATGACAAACTCGCGTAATATAAAATTTTAACGTTTTAAATCAAATCGTGGGGAAATGTAGGCCTACAGCACACATATGTATCAATTTGTGGTTGGAAAATATAACGAGCCAATCACTCACATCAATATTTCATATAGAAGATATTGCTAAAAGTAAGATATCTGAAGATCAAATATTACGTATCAATAAACTACTCAGTAGGGTGTTCGGAGGGTCTTTTGTCTTTCATAGTTTGTGACAGTCTTGCGGTAGCTGAAAAGACATCAGAAATACAATTGCTATCAGTTGATAATGTAAATAGTGTTGCACAATTAGTTCTATTGGTAAACAAACGACAGTGAAGAATGGGATAAAGAATGAAGAAAGGGATAAGTTGAGTTTATAATAGGATTATCAAAAATTGCTGCGAACGTTTTATAATATGAAATTTCAGAAATATAAGTCACAGCTGTAGTGTTTTTGTTCATTGTGTGTTTCTGTATGTAACATTTTCGTATTTTACAAATATAATGTTTATGGAATAGACTACATGTTTGACTTGTTTAGCCTCGTTTCTTCACTTACAATGAATGACATTCTGTGAAATAATTATTATCATAAGGGAGTAATCACTAATATAACTCTTGGCATTTCAAGAATATCATACAATTACAGTTTGAGGAAAAATGTATGCGTAAGCGAGATGAGCACATATAAGTTTCAGCGAGAGCTGCATACGTAAGAAAACATATTGAATTTAACCTGACACTCTGTAACGAAGTTTACGACAAATGGAACAGTTATACTTTTTTTGCGACTATTGCCAAACTGATGCACTATTTAAAACAAACATATTATTAAAATTAAAGTCTTAAAAATATTTTAAAAATCAAGTCCATCGACCTGTGAAATTTCATAGTCCAAACGGACTTTCTACTTTTCGATAACGAGGTTGATATCGAATGAATCTGAATTTGAGAAACGTTTAATACTACATATCAAAATATTAAAGCCCCACTGAGAAACCAATATACGCAATGGCTATGGCCAGCTACAATAAAATACATAATATGCTATCCCCCTTTCTATTTTATGCGTTTTAATTCCACGATAACTCGCTCTTTTTAGTAATAGTCCAGACGGATTGAATTCCACCCATATCTAAGCTTTACTAACGTGTATAATGTACGTTTTAGGGACATGTATGTTCGGCATCTGTAGCGTTTCACTAGGTAATACCAAAACATGTCCAACTATTATATTCCACGACAGCTCGCTCCCCAAAGTATGTCCACACCTTGCTATGCTCTACTAACGTGTTATAAGTTTAAATGTACCCAGTTTCCCTATCCTTGGAGTCCTAACCACAGTATCCATACTATCACACGAACGCGAAACGTGAGCTGCTTTCCCCAATTATATATGCAATTTAAACCCCATCTATATACATGTACTATGGAATTTATTCCACGACAGCTCGCTCCCTTTAGTATAGTCCTGACGGATTGAATTCCACACATATCTATGCTAGACTATCGTGTTAAATGTACCGTTTATAGGGACTTTGGCTATAGTTGTTGCTACGGTAGACGAAAAACAATCTAAAAACACGTCTAACAACTTGTGAAATTTCTTCAAAGTCCGAATCGATGCAGTATACGGACTATTTAAGAATATTAAAATAATTTTCTCAGTCTGACTTATCGCCCCTGCCTCGTATACCGCAATAAATAGACTCGTATCAAAATTGACAATGACAATACTGTGAGGACATTTGAAATAATTTGGGTAACTTTTGGAGAGAAAAAAAATGACTAACTATTAATGTAAGAGATTTTTTACAAACACGGCAATTTCCGATATTTATAATGTTATCATAATTAAGGTTTAAAAAGGATTCCTGAATAATTTAATATATAGTCTATGATTGTGACACAATTGTGAGATTTGCTTCTTGTTTAAAGATGTAGAATAAGATGAATGTGGTGTCTTGGGGGGCAAGTTAATAGACAGAGGACGTGGGGCGGGCATGGATACAAACATATCCGCTTATCCAGTTACCTTTTTAGAATAGCATTTAACATGGGAGAATATATATAAAAATGTATTTATATTTAATTAGATTGTAAGTGTGTATTGAGTGTAGCTTACGTTTAAATAATAATATTCATTCAATATTGTATGCTATAACTATAATGTTTAGAGTCTAGGCCTATATAGAATTTATACGCCTTAGGCCTATAATTATAAAGGTTTAATTGAATATATTACTATTACTTATCATTTTATTCTAGCATTATAAACTCTTGTGATTTTTAAATTTACATTAAAAGTATTAAGTTACAGGAAAAATCATGTTTTTAATTCTTTTTAATTTTTGATGGTGCAAAGATGTAAAAAAAGCCTTTATATGAAGCTACCTTAAAAGATGTCAAACTGGCTGCTAAAGACTCTGATGTGTTTGCTTTTGGTAATTTAAAAAAATATACGCATTGAGTTATATTTCTGGCTTTTCTAGTGATTGTAAAATGTGGGTCCAGATAAGTGCATCAAAGACAGCCAGTGACAGGTTTTATTTACTAGAATTGTTCTAATTAATAAAATAAACAATTTAAAAAAAGTTTTGAGGTTGTTTACTTGATTAAATTGTCATTCCATTAGTGTTATTAAATATTCAATGTATCGACTTGCTGATCATAGGGCTGGTAAAGCAACGTACTCCAGTTTCTGTGGGCCACGGCATACTAACGGGATGTGTGGCCAGCACAATGCCCAGCCGCCTTTACTTTGACCCCAATTAACCTCAGGTACCCATCAGAGCTGGGTAGACTCAGGGATGCCCTCACGTCCCGGGGAAAAAATCTTAGCCTCCACCAGGATTCGATCCCAGAACCTTCTGATCGCCAGCCGAATGCGCTGCCACTCAACCACCTTGCCCTCTACATAGAGCTTATACAATACAGAAACTCACTATGTTTTCAATATAGGATAATGAATCATACAACAATTAAAATTTCATAGAAACATGCAAGAAGAACTCAAATGTATCAGGCAATACAAATGTATCAGGCAATACAAATGTAGCGCGCAATACAAATGTAGCGCGCAATACAAATGTAGCGAGCAATACAAATGTAGCGCGCAATACAAATGTAGCGCGCAATACAAATGTATCACACAATATAAATCAGTCAATCCCCTACCTGAGAGCACTGAGCCTGTAATTGTGTTTTATTCAGCTACGGGTACTTCAGATTCTTTTACCTCCGCCTCATTTGCTGGGGATTCTTTGGAAAAAGAAACATTTTTTTAAACAAGGAAATCACTTAAGTTAACTGTAGTTATGTAAAAACTGTAAGTCAGGAAATAAATTTACATATATTTTACAAAAGTCTTTAAAAAAAAAATACATTTGCTAGCAATGACATTTTAAATTACACACACAAAACAAAAACCATTCAATGTTATTATAAGTTGATTCAACAACAAACATATGGTTACATGAGCAATGTGGTGTGGTACACACAAAAATATCAGCACTAGATGTATGAGGGAAGAATTATTGTTGCTGCCTTTATATTGTTTCAGAAATGAAAAACCGACTCCTTTTGTTTAAACAACTTTCAGTGAAAAGAATCAAACGTAAACATTAACAAACAAAATTTTAACAGAAATGAAGAAATAAAAGTTGGATAAAAAGAATTAACAAAATGAATCTTTAAAATGTGGTCACAAACAGATTTTACTGTCAGGCGTATTGGTAGAACACATATCCCCAAAGTAGAACCTGTGGCATATAAATGTAAATCACATAAACAGATTGTTGTACATAAGCGTACTGTGTATAGCTTAGTGTTTATATATATAAAGTAGAATGAGTGTGTTGAATCAGATTCCAATTGGTTTATTTAAAGACACATGACCTCATTGTCTTTAAATTTACTTTTTGTGATTATGCTCCCTGCACATGTCCCCACTAGCAAAGTGGTTAGAGCCCCTGATTAATATGGGGATGACCTGGGTTCGATTCCTAGCTGGGAACTTTTGATTTATTTTTCTGTATTATATAATTCATGGTTACAACTATTTTTAAATTGTGAAGATTCTCCTGAGTTTTTGATTAAAACAAATTTTTTTTTTACATAAGTAAAAAGAAACTAAAAAATTTAGATTGCATTTTCTTATGGATTTAAGGTAGCCCTATTCTTTATCATAAGGATTAAACTATATGTAATTAGTTTTATAATTATAAGGTTTGAATTTGTTATAAACAATGTGTTAATACTATACTATCTCCCTAAATTCAAGATAAGCAATAACTTTAATTTTGCTGATTACAATTTTTCAAATTGTAAATATTTGTAGGATCTTAAGTTTGCCTAATTGTTGTAAATAACAATTTACCAAAGTCTATGTCATCTAAATTAATCATTAGTTCATCAAAATCAAGCTATTTAACTATAAATTGTGGATGACAACATTTATTTGTTATCTATATCTTTATATTTATAGATAAAAAGCAGAAAGTTATATAACTTTTGTTCTTGCTTTACTTTTGCCCCAAGCAATGCCGGGTAAATTAGCTAGTTATATTTACCGGTATTTTATATATCACAGAAACTATTTGTCATTGTTTTTCTAATGCATTATTTAACTGATGTCAAGTCCCATTTTTTGCTATTACTTGGATTTGAACCCCTGCACCTTTGGTGTTATCAAACATCAGACCACTTTGTGTTTGTCAATAAATTTAGCTACGTTTCCTCACACATACACACACTCACTCACACACAGACAAACAAATTACTGTTCAAAAAAATGTTCAGCTAGTAAACAAACCTTGGGGTGTGAGTTCTGGTTGTGACGCTGGCACTGACTCTGGCACTGACTCTGGCTGTGACGCTGGCTGTGACGCTGGCTGTGACGCTGGCCGTGACGCTGGCCGTGATGCTGGCCGTGATGCTGGCTGTGATGCTGGCCGTGACTCCTGCTGTGAATCATCAGCTTGTGTTATATTTCCCTCCACAGCTACTTCTGGGGCAGTCTCTGTTAGCGACCCATGGAGGAAACAAAAACAATACAAATTATAGAATCAAACATTAAATTCATGCATTTTATTTAGATTTATTTTTTACCTAACTCACTAACATGTGGATCATTATTTTGAACGCTTACAAAACAAAATGTTTGTTGATGGTCTGCCATGTAAATAAAAAAAAAGAAAATTTAATTCAAGTTTTCCTAGACTTAAGTTTTCTGGTTTAATAAACTTGTGAGGAAACTCAATGCCAACAGTTATTTTTTACTTTTTTAAACTTTATATACATGTAGAGAGAGGTTAAATAGAAAGAGAGAAAGGTAGACAGAAAGACATATATACACAACAAGAAAAGGGTATGGAGAGATAGGGAGAAAGAGATAGTGCTGAGGTGGACCTCCTCTTAAATAGCATTGGTTACTGGAAAAAACACCACAAAAATTTGGAAAACAAAAAAAATATGAAAACTGGTAGTTATGCAGACAGATTCTTGACAGAAAGTGGAGGTGGATAGGCCACACCATCAGAAAGTGGAGATGGTTAAGGGTTATGATAGTGGGACAGAGCCAGGCAAGCCCTAGAATGGAACCCCCCCAAGGCTAATGACAGGATACCCAAAACAGATGTGGAAATGCATCATTGCCGGCAAAACCTGGAATAGGCTAGCAGGAGAACATGAAGAGTGGCATGCATGGGCAGAACTCAAAGAACCTAAAGGTCACATGATGGTGATGAGATGAAGGCTCCTAAAATAAAATGAAAACTAATCTATATAATAGGGGCATTGGAGCTAAAAAAAACAAAATAGAATTTGGCAAACCACAGCAGTAACTTAAATTGTCAAACTAAAGATAAGATAAACTACTTTTAAATTGTGGATATGATTATGATTACAGTGTTGCAGATTACAGTTTTCTGATTCAGTTTTGCTATTATTGTGTTATCTGCCAAAACAAAATAAAACAAAACAAAACAGCAGAATATAATAAAGCTATTAGTCATAATAAATATCATAGATTGCCATGATTCTATCAGTTTTTGTAAAGTTCAAAGGTAATAACGTTTATTAGTGCACTAGTGGTGCAATGTAAATATAAAAGAATTTAAAATCCTTGTCCAGTATATTAGTGATTGGTGTAAAACAACAACAAAAACAATTAATATAAAAAAAACACACCAAGAAACATCATGAAATAAAAAATAATAATTTTACATTTTTTCTGAAGCATGAAAAGTTTTTCAAATGTTTTTTTTTTAAATTTGACATGAGCATTTAATTTATACTTTTTCACTGTATTAATCTCCATATAAACAAACAAACAAACAAACTTATGAACACATTAAAGACATTAGTTGTTTCATTTTTATTTTACCACTTTTTTATTCTGTGAAATTTTTTTTTAGTTCTAGAAATTTTTAGGTCAAAAATGTAAAAAACAACAACATACAAGGATGAGGACAAAATATTTTGACAAGTTATTTTTTCAATTAGCATATCGTATTGAATGGACTTAATGATAAGACTATAATATACAAAGGATATACTTAGTATTTAAATAGTAGTAGTTAAATCTTTGTAACAAATATATAAGGTTAGTGAAAAATCTAAAAGCTTTAAAAAAAAAGTTAGTCTGCTGGCTAATTGATTTAAAATACACACAACCAAATGAAAAAGAAATAAATCAGGGGAAGCAGACAAGTTGGGTGCCAAACCAAAAAGGGCAAATCACTGCAATGGATAAAATACAATTTAGTTAGGTCAAAGGAATATATGTGTCAGTGGGGCAAGAAGCTTGGACACTCAGTGCACATATTGTACCATTGGATTCTGGGGCATCATTGGATGGTGGCGGGGCTGTCTCTTCTGCAGCCAACTTGCTCTCCACATCTTCAGATGCAGGGTTCTGAATTTCTTCCGCTGGAGCCTTGACTTCATCCGTGTCCTTCGTTGGCTCTGTCTCTGGCTCTGGCTCAACAGATTTTGGAGCCCCAGAGACTTCCAGCTGGCTAGGCTCTGACTGTTTATCAGAAACTTTTTCTTCGTCCAAATTTTGCTGTTGGACAGACTCCTCCTGTTGGCCAGAAACTTTCTGCTCATCCACATCCTGCTGTTGGACAGACTCTTGCTCTTGGACAGACTCTACCGGTTGAACAGAATCTTTCTCACTGTCGGAAACTTGCTGATGGTCCGAATCTTTCTTTGCGTCAGAATCTTGCTGATGGTCAGAACCTTGCTCCTGGTCCGAATCTTTCTTAACGCCAGAGTCAGGAATTTCCTGAGTCTCCGCATTATCTTCCGCATGCTGCTGAGGCAAGTCTTGAGATTCGTTCTCATTAATCTCCTGACCTGAAATTCGAGCTACTACATTGCCATAACAAAGCATTGACTAGTTTAATAAAAACACATACAAAAGAAAAGAGTGATTATTAATTTAATAACATGCACAGTAGAAATTTTAAAAGAGGATCAAAAAGCTAATTGTAAAGAAGAAACAGCATTAATTATTTCATGCATTTCTTTGTATTTCTGATGGTATGTATTAGAATAAAAAAATACTAATCAATGAAGGAACCAGCAAAGTGTATAACAGTAGTTCAAGAAACAAGAGTAAACTTTCAAGAACTAATGCTGTTTCTCTCAAATAAAGGAGTTTTTTCTCTCAAACTGACAGATGTTTTAAATAGAAATCTAAAAATTGAAATCGAAAACATAAAAATCAAAAGTGATTGCCAACTACTGTTATACTACAAATTTGTATTTAATAGCTGACAGATGGCATGTAACCTACATAGGATTAGAACTAACCTAAATAAAAACTTTAGTCAGTTTTGTGATAAATTAATTTTCTGTTTATTGAAGAAATCTCTATACATTCTATTTGAAAAATGTAACACATACAAAAATAATTGCACAAAGTTTTTCTGAATAGACTGAAATTTACATTGCCAGATTGGAAATCGATATTCATTCAGCAGATTATAGTAGCCTATAGAGCAGGGGTAGGCAACCTTTTGATTATAGAGTGTCAAAGTAGGATTTCTAATTCATTCAGTGTGCCAACATCCAAAAAATCACCCTGTTCTAGCACTCAATGTTTTGTAGATTAGAAGAGACATTAATTATTGCTTTTTTCGGGTGTATAGCGTACCATTAAAAACCATTTGTGTGTCAAGTCTGGCACCCAGGCCATAGGTTGCCGATCCCTGGTATAGAGTATAGTATAGTTTAGTAAATCTATTTACTCAAATCATTTAGCATTGTTTACTTTCTTTTAAGCAAGCTTCAATTTTATGATACAAAATTCGCTAAGAGGCAATTTAATGATACTTGATTTATCCCTTAATGGAAGACATTCATAGATTTCTTTATAAAAAAAGGAAAACAAAAAAACACCACATAACATGTGTGGTTTTAAAGTTGTAGAGATTTACCTTGTGTCTCGTCTACGGCGGTATGCTCATCACCTGCGTCATTCACTGCTTCCTGTTTCTCATCGTCGATCCCCTTTGAGTCCTCAGCTTCCTCTTCCTTCTCGCCATCTTCGGCATGTTCATCCACTTCGTGTTCATCCCCTTGATGTTCATCCGATGAATGTTCATCAGATGCATCATGGTCAGACTTGGACTTGTGCTTTTTATCTTTTTTCTCTGAAGAATCAAGTATTTCAGTTACCAGTCTTGGATTTTTATTACTATTAATGGCACTCGGAGAAGAAGGGAGAAAGGAAGCTTTTGAAAACTGGAGAATATAGTTGTATTTTATCTAGTTCAACACCAATAAGCCTGAAGAACTCTTTGTTGCATACAATGATGCAAGCAAATATGATGGGTGACTGGACAGCAGGTGCTATTGTGAAGCTAAATGCTCTTTCCAGTATGTCAACATCAAAGATTATAAGCCTTTGACCAGGTGTGTCGGTAGGAATCTTTTTGAGCAAATGTCAGCTCTTGATAATTTTTGCTAATTATTACTCCCTTTAACTATAACAAATCAGTGTTTGGCTGTGTTTAACACAAAGTGCTAGAGAAATACAAGTTTAAAGGCCTACAGGAGGAAAGTGTAGTCAATACAATGCCCTAGTCATTCCTAATCTTCTCCTTCTAAGAACTAGCTATATATAAAAACTTGGTGAGCATTGGAACAGATAAAAGGTTACAAATAATTATAATAATTATATTTGTATAGCGCTCCCAACAAAAAAAATTAAGCTGCTAGCGCATTTAACATTGAGCTACAAACAACTAAAGATATAATTATCGAGGCTAAAAAGGACATAGAACTAATTAATAATCTCAACACTTTACAAAGTACAAAGCAAATAAATGTAGTGTTCAATATACAAGTAAAACTATAAGGAGGTCTAAGGAAAATGTTTAATGAAAATAAATCTTAAAATAATGTGTTTTCAAGTTCTGTTTAAAAGTTATGATAGAACTTCTCTGCCTGAGTTGGATGGGATGTAGATTACATACTTTCATGCCACATATAGAGAGGGCTCTCGGGTCAACGGTCATCGGGGAAACAAGGGCACACCTCCTGGAACAATGAGTCAGCAAAACAGAGTGTCGTTTGTGAAACTTAGGGTTTGATTTATTCCTTGAGATGGGAGGGCATCTCCTTGTTATGAAGGCACTGACGGCAAAGTATCACCACTTTGTATTCAATTCTGGCTCGGAGCCAATTGAGCCAACGCAGGAGAACTGTTGCAGTTGTCTTCGCCAAAATTTAAACAAAAAGTTTGTTCATAAAATGTAGTGGTCACTATCTTTCATTACAATTTCAAAACCAAGAGTGACAGATTTGTGTGTAAAGTAAAGTACCCATCAGACCAAATTGATCCATAGGAGCGTTCACCAGTTTTTGTGGCCACAGCATACTAGGTCATTGTGTGGCCTCACTATGCACAGCTGCCTTTACTTTACCCCAACTAAGGTCAAGGACCCATCAGAGCTGGGTAGACTCAGGGACACCCTCTAGACCTGCGTAAAAATAATAGCCTGCACCAGGATTCAAACCCAGGACCTTCGGTACGCCAGCCAAACATGCTGCCCACCATGCCCCCAGATTTGTATGTGTGTGTGTTGGCTAGAAATGTAGAACAGCCAGTTCTTACGAAACATGGAACAAATCAAACAAAAAACAAGGAGAAAAACTACTACCTTTTTTGTGTGTATCATGTTTAGGAGAATTCTTCTCTTCTGTTTAGGAAAAAAAAAACACAAAGATGATATGAAGATGTTTTAATTCTTCACTGAATGTTTTAAAACTAATTTTTCCTAGATGTATCTACATGACCAAGCTTTGCTAAATTTAAACATGTTCAAACATGGTAACTATATTCATCGTTGTCAAAAGATGATCTAAAATGTTAAATTTTTTTTTTTTTACTAAATATGTATGGTGTTGTTGTCTTTGCGTTTAAAAATTATCTTTTATTTAATGTTATTATATTATAGCCATTGCTTTACAATTAACAATTTATACAATATAGATGTAGAAAAAGTATTTTTATCTTATTAATTTATCAAAAAATAAAATAAAAATAGTCAACTTTGTCAAGAATTAGAAAAGAAAAACAAATTCTGCCAAAATTTTAGAAAATATTATAACAAGTTACTAGCATGCATTGATTTTTATAGAAACTTTTTTTATTAGCTTTCTTTGACCACTAGAGTTTTAAGCCCTTACAAGAATTAACCTAATAAAATAATAATAAGGCTTTAATTATTGTTCAATCTTGAATAACTAAAATAACAATTTTCTTATCTTATCTTATCTTTTGGCCTCAATCTTAAGGGGATGGAATCATGTAGTCATTGAATGTCTTTTTTTACAAACACTTCCTTTACATAATGTTTATAATGGTATCACTCAGTGCATGCTAGTAGCTACCATTACCTTTCATTTTGATTAGCCATTGGCTGATTTAGGTCATAGTTCACAGTTAAAAACAAAGAGTTAAAAACATGAAAGAAAAATAAGGAGGGTAAAAAAAAAGAGTTATGTTTCCTTGAGTCAAGTAAATCATATATATATATATATATACATGTAAATCATGTTGAAATTTGAGAGACAGAAAAGTTTATGTGCGGCAGTTTGTTAAAAAATTTAATAGATTTGTGTGTACCACGACTATTTATATTGTACTGATAACCTTAAGCTGTATAATTAGTTGCCACAGTATTTGATAGTACCTGGACTCTACCTGTTTGATAATACCTGGACTCTACCTATTTGATAATACTCTTACCTGTTCATTATAAAGGATGCACAAAATAGTGAACTTACCCACATCACCTGCAGCTTCTGAAGAAAAACCAATAAAGAAATTTATGGTTTCATTCATTTTTAAATCATTTTTTTTTAAAATAGCTCCCTGCTACGATATGTGTATATTTTTGTTAGTGGTCATTTTGCAAATATAAAAGGTTACAATTTTGTTTGACATTATTATAGGGTTTCAGATAATGGTTGGCATTGCTATTGAAAAAATACAGCTTTGTCCAGACAACTAAGTCAAAATGTATAGTTGCCTTTTTTATTTTGTCAAGAAAGACATGATGAAACCATGATACACGATACAAACGCAGAATAATAGATACACAAATCTTTTAGTCAAACCATGGCCAAGGGTAAGTTTATAAGCACTACATCAACCTGACCAAGGGGACATAAGCGCAACACCACCGCCGACCATGGCAGGTAAGCTCTACACCACCACTGACCAAGGGCAGGTAAGCTCTACACCACCACTTACCAAGGGAAGGGAAGTACTATGCCAATACTGAACAAGGGAAGGTAAGCACTACATCAAGAGAATGTAAGCTACACATAGGCTATACTACATTTATATAGGAGCATGCAGTCTGAAGAAAGATCAGAAAATGGACAGGCTAAAAATAAAAACTGATGCCAACTTTTAGACAGGCCATCCTGCTAGATTTCAAATTAATTTATCTGCCTTTTGACAACAACAACAAAATTATTAGACCAATGTACTGTAAAAAAATATATATTTTCAACCACAAAAAAAAAATTATATTGTAATTTTGTGGAATGCAACACAACCAAACTTGAGAAAGGTGTAAATGAATAGATGGCGGAAAAATTTAGAATCAAACAGGAAGGTAAATCAGGTAATCCCAATGAAACATAATAAGAAGAAAGGAAGCTTAGGCTAGTGATACCCAAAAAAGTGATTGCAAGTTAAAAAATACTACTGGTACAATAATTTAAATTTCTCTTGTTTAAAAGAAAAATATTTATTAAAAAAATTTTGAGGATATTAGAAATATAGTCCAGTTACAATTACAAATTTATTTAGTGCTAGTTTGGGTAAAAAATTATTCAGATTTGCTAAGCCCTGGTAGTTTTAGAGGTCCTATATACAAACATAAACAAATTTTATTTAAAGCTGTCCCAATAGTCTCCAGCCTTGGTTTATATGTTCAGAAGTTTACTCGACTACCTCTACACCATGACCTCCTTGCAAAGTGTGAGGGGGTGCTGTGAATGTTTTACTTTATGTGAATTATTTTATTGGACTAGCAACCCTGATGTTATATATCACTGTGAGACCAGCTGGTCCTGCGGTTAATTAAACGGATTGCCAACACGACATGCCCAGGTTGTAGCCGTGTCGCCGTCCGACCCTGCCGCCCTGCAGGAGTTTTTGGGCCCAGGATATAATAATCTTCTAACTAGAAGGTAAACTCATAAGGTAAGATTTATTTTGAGACCATTTTTTGTTTTCTTGAACTGGATGATTATTACAAAATAAACGAACATGAAATCTAGGTTAAGGTTATATTATATTTTCAATATAACTCAACATAATAATATTGAAATATTAAAAGAACAGACTTTAAAAGTAAAGAAACAAAAAGATAATGAGCTGTAATTCAAAAATTAAAATTGATGTTAGAAACTGAAGAAAATTTATTTTTAAAAAGTATGTTAGACTTTACATGAAGCGAAATGTAGGTCAGTGTTAGGATTAGGGCTTTTTATACTTTTAAGCATATGAAGTTAAATTTAAATTAAAACAAAAAGAAGTAAAAATAAGTGGGCATGTACCATAAATAAATACATGAGACATGTTCTTTGGTTCAGGTTTAGAATGGAAACTTGACAATGTGGGGGCAGAGTTAATGAATTGAAAGTAAATAGTAAACATTTTGGTGATTTGAAAATGAAATCGTAAAGCCCATTTTTTTCTAAAAGTAATCTTCATTAGACCATTAAGGCCTGTGAAGCAGCGTTCACAATTTTCTGTGGAAAAGGCATTCTAGGGGATTGTGTGGCTAGCACAAAGCCCAGCTGTCTTTACATTGACCCGACTCATGTCATGTACCCATCAGAGCTGGAACCCAGACCCAGGGACAATATCCAGCTCAGGGAACAATTTCCAGCCTTCACCAGGATTCAAACCAATGGACCTTCGGTGCCACTAACTCATCAATGAACACAAAAAGGGTGACTATTCACAAAAATAATAACAAACAAGTTAAGTCTCTTATATGGGGCATGGTAGCCGAGCAGCAGCACATTCGACTGGCGATCTAGAGGTCCTGGGTTCAAATCCTGGTGGAGGCTAGGATTTTTACCTATGACTTTAGGGTGCCTCTGAGTCTACCCAGCTCTGATGGGTACCTGACATTAGTTGGGGTAAAGTAAAGGCGGCTGGGCCACAGAAACTGTTGAACGCTGTTTGACCAGCCATATGATTTGTTTGGTTTGAAGGGTACTTTTTTTAAAGTCTCTTATATGTGTGACATTTCAAGTTGCTGTAATAAAAATTTAATTCATTAATCTTGCATTTGTGACCTACTAGGGGATTGTGTAACCGAACCATATTCCATGCCACTTAGAGCTGGCTAGGTTACAGGATGTCTTAAACCCTGGGGCTATTTAGATTAAGGCATCAGATCAGCCTACCGCTTGCCCAGTTTTATCAAAAAAATATTTTATGTCTAAAGCTTTTATTGAATATAAGATAAGTTCTGAAAAAGTTTAGAAAATATAACCATTAAAAGTTTTTGAATTATTAATGTGAAAGAAAGAATATAAACCAAAAAAAAATAAAAAAGAAAAGAAAATTTGCACAAGTCTGCCACGTTCATTGAACTGTTCTTACCATTTCTCTCCCCTTCTATGACTAGAATTGGAAATGGAGAAAAATAATTTTGGAAATAAAAAATCAATAAATGTTAAAAATGTAAAAAAAAAACACTTAACATCTAATTTTAAATTTTTCATAAGAGACAGAATAGAAAAATCTAAACTTGTTATTGTATGAGTACAACAAACACATAAATAAAAGTTTTCTATGCAAATTACTATAGCCATAAATTTAGCCAGTAACTAAAATATAACAAAAATTGCTGTGTTTGTTTTTATTCATAAGGGTTTTAATTTTGTTTATGATTATTTCTTGACTTTTCAAAATGCAGTAGGTCTAACACTTATTAAAATACTTTCTACAAAACTACATAAATCTTTCTTTCAAATCTCCACAAGTTAAATTTTTGGCTTTTCATTGAATTGAATGGTTAAGACAGTCTCTGTAAAAATTATTAAAATAATAATATAACAAATTCTTACTTTTTTTTTAAATATTTTTAAAATGCTAAAATTTAATGTTAGAATTAATTTTCAGCTAAAACATCTAAAAGCAGTATTTTTTTTTCAAATCTATGATAATGTTTAGGTCTACTATTATAAAAAAAAAATTCCACATCCTTGGCTTGTCTAATTTACATGTAATAACTTTCTATTTATAAATTAGCGTGTTTATTGTTTTATAAGTAAAATACTAACTCCATTAGGTGTCTTTCATAATTTGTCATTAAAATTTTTTTCATCCCCATTTTTTTTAAATGAATTGAAATTTAGCTTTAACCAACCATATTTTGTGGCATTGACATTTAGTCTTTGGCCAGATTTTCTTCACAACTTAACCAAACAAATATATTTTTAGTTTAAAAAAAAAAAGAGAAAGTTGTCATCCGAAAACGAAATCTCAAACATCTATTTATTAGTCGGCATTTGTCCTGCACAACATGTGAAAGGTTGGTACTCACCCATTGCAGTTTCATCAAGTTTTGGCTCATCTCCTGAATAAAATAAAATAATATACATCTCATGAATTAAACAGTTTGTTATTTGGCGTCTAGATTGAACAGGGATTTTAAAAAAATTTTAAGCACCCTTTCTATACATTTTTTGAGTCGATGGTCTAGCATCAAAGGTTTGCTAATTGTTATAGTCTCTATATTGCATTTGAGATTGTCTTGCATGTTTATGTAAAGTTATTTATTTACTGAAAAATCTCAAGTAAAAGCCGCACCTGTGTATAAGCCACAGGTATACTTCGGAAGGCAAAAAGCAAGTAAAATTGAAGTTCACATGTATAAGCCGCACTAAAAATCTATTTGGTGTAGACTACCTGTATAATTTCTTGATCCATATTTTTATTTTCACTGTTGCTGCTGGGAATTTTCATTTATTTGTCGTATGGAATATCAAATAAAAGCTATATAACACATATTGTTATACATCATTATTAAAGCTCAAAAGACTAGGATACAACTAAGAAAGTTATAAAGTCGGCTGACTTTCCAATATTTTATAATTAAGAATTCCATGATTAGGAAACAGCAGCTAAATAGCATAAAAACACACAATATTGATAAAGTTTATACTTTTATTACATATAAAGCCATAAAACTTACAAGCATCAGTGAATGAGCTTTTTTTTTTAAAACTATAATTTCGCACTTGTAAGTTGATTTTAGAATGGCACATTGACGGACTTAACAGGGTCACAAATTAGAAACGATTGTGAAACCTTGATCTACCGTATGTTGATATAAAGTGTTATTTGAAAGATATTTATTTTGACCTAATACAAGGATGCCTTCTCATAGTATCTATGAGTTTCTAGTATGCCTTTTCTTTTACATTCGGAAAGTTTCGGGAAAATCTATTTTAGTACTTTCTGCACCAAAATCTATATAAGCACATATAAGTGCGGTTGGTTGTTCTTGTTGATTTTTGCTTAGCTAAAAGGATGCTACTTATTAGTAACCAGTGAAATGTTCTTATTGTACATAAGTTCAAGCATTAAATTCTTCTTTGAACATACATTGAGTGGCTTGAGATATTATTAAAGAGAACAAGACCCTATACAGACAATAGAATACCCGTGGAGTCATAACATTATCCATTCCAAAATATCACAAAAGCATTCATAATATACAATTAATGAACACATTTTTTTTCACTTCAAAGGGAAACACTTTTACATGTATTGCTTGAACTTAGGGAGGGGTCACCATTGAAAAAAAATTGAACTTAGGGAGGGTCACCATTGAAAAAACTGAACTTTGAGAGGGGCAACATTGAAAAAACTGAACTTAGGGAGGGGCACCATTGATTAAAACTAACTTCAGAAAGGTGTGCATCAAGGTGAAAAGACTGAGTAAAATATTTCCAAAAGGAACCAAAGGAATTACCTTTAAGGGTGCCATCTTCATTGAAGCTGAGCGATTCACCAAACACAGCAAACATTTCCTGCCTGGCATGCTCGATGCTGGAGCTTCCGTGAAGTGCGTTGTTCATCACGTCTGTGCCGTAAAGTGCCCTGAGCCTGAAATGTGAGGAGAGGGCATATAATAAACACATAAGGTTTTAAGTCAAGATGGTCAATGTGAAAGGTCAATGTGAAAGTAGCCATTTTGAGCCAGTTGTTTTTCAGTTGTCAGACAGCAGTGTTAGATTGACAGTAGATAGAAGTCAATATTTTATGAAGAGATTGTGTCTGATTTGTATTTCAGTCTGTTCGATTAATATTACAGACTGAAGCATACTATTTTAATAATTATTAATGTGTGTTATTGTTCAATAAACCATAAATATGTGTCTTTATCTGGAGTTATTCAATTAGTGTGGAGCAAGTCATTTAAGTATGTTGTGTGAGTTGTATGAGCTATACCTAATGTAAGAAAAGAAATATTTACATCACACATAGAGTCACTACAATGTCTTTTTCAGCTGTTCTGTACTGTTGTTAAGTGTGGTGGTAATTGTAGGTTTAGAGAGAGCAATAACACATGTCTGAGATTGGCTAGCCTGTGCCAGTCAAGTGTGTAGTAGTCTACTCCACCGCTTCTTGTGGGTGGGGGCAATGTCTGCAGTTAGGTCAATTTGATGGAGTTAAGTGCTGAAAAAGCAATTTGTTTGGTTTCTATTGGTCTTACGAATTAGGATTTTCTTCCTTGGCTTGTGCAGGATCCTGTTCTCCCATGTCTCTCCTCCAGCCGTTGATGGCATCTTCTCTTGATAAAACCATAAACAGGGATGGGCCACTGAAATCAAAACAAAGATACAACAGGTTAGAGAGAAAAATGACCCGATTAGCTAGGACATTTTTTTTACTAGAAACACTACGAGGTTTTTGTATAAGTTGAAATGTTTTCCTTGCAATGGGACTCCAGTGGTTAAGAGAAGATAAAAAAAACAAGTCAAAATGAAGTTAACATACTGACTTATAAAAAAAGGATGAAAGCAATTTTCTTATTAAAAACAGTTTTCTTATTCCATATGCAAAAACAAATGCATATAAGTTCTCTTTCTTTGGGAGTGGCATACATGCATGGAATGTGTTGCCTGAACAAACCAGGAAAAACAAAATAACTTAACATCGTTTAAAAACACTAATCAAAATGCCGGACTAGACTAAAACCATATGTAGGACGTTACAATTTTCCATGCAGAAGGAGTGTCTGTAACATAAGTAGAAAGGGTTGTTTTCTTAGACTTTTGAACTTGACAATTTTTTATTTTTTTTTATTTACCTTGTTAATGAATTTGTCAGCTCCTCAAAACGCTCCATCTCAGCAATGTGTGGATAAAGAGCTGAGATCATTGTCACTGCAACCACAATCTCAGTCTGAGCAGCAATTGTATAACCATTCTTCTCAATGTAGTCGATTATTTCATCTGAGGGGAAGAAAACAAATATCAAAAGATCTGGTCACTGTTGACGTCTGAATCAGCAATTCTCTCCCTTGGTTTAAGTGAATGTTGACATTGATGTATATTTTAAAGGAATTCAATTAGTAGAAATTTGTATTTACTAATTTCAAGCAAGAGGACACGTTTATATTTGATACCAAACACTTGTGTGTAGCAAATTTGGCATATCCAAGGGCTAACGTCACGTTTTATGAAAAAAAAATTGATTTTAGAAATTACTTTTTTTACACCTACGCCATCAAACAAATTTTGTGTACATATTTATAACATCCTAACTTGAAAAATAAACAGCCTATGCAAGGTCCAAGGGCTAGTGATGCAATTTCCAGTTTCTGAGGCAATGACATACAAGGGGATTTTGTGGCCAGAGCAATGCCTAACTTTCCCCCCAACTGATGTCAGGTAACTATCAGAGCTAGAGAACATGCTCCATACAAGGGTAACTAGACCTGGTGTTTAAATTCGATTCAAACCCAAGACCTTTGGAATAGTGATCCAAAAACTCTGCCACTAGGCCAACCATGCCTTGTTATAACATCTTAGCTCATAAAAACTAATTTAGGGTGCAAGAACAGCCCAAAATCAAAGTCACCTTCAGTCTGTTCATAATATGATTCTCCAATTTCAGGAGAACTGCCCCCTGGTGGAACAAACACAAGCAGAAACACAATAGTTTAACTGACCTTTATGCACCATGGCACTAGGTTTGATCATGGCAACTGTCTGCTCCATGGGGAAGAAGAACGCTATCTCCTTGGCCGCAGATTCCACAGAGCTTGATCCGTGGAACTGGTTCATTCCGGATGGCCCAGTGAAGCGAGCACGGAAGCTGTTGGAGTAGAATTGAGAAAATATACATTGTGTCTATAACCTGTAATTCTCAGCCAAGCACAAAGTTGAATGAAAATGCAAACAATACAGTCACAACTCGTACATTTCTTTTTCCGTTTCAATCCCATTAGCAAAGTACTCGTCTGCCCAAATTGATCATGGGGCTGGTGAAGCATCATTCACCAGTTTCAGTGGCCAAGGCATACCAGGGAATGTGTGGCCAGCACAATGCCCATCAGAGCTGGGTAAACTCTCGAGTCCAGGGGAAAAATCCCAGCATTCACCAGGATTTAAACCCAGGACTTTTGGTACGTCAGTTGAACGCCCTGCCTCTTGGCCACAGTGTCCCATTTAATCCCATTGAAAAAATTAAAAATTTACAGTCGCTGACCTAAAAATATGCTAAATTATGAATAAATATATACCGGTTTTTAATTCATTTTTGAACTTTATTTAATAAATGATAACAGATTGTTTGGTTTTACAGCACCGTAGATAATTTCGTACTGATCCTGCATTCTTCACTTCATCTTGTTGCTATAAGTTTTGTTTATTAGTACTTTTACTTTTCTCCCTGATCTACTCCCATCTTGAAGTTAAAAAAAACCAGTTTAAAGTGTTTGAAAAAAAATGTTATATTCACACTAAAGAATATTATATAAAATAATTTTGACCTGCTTTGAATCTTTGAAAAAAAAGAATTAATGTATCAAGTAAAACAAAAAACTAAGTATCAATGTTGCCTTTTTACGATAACCCGCAAAAGGAGGGATTGTGTAGCCACATAGTACCTGTCTGACCGAAATGGGACCCCATCCAGACTGGGTGAAAAAGAACCTAGCATTTTCACTTGGGTTTAAGTCCAGGGCCTTCAGACATGCTGTACAAGTGCCCCATAAAAAAAATTGATGCCTATGTAAATAGACTCATCAGTAATGTTTTCAAACATTTAGTTCTCAAGTATTGACTTAATATAAAAGGAATGATTAAGTATAAAAGTAATGATTTACTATAAAAGTAATAATTTTCTATAAAATTTATGATTTGTTCTAAAAATGCTGATCTAGAATAAAAGGAATGATTTAGTATAAAAGTAATGAATCAGTATAAAAGTAATGACTCGTTATAAAAATAATGACTCAGTATAAAAATAATGACTCAGTATAAAAGTAATGATCTAGTATAAAAATAATAATTTAGTATAAAAATAATGACTCAGTATAAAAGTAATGATCTAGCATAAAAATAATAATTTAGTATAAAAATAATGACTCAGTATAAAAGTAATGACTCAGTATAAAAGTAATGACTCAGTATAAAAGTAATGACTCAGTATAAAAGTAATGACTCAGTATAAAAATAATGACTCAGTATAAAAATAATGACTCAGTATAAAAGTAATGATCTAGTATAAAAATAATAATTTAGTATAAAAATAATGACTCAGTATAAAAGTCATGGATTGAAAAATTGTTACTCACCTCTTTGGTGCCTTCTCAATGGCTTCATCTACATTGTCAGGACCAAGTTTATCTCTCCAGACAGAGATGGCTTCATCCCCAACTAACCCCAGGGCCAGCATTGGACCGCTAGAACAGGAATGAAAGAAAGAAGAGGGCAGCTCTGAGCACTGGAACACCTTTAGGATTAGCTTGACACACCTCTCTATTCTTATGTAAATATTAATTTAACAATTGTAATAAAAATAATGGTTATACATATAAGATAAGATAAGATTGCTTTATTGATCCAAATAAATGGAAATTTGCTTTGATTACATAAATTCCGTCTTTCAGCATACTGGTAATTAAAACAATATTAAACAACCATTTGTACTCAAACACAATAGACATTCGCACACACTATCATACCATTTATCAGACAACAAAAAAGTAGGCCTATCATTTAGGAGTCAGCTATTGAGCCATTGTATTTCCTGGCTGAATGATGATTCTTTTGAAAGAGTCTCACTGATAGTGGAACAAAAGAGTTCCTAAATATCTCTGTTCTTACCCTTATTGAAAGAAGCCGACCACTTCGACTAGATATTATGTAACTACCAAGACATGGTAATTCTGTCTGTGTAGTACAAGAGGCTTTGTTTATTAGGCGGTCTATCCGGTGTTTGCTCAATGTGGTGATTGTGAAGGTTATGATGCTACCAACAGTCGCTGAGTAAAAGAGATTCATAATGGTTTTCTCTATATGAGATGTTTTTAGTTTACAAAGACAGAAAAGTCTTTGGTGCATTTTCTTACAGAGGCTTTGGCAGTAGTCAGACCAAGTCAGCTTGTCAGTAATTGTGACGCCAAGATATTTATATTGCAAGACTTGCTATCCATGCTATTAAATTTAGTATGCTCAGTGCGCTCTTGGAATAAATTGCAGTGGCATTTGTATTGGTATGTACGGCACACAGCCACTAGCCAAAAAAGAAAGGTCTTTAAGCTCTTTCTAAAATACTGTTTTTGTCTCAGATTCGCTCAGTGTATGAGGCAAGCTGTTATAGAAGGAGACACTATAGTGTAGGTCAGTACGGGAAGGGTTAAAAAAAAAACTGTGTCTGCATACCTGCTCATCAAATCAACAAGAGCATCGAAAAATCCAAACTGTTCATGCTCTTTGTAAAATTCTGCAGCCTGCTCCTTGGTGAGCTGAATTTCTTTCATCATCAATATCTTCAGATCCAATTCTTTAATGGCGGCGATAATTTCATCTGCAAAGGAATGAAACATGAAAATATACATTTTATGTCTTGGAACTTACGACTTGCTTTATTCTCATACAGGGATAGTAAAAAAGTAAAGTATCCGGCCAGACCAAATTGATCCATAGAGGCTGATGAAGCAGCATTTACCAGTTTGTGTGGCCACGGCATACTAGAGATTGTGTGGCCAGCACAATGCCCAGTCACCTTTACTCTACCACAACTAAAGTCATGTACCCATCAGAGCTGGGTAGACTCAGGGACACCTTCCAGACCTGGGAACAAATCAAGAATTTGAACCCAGGACATTGGGTATGCCAGCCAAAAACGCTGCCGATTGGATACCGTGCCCCATCCATACAGAAGTGCCGCTGCCATAGAAACTAGTGAGCTCATACTGTGATGATATCTGGAACTATTTGTCCATTAGACCCCTGGATATTGAGCTTGCACAAAGTGCATGGAGGTCTCCAAAGGGATACATAGATAGCTAGATCCCTGTCTTGCCCCATCTAAAACTGAAGAGCTGAGGGGGGACAATCATGAAGGAAATGCTTCACGGCCTCCTCTGTCTAATTAGCACTGTGTTGTAATTGTTTTAAATATTTGTTGTGTTGTTTCCCTTTGTTGAAATTGTTGAGAGTGCTGGACCCCCCCTTTTGCTGTCACCCCAAGATTTCCCAGTGTGTGACTGTCTTGTGATCTTGTCTATTACTTCTTGTGTGTCGCATACTACACACAAATGAAAGGCTTGTTTTAAAAAGCCAATGGTTTATGGACATTCATTGTTTACTTGCTAAAATACTACACACTGTTTCATTAGATCTATGGACCATACAGGTCTGAAAGAGCTACTGCTTCACAGGTGACACTTACCAGTTAAACATATTGTGCATCACCCTACCAATATCAATCCATGAAATGGCTGAACAATATCTCATTTCATTGTTACGAAAGTAGTTTTATTTCCATAATTATATTGGTTCTATTATTATTAATTAAAGTTCAAAAGAAATAATCTTAAACCCGAAATGTTTCCGTGTTAGGAATAAAACATGTATATGTCTAGACACTATGTCATAACATTAAACTACGTCATTCGTCGCGCACGAGGGTTTGGCGATCGTTAGAGAGTTCTAGCTTGGGCGCTAGTGTGTGAGGACTGTTCTTGACCACGTTATCTCGGCTTAGTACGATATAGAAGAATCTCAACTGATTAAGTTTCATCCTATAATATTGGTACCTGTATTCTGTGTTGCTGTCATATTTATAATTTCAACTTGTTGGAATAAAATTGTGTTTAATCATTCAAACAGGATTGTGGATTTCCTCTATATTTTTTATATTTACCTAATTCACTTCATACAATTAAAACACATCCTACGAGCCAAATAAATATCAAATCTACTACAATAACACCAATACTAATTCTTATACAACCTTGTAGGATCCAAGAGGGATGTGATTCAAAAGAATGTATAAATATTACATTCCTAAATATAATATTATACGTCAGTAGCTGATTTCGCACGTGACATCATGATCTAGATTTGGTGATTTGGGGTTTCTTGAATGTAAAAAGTAAAGTAAAGTACAAGAATTGAACCATATGTCCAGTATAGCAGCGTTCACCAGGTTCTGTGGCCACGACATACTAGGTGATTGTGTGGCCAGCACTATGCGAAGCCGCCTTTACTTTACCCCAACTAAGGTCAGGTAGCCTACCCATCAGAACCGGGGAAAAAATCCTAGCCTGCACCAGGATTTGAACCAGGACCTTTGGTACCCCAGCTGAATGTGCAAATAGCTTATTGTGAGTTACCTCTCTTGGTGAAAACCTCTGGTTTTATGATTGCCAAAGTTCTCTGAATGTTCAAACGTTTCTTCAAGTATGTGGGCACGACAAAGTTAGGGAAGAAAATTGCCAGCTCCCTGAAAGAAGTCAATCACACATATTGTCAACAAAAAATGTTTTAATTAATACATTTCTAAACCCATCACATTAGTTTTTTTTTTAAAGATGATATCTATTTTTTTTTAAAGATGATATCTATTTTTTTTAAAGATGATATCTATTTTTTTTAAAGATGATATCTATTTTTTTTTTAAAGATGATATCTATTTTTTTTAAAGATGATATCTATTTTTTTTAAAGATGATATCTATTTTTTTTTAAAGATGATATCTATTTTTTTTTAAGATGATATCTATTTTTTTTAAAGATGATATCTAGTTTTTTTAAACATGATATCTAGTTTTTTTAAACATGATATCTAGGTAGAAAATAAAGAGCATATTTTAAATATTTCAATTTTGGAATATTTGTATAAACATTTAATGATTTCCTTAAAATGTTTATTTAAAGAGAAAAAAAATCATTACCTGGAAGCTGCTTCAGGTGAATCTGATCCATGGATGGCATTTTGAAATCCTTTCTCACCATACAAGGCTCTAATGCTGGAAAAGGTTAAAGCAGTATACAATTATTTTATGAATTAGATTATTCTAATAAGATAAGTTATTATGTTTTTAGCAATTTACTCTCTACAAGTTATTATCAATTTTTACCAACAAAAAAGTGAACAAATAATTTCAGAACCCTATCGATGTCTATAAAGTCTGGGATGTAGGAAATAATTAGTAAAATAATGGTCGATACATTGCAGAAAAGTAAGTCGGTACATTAAGAGTTAATATGTCTCTTTAAAAACTGACAAGCTCTGAGGCTCTTTAGTCCAGGGCATAAGGTACATGTGGGGAACACAAGGACCAGGTCCAAGGCGTGCCACCATGTGGGAACACCAAGTCCAAGGGGTGCCACCATGTGGGAACACCGCACACAGTAGGTTTCCCGCAGGGACATAGACTACACTTTTCCACTTTTCCAGTTGGATCATTAACGAGGCCGCGTTGCTCATATACTTGCACTTTCGGCAAGCAACACGCCAGTGAGCTCTTAATGTGAGCATATCAGTGATTTACACACTTCACTAGTTTTCAGGATGATTGGTATCAAAGTGAGTGCTAGTAAATCAGAGCATTTAACCTTTCAGTGGGAGTGGTAAAGAAAAAAGGATTGTGTGGCCAGACCAGTATACCTATTGAAGGCAGGGATTACTTTCTTTCCTTAGAGCCCTAAATAAAATATATTAATTTAAAACGCAACAGATGAGTATGATGTATCCTTTACCTATTTGGGCTCTCCTCTTTGGCGACTTCGACCTCCTTCGGGCCCATCAGCAATTTAAAAAGCTCAATGACCGTGTCCCCTGATAATC
Source organism: Anisus vortex (assembly GCA_949126835.1). NCBI lineage: Eukaryota > Metazoa > Mollusca > Gastropoda > Planorbidae > Anisus > Anisus vortex. Next base: position 4,976,618 of record OX421506.1, on the reverse strand, counting down.
CAGTGGTCAGGACAAGAAGAATGGACGGCCCGCTTGTGAGGAACTTGATCATATCATCATAGTAACTCTGGTGAACCAGACAACAACAAAAAAAAAAAAAAATGAAACATGAATGCTTTTAAACATTTTAATCACAACAAACTTAAAGCAACAATGTTGAGCGCAAGCTTTTTATTAGCTCATTTTCTTTTCTTATTTTCATTTGTAGCTAAAAAGCAGTAAAATATTTTTCTTTACCTCCTTGTCCAAATGAGCATAAAGTTGTTCTGCCTCTTCCTGGGTGATTTCCCTTGTTTCTTGAGCCAAAATTTCAAAGTTTTGTTCTAATATCTGTGGAAGTGACCAATCATTTGCTTTTTAATGTTACCCAATCAAACTGACAGGTTTTTTTAAAAAGTCATACTTCATGCAATTCAATACATCTCTACAATTTGGAAATATTATTTCACTACAAATTGTTCAGATAATTTACTATTTTAATGGTGCATTGTGGGCCTGAATGAGACACAGTGTGGGGCACAGTGGCCGAGCGGCAGCGCGTTCGATTGGCGATCCTTCGGTTCTAGGTTCGAATTCTCACGCAGGATAGGATTTTTTTCCGGGACTTGAGGGTGCCCCTGAGTATACCCAGCTCTGATGGGTACCTACACTAGTTGGGATAAAGTAAAGGCGGCTGGGCATTGTGCTGGCCACACATCCCCTCATATGCCGTGGCCACAGAAACTGGTGAACGCTGCTTCAACATCCCTATGATCAATTTGGTCCAAAGGGTACTATGAGACACAGTGGTCTGAGACTGCCAAAGCAATAGACTTGGGTTCGAATTCCAGTTAAAGCCAGAGGTTTCTTTTCTCCAGCTAACGAAGGGTGTCCCTGAGTCAAACCAGCTCAGGTGGGTACACTTGTCAAGTAAAAGCCAACTGGGCATTGTGCTGGCCAACAGCCTTTTTGGTTTGTCATGACCCTAGAAACTGGTGAACTTGATTCACTAGCCCTATGGATGAACATGGGACTGAAATGGATACCTTATGTCTATTAATCAGCTACTGTAGTATTTAATCAGATTGGGTAAGTTCCTGGTTATTCCTTCTTAAGCATGAATGACTTATTCATAACAAAGAGGTGGGGAAGGGAAATGTAACGTTTCAGACCCATCCACAATGGAAGGCTACAAGAATGTGGGGCTGGAAAAGTTTATCCCTGAAATTTTATTACCAAGGATAAAAGTTTGGCTTAGAAATGATTGGGGCCCGGTAGCTGAGCGGCGGCTCGTTTGACTGGTGTACCGAAGGTCTTGGGTTCGAATCCTGGTGAAGACTGCGATTTGTTCTCGGGACCGGAGGATGTCGCTGAGTCTACCCAGCTGTGATGGGTACCTGACTTTAGTTGGGGTAAAGTAAGGGCGGCTGGGCATTGTGCAGGTTACACATCCCCTATTATGTCCTGGCCACAGAAACTGGCGAACGCTGCTCCACTGGCACCATGATCAATTTGGTCCGACGGGGAACTTTACTTTACTAAGGAAGTGTTTGCATCAGCTTAAGAACTTCCCTGACTGAATTACACAGTTTTCAAAAAGCTCAGAGTCAAAACATACCATTGTTAGGATTTCAGGGCTCTGGTTTTGAGCCACTGCATCCGGCTTGATGATCGCCACTGTCACAGTTTTATCCTCTGTCATTCAAAAAAACCACAATTATCAATCTTGAAAAAACATCACTCATAGCAGTTGGCAATTAAATAGCTTAACATAAAGAATTTATTATTTACGATTTATTTAATCATAAAAGTACCATATTGACATTACTACAAATAGAAGCCAATCAGGAAAAGTTTAAAATGCATTTAAATAATTTTTTGGTTTGCTAACGTTATTTAGAATAAACTTGTTTTTGATCAAACAATTAGTCTTGGCTGTAAGCTTCAATTATTTTTAAAAGATCTCTTGCTTGCGATAATATATTGATTTCAATTGTAAATACAATGTCATTATTGCAACATTCTAAAGATCGTTTCAATAAAAAAATCATGATAAATTCAATAAAATAGATGTTGCAAACTTGAGTTATTCATGAAAAAGATATGATAAATACAACACTAATACTTATATAAATCTATATAGAAATTTTTTTTATTGAAATACATTTTTGGGGATATAATATTATTCATTTCAATAAATATTCATTGAGGCATTTTTTGTTTAAATAAAATGCTTGGGAAAATAGTTTTTTGTACGATAATTATAAATGAATTTGTCTTAAACATGATATTACAACAACTATAGTCTAAATAATGAAGATTGTAAGTTAAGGAGCATATGTGCTGCCTAAGATAAGATCAGTCACACACACACACACACAAAAGTTTCTGAAGCTGTCTAAATGGTAGACACATTTTTAGTTTCATATAAAATATGTTTCAACAAACTGACATTATTCTTAACTCAATAAGTTCAAAATTAACAATTTTCTTTTGCATTACTTTTTTACATTACATTACATTGCTGCATTACATTACTTTTTGTAAAAAAAAACAGAAACTCTACAACTAATAAACCAGTAGAATGTTCATCTTAGTTTTAATGTTCATGTATTTAATCTATCAATTTCTTTTGCAACTATCTGCAAAGCATGACGGGGTATAAACATTTTATTGCAAATGCTACCAACTCTCAGCCAAGTGAACAACATATATAAATACATCAGTAAAACTTATAAAACTTAATTTTTTGATAGCACTGTTGAACAAATATGTGTACTTTGTTATAACAGGTTTTAATTTTAATGTAAGACTCAAACTTATTTTTGGAACAGAAACTTATTAACATACAATGCAAAACAAAAACAAAAACAACAACAAAAGCAAATTAGTGCTCTGCATGTTTTAGATTTAAATGTTTTAAACTTTTAGCAAAGTGTAGAAAGAAAAATAAACAACTAAAAAAACCATTATCAACAAAGTAGTCCTAAAAAGGTGATACTATAAAGTAATAAAGTAATACTCAACAAGAAAGTAGTACCCTGCAATAAATTGGATCTAGTGCTCAACAAGAAAGGAGCGATAAGAATAAAGACCAAATATTTTACTGGAACATTACATTAAACGCTGAAAGTCTTCAAGAAAAATGTTGCTTTTTTAAACGTATGTATATATTCACAATTATTTCCACACAAAAATCAAAATGTGTCTGGCTATTTGTAATCACTTGGTTTATCTAGACATGAAGTTTGCAGATACAAAGAGTATTGACTAATAAAAGAGAGCAGGAAAAAGACTAAGAGGCAGCTTAAAATTAGCTGAGGTTTTGAAAAGGTTTGACATTCTTCAAATTTGGAAGTTTAAATAATGTGAATGGAAACAACAAAGTTATTTGTTCACTGTGATTATTAAGACTGTGATAGGCAAAAAAAAAAAAACTCTTCTAAAGAATTGAATTTAAAATAGTTGGTTCAGTTAATATAAATCTTATTAATTCACACCAATTGTGTGACTGTGTGTGTGCGTTTTTGTTATGTCCACCAGCCTACACACAGAAAAGGGGGGAATTGACAAGTCTTAACGATTATGCATGTATAAAAGGTCAAAGTGTAAAACATTTCAGGTCCCATTTGATCATTTGATTAAAAAAATGCCTGTGTGGTGTGTTACTGGTTGTACAAAAAATGTAGTGGATTAAATTTTATATCATTTCCAAAACATGTTGCCAAAAGAAAACGATAGATTGTGAATGTCAGATTTGAAGAATCAACTATTTATAATCCCAAACTAATTGCTTGGTGCAAAAGAATTTTTATTTTTAGTTTTTATGTTTGAGTTTTTCTTAGTAACCAAGGACACAACTCTTGACTACCGGTAATTTATTTTATAAACAAAGCTAAATCTAATTTAACTCGACTAAAACTTTGAGTATTAATTATTGCCAACTGACTTTTGATGTTAAAAACGGATTCCTCATAACTAATCTTGTAGCCTTTGTATCTTTCTAAAAGACCAGAACTGGCCAATTAGGTTGAAATCAATTGTCAAACACCAGCAAAAGCATGTTTTTTGTTTATGAATACGGCGTGTAATGTCACCGGAAGTTCATGATCTCGTCCATTTGAAAATGTCGCGACTCATTAAGACTTGTCAATAGGCAGCTTCAACTAGTTTGTGCATTGCTAGTCTTCGAAGTGTTATGCAGTTAGTCAAAGATCAAATATTATTAGTTTTAGGTTTAGCATTGAACACACATTTTAGTGCACCATTGGGTGAAATAACTAAAGGCTGTAAAACAATCAACATCATAAAATTAAACAACAACAGGGTTATACATCAGAATTAAGCTGAACAATACACAACAGCTCTTAGAACACCTTTACTGTAACAACAAAAATAGCAGAGGTTAAGTATTACAACAACTTCAGCGCAAATAAATAAAAACATAGGTTATAGAACACCCTTAAGAGTGCAATAAAACAAACAACATAGGTTACAGAACATCTTCAGAGTGCAATAAAACAAACAACATAGGTTACAGAACACCTTCAGAGTGCAATAAAACAAACAACATAAATTACAGAACACCTTCAGAGTGCAATAAAACAAACAACATAAATTACAGAACACCTTCAGAGTGCAATAAAACAAACAACATAAATTACAGAACACCTTTAGAGAGCAATAAAACAAACAACATAAAGTACAAAACACCTTCAGAGTGCAATAAAACAAACAACATAAATTACAGAACACCTTCAGAGTGATCAATAAATTAGTTAGATGCAACAAATGATACACATGGTATAAAACACCCTCCACGACGCCGATAGAATTAAAATACCTTCAACACCTGAACCTGACTGCTGAACAGCAACAGGTGTTTTGCGAGCGTCTGCAGTATCTGGGTCTGATATTCAACAAAAACAGCAAACAAAAAACTTTATCTCTACACTGTCTTACAGTGTGATTGCAATTCATTTTTATTCAATTTATGTTTAATGAAACCATTGTTTAAATAACAAAATAATGTCTGTAAAAGGGAACTATTTAAAAACAGAAACAGGAAAGTAACAGAACACCATGATGCATGGAACAAAATGATTAATCCAGCATACATACTCTTTTCAAACTTGGCAGCTGTAGATTTTAGTACCATTCAAGAAAGTTATGTGGTTTAATTCTCTAAAATTAAAAACTTAAAAAAAAAAAGTGTAATGATATGTATTTTTAATTGTGACATTAAAACTAAGAAATATGAAGAAAAAAAGGGGTTGGGTTTGTATTGAGCCAAAAATAACTTTAAGATAAAGTTTATACCTAAAGCTATTTGCTTGGCAGCTTCTTCTTCCAGTCTCTCTGACTCAATCTCCTGCATTCTTGTTATAACTGGGTCTTTCACCTGTTCAGAGTGAAAGTTACAAGCCATTATCAAAGTTTGGGATATGCCAAGAGCAAGGTCCAGCCGAATCTTATTTGCTTTACCCCGAACAGATGTCGGGTATTACCTTCATAGCAGATCAGACCTTCGGGTATTACCTTTAATCATAGCAGGTCAGACCTTCGGGTATTACCTTTAATCATAGCAGGTCAGACCTGGCTGGTCTTATTGTTTTGCACTTCTGTAGGCCCACCCATGGGCCTCAATAATGGCAAAGTGGTTTCTGCTTACATTAAGAGCACACGAGTGGGCTAACGCATGATGGACAGCCCTGTAGAGGGGACAGACCCTGTTGAGCAGCCCGCCCTGGTGACTGAATGTACAGGCATATAGTCTGGAATTTGTGATACCGGGCAATGGTGCAGGTATATGACCAAGCCACCACATTAATGATCCAAGGGGAATTCCGCCGGTGGGGAGAGAAATATAGTGCATGTATTGCAGAGACCTACCCTGTGTTAAGTGGCCTATAGGCGTGCTGCGGTGTGGCTTGTCTCAGACAGGATCTTGGTGTGCCCCCCCCCCAATCCACCCCTTTACATCGTTACACCTTGTTGGACATCACAGCCGGAAGGCTAGTCTGTTGTTTTCTTAGTTTAGACACTTATAAATCTGTCTTGTTTTGAACTGGAGACTCATAGGAATAGCAAACCAACACTCTACTGCAAGATCACACACAGGTCCAGTAGTGGATATAATTAAATGAATGTTTAGAAAAAAAACATATTTACCATTAAGGCTTTTGAAGAGCATTAGGAGAGAGAATGCAAGCTAGATAAGAAAGTAAAAGATCCTAAATTTAATTTCAACTCACCTCTTTCCTCTCTGCTGTGCCTTCCAGGACTTTATGCTCATATGCTAACTGCTCTGTTATAACTCTCTGAACTTTTGGTGCATTTGCTCCATGTATGTAGGCAGTTAAGATCCCACCCTTAAAAGCAGAAGAAACACATACATTAAAAAATGGTTCATAGTTGCAGCTTGATATCCAAAACATGGTCCGGCTCTGTAACATTATTTTAATAATACAAGGCCCAATGAAGATCTAACAGGGCAGATTAAAGTCTATGGGGCTTGCTTTCTGACAAAAATCTTCAAGACAGTCACTCCTCAAAACTCCTAGCTTGGATGGACACAGAAAGAAGTACCTGGGTGAGCGCTCATTTGAGTCAGTGGCGCCTTCTTTATGGAACAGTCTATCTCAGACACTGAGAGACTCTGGGACAAGAGAAACTTTTAAAAGAACTTAAAGACCTTTCTCTTTGGCTAATACATCTGCCACTGCAAATCACACCAAGAGCGCACTGAGCATGCTAATTTAATAGCATGAATAGAAGCACTATAGAAATGCCCAATCTTATTCTTATTTCCTAAGCCAAATCTCACTTCTGATGGTTCACTGCAGCCAATGTTTTCACTTATGTAATTTTTTTTTAAAGTCAATTTTGTAAAGCTACATCAAACATGTGGAGATAAATAGCTACATCAAACATGTGTAGATACATCTGTAATTTGTACTTTGAAAGTGCAAAAAATTACTCCAAGCTACTTACGGCATAAAATAAAAATGTCGGCTCACATCTGCCTCTGTATTTCTCTAATGCATCAATAGTGTCAGCTTTAGCCTGGTTGTAAAAAATATAAAATAAGAAAGTTTTTTTTGTTTGTTTTTTTTAACTTACATGTACTTAGAAACCATCCAAAAATTTTCTAACTATTGGACTAAGGCAGGATCAACCACAGACCAAGTTAGAATAGTTAAGGTATTGAGTTCTTATAAGGATTTGATAAAAGCAGAAATTGTCATGTTTCATCATCATGTCTTCATATAATGGATCATCTTATCTTATACATTACAGACGCTCCTTCTATATAGAAAATTATTGTGTCCTATGCTCATCTGAGGGCCGAGTCTAGTCTTGCATCTTTATTATTGTTTTAAATAATGTTAAGTTTCTGTTTTTTCTGGTTTGTTCGTGCAAACCATTCCATGCCCAAATGCCACTCGGGAAGAAAAAGAACTTATATGCATTTGTTCTCGCATAAGGGGTAAGGAAAGTGTTTTTGTTCACAAAGCATAATTTTTATGAATAAGTAGAAATAAGGTTGTGGTATGAGAAACTGCTTTACTGTGTAAAATAATCAGTTACCAGTTCACTAACACATTACCCAAAATGAAATATTTTAACACCTAATATGATTTTTTTAAAACATTCTTTTATTATTATATAATTTTTTTGCAGTATATAATGAGATCAGTCTTCCATTAGAGTTTTAAAGAACGTTGTATCTAACCATGTCATTGGATATTAACTTTTGTAAGGCTTATGCTAACTATAAACAAGGTTTTTCTTAAAGATAACATGAAAGCATTATGTTGGTTCACTTACTATAACAAAGATAACATGAAAGCATTATGTTGGTTCACTTACTATAACAAAGATAACATGAAAGCATTATGTTGGTTCACTTACTATAGCAAAGATAACATGAAAGCATTATGTTGGTTCACTTACTATAGCAAAGATAACATGAAAGCATTATGTTGGTTCATTTACTATAGCAAAGATAACATGAAAGCATTATGTTGGTTCACTTACTATAGCAAAGAAAACATGAAAGCATTATGTTGGTTCACTTACTATAGCAAAATTCAGTAAGTTGTCACCAAGTTCATTTTTCAATCTTCGGAAGTTCCCAACCAAAGCCAGGCAAGGTCCGCACCATTCTTGATACACATCAACAACTGAAAAATAAGCAGTGATAGATATATAGATATATATAGGCTATATCTAGTTATAGTTATAGGGGTGATAGTCTAAATAAATTTACTGCTAGATATAACATTGTTAGAAACTTAGGTTATAAAAATAGTAAGTTCACTAAATAGTGATAAGGGTCACTGTCTGTTAAAAAGTCTAATTAGAGGAGGGGAAAGTGATGACCCACCCCAAAAAAATTAAATTGTGATGTCCACCCACGTGAAAATCGAGTTATGGCTCACTGTTAAGTCTGAAGTTTAACTTTTTGACCCCTCATGAAAAATTAAGATTTGTATGTCAACCCATTTGAGGGGACCAATAGAATTAATTGTAAATTTGTAACCCCATGGGGTCCGGGATCATTGTTAGCTCTTTCTTCTTATTTCTTAATATTTTTTTTTTCATATATAATATTTTCCAGTTGTACGATCATTTAAGTCTATATTGTTTCTACAACTACTCATTCGTATTGCTGAGAATAAGGAAAGTGACTGAATGCAAGAAAATTAAAAAGTAGTAATTAAATCCAGTTGAAGACCCTAGACATAATTTCATCAAATGTCTTTTGAGCAAAAACTAATGCAGACTTCACATTGCCTTATTGTAGACACCAGCAGGGTGGGTTAAGGCTTCTGGCAGGACATCTGTGTCTTGTGTGACCTAGTTTAGACACCTCTGATATAGATGTTCCTGGTGTAAGGACATGTGGACAAAGAGGAGATGCTTCAAGTGTGTAAAATATAAAGATATTTTTAAGACTGGTGGGTCAAGTATTCTAAGATGGCTAGATTTGTAATACAACATGAAGAGAGAAGACTAGAAAAAATGCCAAGTGGTTCTGGCAAAATCCTATTATAAGTCGTAACTTACGAGAAGATTGACATGCCCAAAAGACAAATCAAGACGCAAGACAGACAAGCTGGTTGAGATGTAAAAGGGACTTTATGAATGAACTTACGCCACAACCCCTCCATCGACATAACTTCTTCCCATTCTTCTTGTGTTTCAATTTCCCTTTGTAGCTGTATTTCCTGCTTCTTCCTTGCCATGGTGATCAGAAACTGAAACAAAAATCAAGATATATATCCATAACACAAGTCAAGCACAACAAATTATTGCAGTGGTTCTTAAACTGTGTGCGCATCATCACAGGGAGCTGCTATATCTTTACAAAAGTGCAGGATAATAATGAAAAAGCTTCTACAATAATTTTTTTTATCATTTTCAATTCAATGTGGTAAATTGGGACTCCCTTGGCTTTTACTTTGACATAAGGGGTAAGAAAAACCTTACTTTAAAAAGGGTGCTGCAAGTTGAAAAAGTTTGTGACCCACTGTATTAGTGGATTATTTAATTACATCATTTTAGACTTTAGTGAAAAGATACATCAAAAGACAATGCTTGATTTCTAGAATATGTGAATAAAGTCATTACAGCATAGGCTCAATTTAAATGTATCTTAATGTAATGAACTTAAGATTTGAAAAGCTTGCTGGCATACACGCGGCTGGTCCAGCGGTTAGTTCACCGGACTGTCAACCAAAAACCAACTGACAGGTTGCTGGTTCTAGCCCTGTCACCGACGGATCCCTGTCACCCTGCAGGAGTTTTGGGCCAAGTGGACGTAATAATCTTCTACCTAGAAGGAACGTCTGTAAACTTATAAGATAAGATAATAGGCCTACTGATGAAAACTCAGTTATACTCATATTCAACTCAGATTTGTTTGTATATACATATAACAGTTCTACTTTTATATCAAAACTATATTTGAAATATCATAAAAATTGTATGAAAATGTTTTGAATTTTAACACCATTGTCACAAATATAATAATGATTTAATACTACAGGACAGGTTAATTCCAAAAACAAACCTATATTGTTAAATGGACTTTGACTTTTACTGGCCTGCATCCTGTCCCACTCCAATTAATTTATTTATTTAATTGAGACTTTTATTTAGCCTACGCTCTTTATAAAGGTATTCAATGCCAACTTTTGATTGATATTATACGTTTATTGCATGTATTCTGCATAGATAGATTTTTTTTCTCAATTTAGTGCTACAGCATTTAGGCTATAATCTATAATAACCCTTATTCTGCCACTGTAAATTAAAAATATGAGAAATATTGCATAGTGAAGCTGTCAATGACATGGGTATGATATGTATAATAGAGGCAGAGAAAAAATGAATATGTCATTATTGTCCCTATCAATGATAAATAATAACAATATTAGTAATATAATATCACTATATGACTGGGAGAGGAGATGGGCTCCACCAAGTATACCAAGCCCACTGAAAGGACCAATGGACACTCAGTGTCCAACAGCTCCCCTCAATGACCGTTAAGGTTAAGGAATTAAAAAAATCACTATAATACAGGGCTATATGATTACCCAATAATTAAGCTGTATATTTTCTGACAATAATGGTCTAATTCGAATGTTTAGCCTAATCTTTTTAAGAAAAAAAAAATAGTAGGAAAGTCACGGAACTAAATGATTGTTTGCCTGCCTTATACTAAGTTATAGCTAGCTATCAGCTATAGCGCCTATAGTAAATAGTGCTATAATTATAATGCTTTTAATTTTTATAAAATATTGACCTAGGACCTAGGACTTAGATGGAGGCCTAGTTTTGAATGTTATGAATCTTTGAATAATAATAAAGTGATTAGGCCTATAAACGTCGTTGACAACGATGCTAACACTAACAGTTTACCAATAGTGCCAATTCAATAGTCAATAGGCTGCTAACTAATGAATGCTAAGACTAAGACTACTAATAAGAGGCCTAAGGGCTAAGGCTAAGCCTACTTAAAAAATACTAATTAAGAGTAATATAATAAACCTAGTTACTGTAACTAGTCTAAGTATAATAACTAATAACTGTCTACTCTAAATTAGTATAACTCAACAACTATCTTCTGTTTAACTTTTGTTGTTGTTAGGACTATTACATTACTATTATTAGTATTATTACTAGACTATTAATTAGGGCCTAACTATGACAACTATGACACTATCCTATGTCTATCTATTATTTAAGATTGTTACTTTTTAAATATTTTTCGCTCTGCTAATGCCTACTTTATAAGTTTAAGCACAATACAGAGCAAGAAGTAAATAAATGCAGGTTATCAAATTTAGTAATTACATTTTTAATATAAACTAAATGCTAATGTCTACAAGAAAGGCAAATCTCCTACCGCTCGACGTCAAAACTATGAACAGGTAGAAAGTAAGTGTTCATAGTAACGGACACTTCCGGGAGCTTATGTTAGTAATTATCCGCCCTTTGACAACTACAATCACTGAGCTATATAATAAAGTAAAAGATCACAAGTTCGTATGTTTTTTGTTTGGAAAAATCAAAGGGGAAGGGAGGTAAACTAATGTCCGTAGCGAAAACAATAGCATTGTATTTGAAAACAACTAATATCTAGGTCTAGTCTATCCCTAAAATAAAAGCAGTGCATTTTAGGAATTTTAAAAAATAACTTGTAGCCTAGTTTGTGGCAAATTTAAGAGAGTTTAAAATAAGCTATAGATAGCTCTAGAATTAGAACCTTATCTATCTTATAGTTATAGGCCTACATTTATTATTTATACAGACGCTCCTTCTATAGAAAATATTATTGCGTCCTACGTTCATCCGTGTTCCGAGTCTAGTCTTGCATTTTTATTAATGTTTTACATGATGTTAAGTTTCTGGTTTTCCTGGTTTGTTCAGGTAACCCATTATCCATGCCCGAATGCCACTCGGGAAGAAAGAGTTCTCGCATAGGGGATAAGGAAAGTGTTTTTGTCTTTATGTTTATCTGAGCTTTGCAACAGGTTGTTATTGTGTTGTATTTCTAAATTAGAGTTTAATGCCTTGTGTATTATTACTACTTTACTCTTTGCCCTTCTGTCCTCTAGTGTTTCTAGGTTTAGTGATTTTACTAATGGTGTTACTCTTGTTAATTGGGAATATTCACTAGTTATGAACCTTGCAGCTCTTTTTTCAATATGTTCTAATTTTTTAATGTTTTCCTTAGTTGATGGGTCCCATACAGATGCTGCATATTCTAGTATAGGCCTAACTAATGTGAGATAGCATTTTAGTGTTATATTCTTATTACATTTGTAAAAGTTCCTTTTTATGAATCCTAATGTTTTGTTTGATTTTTTAATTACTTCATCAATATGAGGGTTCCAAGATAACTTATCATTTATTATTACTCCTAGATACTTAGCATTGTTAGTTTGAGTTAGTTTGAGATAGCTTTAGAACCTATAGTAGACTCTAATACTCGAATTACTCTTGATTGAAATTGAAAGCAGGACGAGTAGAGTTTGAAGCGGCGTTCAATGTTTTGAATGTTACGAATTCTGAGACTTAATATTATGTAGGGGGGAGGGGGGGGGGGAGGGGGGGGTAAACATAGAAATAGAGTATGCTTACTTATAATAATAGGCCTATAGAGTTTTTTTGTTTTTATTGCATATTGAACAAGAAAAAGTGTTGTTGTTTTTTTTGTTGTTGTTTTTTTATCCCTGAGGCCTTTGTCTATATGGGAATTGTATATTAGATTGCAGTATTTCTAAGTTTAGCCTCTCTATATTGAAATTAAATTGTTTATTGACTATGACACTAAATATTATGAGTAAAAGGGGCCCCACCTGTAATAAGAAGTGACTTCCGATTGTTTGATCATTTTGCTTATCCACTGCATCCACCCAATCATGTTTTCTTCATCATCCCTATGGTAGGGCCTTCACCTTGGTGGAGGGAAGGAGGATGGGGCTGGGTGGCAACTGGTTCGAATCCTGGTGAAGGCTAGGATTTGTTCGGGGGTCTGGAGGGTGTTCCTGAGTCTACCGCTAGCTCTGATGTGTACCTGGTGTGGTGTTTGTAAGTAACTGCTAATAAGGAAAAACACGACACGCTGTGTTGGCCGATATCGTGGACATTTTATTCTTTTTTTTTCTCTCTTCCCGTGAACATAATTAGGTCACGGGGTCCGAGATGTCAAACAATACACACAAAATCATGACGTCGCGTACACAAAATGACACACTAGGCCTACATCACTCGACCTTTTCTCGATTTGGTAATAGGCCTATAAGTAGCACACATTTAACATTCTATAGCGTTGTACTAAACAAGACACAAAGAAAACAAAACACAAAGAAAACAAAAACAAACACACACTCATTCGACACGCATTGATTAGCCTGTAATAGAGTTCATGACGTAGTCTTCTTACTTCTTGGGTATACCCATCGGGCACACCACGTCGTATCGACGGGGAAGAAACGTGAAAACCACGAAAACACGTGGAAACAACGTTATTACCCCGTCAATACGACGTGGTGTGCCCACTGGGCAGATGATGTTCTCTGCCGGACCTCCCGATCGGCTGCGCGGAAGTAGTTGGGTCCTTATGAATTATGGGACTTACTGTGAGACATCATCTCGAGCGGGATTCGCATTCCCGAGTGGCATTGTTACGACAGGCTCCAGTTCGGTACTCTCTGGCGTCCCACCTCTACTCCACTGATCCCATGAGGAAAATGCGGAGACCTATTGAAAAAAAACTGCTGTTTCCGGTGACAGTTTGTCGATTCCCCCCCCCCCCCTTTCTTTTGGGCGGTTATCATTATCTTATATCCTTTCTATTTCATGACTACAAGGGGAGTAGCCTGGAGGAGGTGCGGTCTTATTATTACTGTCCGTGTTTCTTACCAACACAGGTCCTCTAATGTAGGGGTTGGCAACCTAAGGCACGCGTGACAAATTTGGCACGCAGAGCGACTTTCAATGGCACGTGAGAGACCTCCAAGAGGTGTTTTTTTTTATTAATGAAAAAAAAACAACATTTTCCGGTTCTGAATGAGGAGAACTGACTGTAGAAGTAGAACCCGGTGTTTCTGAATGACAGAGTGACACATTTCACCGAGCTGAACGCATTTACAAGGACGGGGTCAAACAGCACTTAAACTGTTAGATCACTGGAATGTTTGCACATATCTTGAGTGAATTCAATTTCAAAACATTTAACTATATTTAACTATAACTTCATTTTATAAAGGCATATATTAAGATAATAGTTGGGCTTTTACAGAAGCACATCGAAGCACTCAAAACGGAGTTTCAAGCCTTTCAAATTCATGGAATCATTTTTTCATACCTCATCAAGCCTATCTGGCTTGATCTTGCAATAACCTTCTTAGATGTAGATTTTTTTTTTAAGTGGAGGGATATTGGCAGCTTCAAAACGAAGCCAGTTGAATTTTAAACATTTAAAGAAATGGGCATCGAAATGTGCCCGTTTGCGGGAAAATCTGGATGGAAGCTGCTTAGGAAAGTCATCGGTTATTCTCAACTGCCAGGCAACTTACACTTGTGAAGTTTTTTATTGCACATGAAAGCTGTGTTAAACATACAAAAAGGTCTATTACACTTCACCTCAGAAATGACTAAATTTTAATATGTATCTGCCATTATAAATTAGCGAAGAGCAATCAAGACATGGCGCTCATTAATTGATACAGACTAATTATAATTACATTTAAAAGAGTTTTATGCTCATCTTCTATAATTCAACATAAAATATAAGAAATTCTAACATTTTGTTTTTATTATTTAATAAATATAAGAGACTTTTTATTAGCATTAAATTATGCAATTGTAATTTTTAATGTTTAAATTAAAAGATATACTCCTTAAGGTTAAATGGACAAACAATTAATGCAGGAAATATTAATTTACAACTGTTTAACGTAAATTAATTTTATACCTCTTATAAATTAAATCTTGTAATGAATACCATAATGATGGATTTACAAAAAGAAATAATAATTAGTTAGTAGGCCTAATATGTGTTATATTACAAAACATAACTTGTTTGGCATCACTATTGAATCAAATTTAGAAACTTTGTTTTAATTAAAGGGAGATAATTAACACGTTTTATTTGCGCTAATATTTTTAGATTACGTTTTTTTATTTTCATTTTATAATTTTATAAAAGACTAAAGGCTTACAAATTAAAACTTTATAATTATCAAACTGTAAAAAATAGGTTGAAAATTATATAAATATTAAATGACTAAAATTATATTATTAACATTACATTAACTACCCAGTTTGTATGATTACTTTGTATCACTGCCGTCTATGACAAATACTTTGATCTAGTTAAAGCTTGAACAATTAAATATAATCACATTATACTGAGAACAGAATATTTTAATCAATATTAGCAGTTGCTAGATCATGCTAGTGCTAGATCCTCATCTTGACAACCAAAAGAAAATGTTTACAAAATAGTTACCATTTCTAGCGAATATTCATAACTGACACGAGTAACACCAATAGTCAAATAACTAAACCTAGAAACTCTAGAGCAGGCGTGTCAAACTCAAAAAGCACCATGTGCCGCATTAGATACTTTGAGTATACCGTCGGGCCACACCAACAAATCCGAGAAACACTTTAATCTTATTGAATTATATTTAATTCATTTGCACGCCTACTACAACGGCTTTATTAAGCTATCGCCCCACAACGCCAAATATAACAATAAGTGTAAATCCAACATAATTTTTGTAGGAACATTCAATCATTTTTACACTTTAATCAGTGTTTTGTCCTGAGGTTTGATGTCTCCTTTTCATTACAATTTTTCGTATATATCTGGCGGAAATGTATTTGCATTTCCGACCAGGGATGACAGGTGTTCATCGGTCAGCCTTGTTCTCTGAGAAGTTTTTGTTAATTTCATGAAGGAAAATAACTGTTCACACACATAGGTGGAACCCAACATTGCCATTATCGTATTTGAAAACTTTCTGAAGTTTGTAAACTTTTCAGGAAGGTATGAATAGAAGCCATATACTTCTAGATACTTTGCTATGATTGCAGAATAAGACTGCATTTCTAATAGCTCCATCTGCAAGTTTTCCTCCGCTTTGAAAATATCAAAGTTGAATGGTGCCGAGAATAATGCAAGATGGTATTCAAAGATGAGAAATCACTAAATCTTTCCTGGAACTCTTTTGGCAATAACTCTATGTGACTCTCATATTTAGCAAAGATAGAGATTCAGCATTGGCCTGTTTTTTTTAGTTCTTTGCAGTTAGGAAAAGGAACCAACTTTTCACGTGACAATTGTGTCTTCCATAAGCTTAGTTTTGTAATGAAACACTTGATGTCGTCGTACAACTTAGTGATGAGTTTTTTTTTTGTTTTTTTTTTTTTGCGTTGTTTTTACCTTTCATCTTCAAAAATATAGCAATTTCTAGTCTCAGCAAATAAAATCTTTTCAGCACATTGTTACACGACAACTAACGGACTGCTGTGTATAATGGAACATCGGTGATCCATGTCTTATAACAGCTGACTGAACTGACGATTTCACTGTTTTTTGTGACCACATAAGCACGTGATTCAATTATAAAGTCTTTTAACAAAAATTTTGCTGATGAATAATGTAGTGAAAATGTGCAAAATGATGAGTACGATCTGGATACGAGCTCTCAGATGTCTTAGCTCGCTGTAGTGTCATGCATTGGGATTAGCTCAATCAGTTCTTCATAAATATTAAATTCACTGACACAGGGCCTAAAAAAAACTGCAAGCTGTGCTATTCCAGTAATGTCAACAGTCTCATCAGTTGCAATAGAAAAATGTTCAAATTTGGATGATGCAGCCTTCATTTGTTGTTTCAAATCATCTGCCATTTCATCAATCCGTCCAGCAACAGTGTTCCTGGTTAACGAAATATTCTTAAATAACTGCGCCTTCTGTGGGCACACAATGTCAGCCGCTTTCATAAGGCAACGCTTTACGAAATCTCCTTCACTGTAAGATATCCCACTAATGGCTGAGTTCATAGCTTACAATAAGGGAAGCGACATGGGTTTGATCTATTTTTATAAAACATGCTGTTGCTGTATCAAGTTAGCCTTCAATTCATTGAGTCTTGAAACACGCATTAAGTCCTCATATTTTTCGCAGGATCGATTGTACTTGCAATGGGCCGCATGCGGCCCGCGGGCCGCACGTTTGACATGCCTGCTCTAGAGGACAGAAGGGCAAAGAGATACATAAGGCATTAAACTCTAATTCAGAAATACAGCCCAATAACAACCTGTTGCTATGCTCAGATAAACATAAGGACAAAAACACTTTCTTTATCCCTTATGCGAAAAACACATGCATATAAGTACTCCTTTTTCCCGAGTGGCATTCGGGCATGGAGTGGGTTGCCCGAACAAACCAGGAAAACCAGTAACTTAACATCATTTAAAACATTAATAAAGATGCAAGACTAGACTCGGACCACGGATGAACGTAGGACGCAATAATCTTATTTATAGAAGGAGCGTCTGTAGTATATTAAGAAAGTTTCGTTATAAAATGTTGTAGGCCTATTTGGTATGATAAAGATGATAATCATAAACACGTTATTTTTTAAAATTAAATATAAAACGCTTCAACGATTTTCTCTATAGATTTCCTTTGCTTTTGGCCTTTGTCTTACAACGGAGTTAAATTAATTGTCTGGTAAAAAAAAATAGAAATAATAAAACAAGTATAATAGAGCAGGTTGACTTTTAGGCTGTTGGCACGCTGAGTGATTTAGAAATCCTAGTTTGGCACACCATTAGCAAAAGGTTGCCGACCTCTGCTTTATTTCTAATGCCCACTCTTATGTTTGATGGTCGGGCTTTTGATGATGCAGGCCGCATAATATGCCTTCATTGTGTCCCTTTTGTTTGTGATGCGATGCGGCTTCTCAAGACACCCTCTCAAGACACCCTCTCAAGACACCCTTCGGTATCTCGGGTAGATGTGGATATGGGGATGCTTTGTTTTTTAATTTCTACTAAAACGTGGTCCCTTCTGTGCGCAACTGTAAAGGTTTTTCCATAACGGGTTTTGACGCCAAAAAAATAGACGTTTATATCTATACAAGCCAACACGCGTTGAGAACTTAGGGATATACTATTTAGGCCCTAGCGAGATTCTTCATCGAGTTCAAATTGGTTATAGACTTGATTCAAATCTAGCTTGCTAAAAACTTTGTCATCCAGCCAAAATTGATTTTAGCTCATCTAATGTGGGTGTGACATGTCTCTCTCTCTCTCTCTCTCTCTCTCTCTCTCTCTCTTTATTGGCAGCCTTCTGGTCAACACACACCCGAACTTTCCCTGGTTGCTTTGGTTTAGTCACGACTACGACAGGGGACACCCTGCAGGGTGTAGGGCCGTATGTTATTGCGAATGCGCCTAGTTCTTCATTTCGTTTTATTTGTTCATCGATTTGCTGTCTTACATGGAACGGGATTTTTTTCTGTCACCTGCAAGAATCTGCAAGAATCGCATGCTATTTAATAGTTTTTTTTTTCGCGTTGCCTGGGTGTGATAGTGTCCTTTCTGGCGACTGCCCGACTTTCGATCCTGCAAAGCGATTGACCACATTATTGGTGTGGGGCTGCATACTTTTCATCTTATCTTATAATATATTACAGACGCTCCTTCTACAAAGAAGATTATTGCGTCCTACGTTCATCCGTGGACTGAGTCTAGTCTTGCATTTTTATTAGTGTTTTAAAAGATATTAAGTTTCTGTTTTTTCTGGTTTGTTCGGGCAACCCATTTCATGCCCGGGTGTCAATTGGGAAGAAAAAGTAGGTTACTTATATTTATATGTATTTGTTATCGCATAAGGGATATGTCTAAGAAAAGATTTTTTTCTGAGCCTCTATTAAAACTGTAAGGTAGGGGCATATGCAAGAATTTCAATCATTGACACGTTGTCAAATGTTGAAGTTTGAAAAAAGCCCTTTTCTCGCGTAGCCTGTGACATCGACAGCCAGTGACTTCATCTCAACGTCTGCGCCCTTGGATCTGCACGTGGCGGCCAAATGTTTTAAATCCCACATAAAACTCTTCAATGTTATCCGACCGCTGTTCAGTTTTTCGAAATAAACATTTATGAAATTCAACGTTGGATTGCAAGAAATCGAAATAACGAGTGATTGCATCGTATAACTTATCGAAATGGTTATCGCTTTTACCTTGACTGACTAATCTGACTTGTTAGTGGGGATACTAGTTTCAACAATGTCATTGTGCGCTTCCTTCCGTTCATCTTATCTTATCATATACATTAAGATAAGATGAACGGGAGAAAGCACCCTGATAATACATATAGATCTATAGGCTATCATTTTATAAGCATTAACAGGTTCTAGCCGCAGATGACCTCCACCAACGCGAAACTGTATGGAAAAGAGACAATACCTGGGAAACCACCGTGCAATTCATAATGGCGCTCAGCAGCCCATAACGGAGCAGCACTATGCGAAGAGAACAAACAGAGAGCAGATGAGTCCAAGAGGCAAGCCAGGAATTAAGGCCGTGCCCTAGAGCTCACTGATGACGTTCCGACCTTCCCCTGTACGGCTTGCAAACGTACCTTCCGGGCAAAGATAGGCCTCATTAGCCACATGAGAACGCATTGAACAGCCACAACCCAAACTTCCTAGGATGACAAAAATGTTCATCGTCGATCATGACGGACGCATACTACTACTAGACTATTGGCCTTGATGTTTGAACCCCTCCATTAATTCATATTGAGAACAAAGAAGAAGAAGAATATACATTAAAAAAAAACATGTTACCCCTTTGTTCCATCTTACATCTCGCCATCCAGAGTACAATCAAATGCTGGCTAGACCTAAACCGGTAGGCCTAACAAAAGCGCCATCATCCTCACCAAAAAGTGATGTTTGTAATTTACTGCTAAGCATGAAAAAACACGACACGCTGTGTTGGCCGAGATCCACTGTCTTCTTTTTTTTTATTCTTTCCTCTCGTGAACATCGAGTCACAGGGTTCCGAGTGGTCAAACAATACACACACACACACAATCATGACGTCACGTACAAAAAACTGACACATAGCAAGACCTGTTTGAGCAAGACCATCATAAGTTACGATGGTCTTAATGGTTTGAGTCAGTCTGAGAGACTTAATAAAGTTTGGGTCTATTTGGTCATTTATTTGCTGGAAGATAGGGAACTTAATTTTATCGCGCCAGTCATGATTTCTTCCACTCAGCAAGAAATTCAGTGAGGTGTTATCAACTTTAAGGGTAGATAACTTTAGAAAACTATGAAACTATACATACTAAGTTATCTCTCTTGTCCCTTTGTACTGGCAATCGATGAAAAAGGAATGTATGATAATGAGTGAAAATCTGTTCATGTTTTTTAAAATTTTAGAACGTTTCTTGATATGGTTATTCAAACTTCAATAAAAGAAGCACTAATCTAATAAAATTATACACTTGAAGAATTTTTTTCGTATAGATTTTATACAATGTTTCTAATTGCAAGTTTATGCAAATGAAAAGTTAAGGGGGAAGGGGGCATGGAATGGGTTGCCTGTGCCTGAGCAAACCAGTGAAACCAACAACTTTATATAATTTAAAACACTAATCAAAATTGAAAGACTAAGACTAAAACCACAGAGAAGCGTAGTACACTAAAATGTTCAGAAGGCTGACCTACATGATATATTGATATGACTAAATTTAAGATTTGATTCCAACTCAGTGCCGTTGCTGGGGATTTGGGGGCCTGGCCTCTTTGGGGGCCCCTGCATTTTTACATTCAACATTATGACATGAGAAAAAAAATATTTGGGGGCCCCCCTCAAGTAGGGGCCCGGGGGTACTTTCGAATTTGGACACCCCTCCCCCTCCCCTAGCTACGCCTCTGTTCCAACTACTAGGCCTATAATAAAGCTGTACGTTCAATGGGTACATAAATGGGCAGTGGCAGGCAGACAGTTGTATAGATTGACAATATATAGATAGTTGGGAAGTATTGGGGCATTATATAGGCCTATGTACAATGTAAATATAATAAATTGTCAGATTTCTTATAAGTTTACAGACGCTCCTTCTAAATAGAAGATTATTACGTCCACTAGGCCCAAAACTCCTTCAGGGCGACAGGGATCCGTCGGTGGCAGGGATAGAACCCGCGACGTGTCAGTTGGTTTTTGGTTGACAGTCCGGTGAACTAACCGCTGGACCAGCCGGATAGATTGACGGTTGGTTCAGTAGACAGTTTAATGTAGCTTAGGCCTATATATATGCCTGATATATATACCAATATATAGGCCTACATTATCAGACAGACCAATATATATATAGATTGACATAACAATATATAGATTGACAAACCAATATATAGATTGACAGACCCATATATAGATTGACAGACCAATATATAGATAGATTGACAAACCAATATATAGATATATTGACAGACCAATATATATATTGAAAGACCATAATATAGATAGATTGACTGACCAATATATAGATAGATTGACAAACCAATATATAGATTGACAGACCAATATATAGATTGACAGACCAATATATAGATTGACAATTCAATATATAGATAGATTGATTGACCAATATATAGATAGATTGACAGACCAATATATAGATAGATTGACAGACCCATATATAGATAGATTGACAAACCAATATATAGATAGATTGACAAACCAATATATAGATAGATAGATTGACAGACCAACATATAGATATATTGACAAACCAATAGATAGATAGATTGACAGACCAATATATATATAGATAGACAAATCAATATATAGATAGACAGACCAATATATAGATAGATTGACAGACCAATATATAGATTAACAAACCAATATATAGATAGATTGACTAACAGACCATTATATAGATAGACCAATATATAGATAGACAAACCAATATATAGATAGATTGACAGACAGACCAATATATAGATAGATAGACCAATATATAGATTGACAAACCAATATATGGATAGACAGACCAATATATAGATTGACAGACAGAACAATACTGGTATATAGATAGATTGACAAACAGACCAATATAAAGATAGATTACAGATAGACCAATATATAGATAAATAGATTGACAGAAAGACCAATATATAGAGATAGATTGACAATAGACCAATAATATATAGTTAAAATCATTGACAGATGGAAGAATATATATATATAGACAGATAGACCAATTTATAGATTGACAGATAGACCGATATATTGATATATTGACAATTAGATAGACTGGCAAAAACTGTAATAATAAGATAAATGGACAGACTGATATATATACAGGTCGACATATAGAAGATGGATAGGCAGACAGATAGTAATAAAGATATATGGTAATAAAATAAACAACAACAAGCAACAAGGACCACATTATGTGTTGTTCACTGTCATTTATTACTATTCATGTTTAAACAAATGATTGTATTACAATAATATCACTGCAAACTGCAAAGCTAATAAATTACATCCAGAATTATATTAGGACAAACATCATGATAGGCTTTGAGTTTAAAATAATTTTAAACTGCTAATTATCAATATATCTGAAATCATTTATACTACACACAAAAAAAATAATTGAGGTAGATGGTATTTATCAAGGTTTCATTTATTGGACTTTTCAAGTTCCACATGTGGGATATAATCTACATTCTGGCAGCAGACCATCCATTGTTTGAAAATAGGGAGGATTTAATTAAACAGCCCAAAAAGAAGGCCCTGAGTCATTACAAAGTGTTACTTTGTTACCATCATCAAGAATGTTGATCAGCAAAAGGAAAAAATATTATTGTCAACAAAAGAAACCTTGCTGATGGATGGAACTGCAAAAAGGGATAAAGATATTGTCTCTGGTTCATAATTATGCTTACATTATCAATCAATGGCAATGAAAATAATCCAACAAATCCGAGGACATAATGAAGAAGAAGAAAAATCAAAACCACATGACTTGATACCATTCAATCATTAAAAAGAATCAATTTGACTTAAAGAATTGACTTAAAGTTTTACAGGCGTTCCTTCTAGATAGAAGATGTTTACATTCTAGCCCCAAAACTCCTGCAGGGTGGCAGGGATTGGTCAGCAGGTAGAGCTAGAACCCGGGCCGTTTTGTTGCCAGTCCGGTGTACTCGCCGCAGGACCAGTAGGCCCATTTTAGACAGAAGGGCCTAAGCTTTCCCGTGCAAATTATTTAGCATTTCTATCAATAAGATAGTGATAAAATGTTATTTGGGGCCTATATTCTCAATCCAAAATCAGATGGAGAAACTCCATGACAAGTTATGATTTGAAATGTTGTTTAGAGAAAACAATCTTGTTTTAAAAGTAAGTATTTACACAACTTAAGTTATTTTTAAATGGAACTTAACAAAAAGATCTTTTTTAATGCTAAGAAAAATTGTTCCTCTTTCTTTTCATATAAATAATTAATTTAAAAAAAACACTTATTTATGCACTACTTTTCTGATAATTTTCGACCATTCAACATGACTAATCTAACAGCAACAATAATATTTTGATCCTAATTGGCTCTTCACTTCTCTGAATCTGGCCTGCAAAGGATTAAAGTCACCTGCAACATTGGGCTTTGAGTGAATAGTAAAGAAAGTTTCAGTGCTAAAAGAAACTGTTCACCACACGAAGGGTTAACAAAATATTGAAATAGTAAAATGCCAATTTAACCAACAAAAAAAAAAGATTTTAAAAAATAAAAATGTCATGAAGAGAAAACAAAACAATAACAAAAAGGTTTTTCAAAAAAGAAAATGAAAGAAAAATAAAGAGATATCATCATTAACTTGAAGAATTTTTTTTATATTTTTTTTAATATCAATTACTACTTTTTTTGATAATTTACTTATTTTTAAGCAGTGTTTTTTTTTTTACTGTAGTAGTAGTAGACTATTAGAGTTAACAATGACAGTTTCCCAATAAAATTTGCATAATTAATAAATAATAAATATAGTATAAGGCTACTAAACATGAGAAGCATTTTTAATATATCCTTTAAGTTGGTTTTCTTTGAGTCTGCCATGTTGGCAAACTCTCGAGAAAGCAGCTTCACTGGCCTATATAGATCCTATTAATGGGGATAGATTACTTGATTAGCCTATTACAATAGCTCATATTTTATTATGGGATTGTGTACAAGTCTTAACAGTGTATAGTAGTTCACTGTTTTTCTTAAGTCCATCAAAGCCTGATGAACTCAGGGAATAGCTGCACAAACCCCCTCTCTCCCCCCCAAAAAAATAACACTTACACTCAAGATACTAACAATAAGAGCCAAGCACTCTATTGCAGTTCTACCTTTTTACTCACTGAAAAAAAAAAGATGGAATTTTAAAAAAGCACACACAATTTTTGTAGCTGTCAACTGGGAGACATTTTCATACAAAGATGAGACAAGCATTAAAAAAAATAAATGATTCATTTCAAAGGCATGTAACATAAATAATAAAATTTGATAATCTTTCATTCTGCATTGCACGGGGTTAAATGTGAAAAATGGTTTCAATACTTTACATTATATGTACCGTGTATATATATATATTTAGTATAAGTGTAGATACATGGGTGCTACTGGCCATCAAGGAAAAAATTTGAGATACTCGGCAAATGATGTCATCTGTTTATGTGTAGTGACCCTTACATGTTTAGAAATATATTTTTTTTAAAAAAGAACTCTCTCAGATACTTAATTAAAGATACAAAATAATATGGATATTTTATGAAATGACAAATTAATTAATTTCAAGTATTTCACTTACAGTTAAAGCCACTAATGTAGTATTTCTTAGGTTAATAGAATCCTTTATAAAGTCCAGCCTAATAAATCTGTATTTATTTACACTATTGTTATACATATAATCTTTATTATCTTTTGTATAAATGTACATATATAAGTAACAATCGTTTCATAGCATGGAAACATTTGACATCTTTCACAAGTGAACAGAAGAAAGAAGTTACACAAGAAACTATTGGATGGTTTTCTAAAAGTTTATGGTCAATTTTTTTTTTGTCTAAAAGGATTTTATTGTTAGATTATGCTTAACAAAAAAAAAATACAGACCCTCATATTTTTTTTGGTGTGTGTAAAAAAAATGTGACAGAAAAAAAAGAAAGCAAACAAAACATGATTGGCTAAATTCACCGAGGAAATATGAACCGGTATTGTATTATGAAGAAAACATGAAAATATACAGGGGTGAAACATTTTCTCGGACTTACAGTATCCCTTTTTCATGACAACACTTCACACAGCAAGACAATAATCTTTTTTTTTCTCACTAGACTATATACCATATGTACAAATGTGTTTGTGACAAGAAACAAATTCACACAGAAATTTACACTGGCTTGAAGTTCGAGAAAAAACATACGCAATTACCGTGGCCCAGATTAAAGTCTTTAGTTCAGTTACCCACTGAAAACATAAATTGGCCAGTTTGGCATGCGCGCCTTTAAAAAACTGAATTCATCATGAAATCCACGGAGGTGACCATTAATAAATCTCTTGAATTAAAACAAGTATGCTACCGGTACTGATTTAAAAAAAAAAGAAGAAGGGTTTGGTTAGTAATAAGATTGAAAATTTGATGAGAAATACATGCCAATGTGGTAGTGATTTTTGTTATATTTATGTCATATACATACTTATATAACATAAAGTAGCATTGAGGCATTGAGAAAAGGAAGTTGCTTGAGAAATATACACAATGTTCAGATATACAATCAAATTAGCAGCTAAACACAAAGATAAAACGATATACATATATATATATTTATATATATGTATATCGTTATATATATATATATATTTATATATATATATGCAGAGTTGTTAAATCCTTAATAACAATCAACATCAAAATTAATCATATTTTATTTAACTCCCACAAAAAATCAACATTAAAATTGGAATACATATGTAAAAAAAATTAACTGATTTTAAACTCTTACAAATTAAAACAACAGTATTATTTAGCTAAATTTTACAATGTGCACAAAGTTGTAAATTATTTTACATAAAAACTCATCTAGTCATGAAAATGTTTCTGTCATAAAATATTTTCTAAATGAGTTCATTCCTTGGTTAGTTCTATTAGTGAGAGCTAAATCACACTAAGGCCCTTCAGAGGCTTTTAAAGGCCGCCAAAAAATTTTTACACATGATAGGCCTTTGTGGTTTAGTTAGTTATTTTTTTATTGGATGGACATAGTTAAACAAAAAAATTCATTTTAGGCTCCATATTAAAAGCTAGGTTCTGAACCAAAAAATGTCTCAGTTACCTTGACCTTTTAATGAGCGGCAGTTCACAAACACATAGTAGCCTACATACTGGTCAGATTTTCAACCAATGAAATGTGTGCTGAGTGCATAGAAGTTAATTCATCAGTATAAATTATAAAAAGACTTTAAGATTGAACATTACCTCAGTCTATATAAATATACCATATATATAAATATACCGTATATACATGTGCATCAATATATGTAAAACATAAATAAGGTGCCTTTTCCCTGAATGCTTTAAGTGCCATTTTATATTAGTAATGCCATTTTGTTTGTTTTTTTGGTTGGAAAACAAATCATTAATAAATTTACACAATAGAAAAATAAATTGTAATTTAAAATGAAAAATGTTATGATTAATTATGATGTTTTATTGACATTTATATGAGGCCAACAGAAATTATTGATACATTTAACCTATAGTTAAACAGCTTAAAAATGCTTGCAGAAAATATTATCAAGTATTATTGTGTCATATTAATAAACTAAATATATTCTGTGTAACATTAATTAAATATTCAATTGAATGATGATTACAAATTGTTAAACATTTGTAACTATTCATTTTTTTATGGTAATTTCTTTGTCAAAAATTGCTTTTTTTATGTTATGGATGGCTGTAGAGATGGTTAAATTTATATATTTGGTTAAAGTATGTAATTAATGTTTTACTGGTAATCTAATCAATCAGTTGAATTAGTTCAAATTTTGTACAAGAAAAAATGGGATGAATTTTAAAAAAAGCATATTTTCCCCCCAAGAAACATAAGCTTACAGTTATTTAGGACTACAGGTCCAGCTACTACTTTTCTTTTCCATAAACATGATGAATTATCTCCCTTTCCACCACATTCAACTAATCGGGTTATTCAGGAGCCTGGGTTAGAATCCTTGAGAAGGCTAGGATTTTTCCCTCTGTGGTGTCCCTGAGTATACCCAGCCTCTCATGGGTACCGGACAGTTGAGGTAAAGTAAAGGCGGCTTGGCACTTGGACACTGAAACTGGTGAACGCTGCTTTCCCCTTCTATGTTCAATTTGGTCCGTTGGCTACTTTACTACTGTTTTTATAAAAACAGTCTTTACTCACTCCTTTAAAACAAAAGGATGTATTTGTGTGGAGGACAGATCCAAGCAAACAGAAGGACTTCCTTTGTTTCTCATTTACATCATCCAATACTTAACATTTCATTAGTGCAATATTGGAGATCGGAAACTAACCTGACATACAATAAAAGAGAGAGAAAAAGATATAAAAAGAAAGGTGGATTCAGAATCGAAACTTTAATTTTTAGTCAATATAATCGAGAACAGTTTAGCTGCCATTTTCATGCATAATGGGAAATTAGTATTAAAAAAAAAAGGTTTTTAATGGTTCAGACCAACATGATTGATAAATACAGTAAGTTACTGTGTATACTTATTCTTATTTTGTCGTCAAATAGAATGCAGCATTTGGACACAGAAAAAAAAGGGATTCCTGTCTGAATACTGAACCAGTTTTTTAAATGTTAACTCTGTTGTATAAGATTACCACTTAACACTGCCAGTTATGAATAAAATCATTGAAATAATACTCTGTATGAGTTTAGTTTAACTATCTCCTTCATGAGTCCACATTTCTTTGACTGTCTAACTTCAAACTGAAGTGACAGTTATAAGGTCAAGTCAAGCCCCAATCTTGCCGCCCACTTTAGGGAATGCCTTTATTCTCTGTCAATTCTTTCTCTCAAAGAAATGAACTATTCGCATATGCATAGAGTTTAACATAGACTTTAACATAGAGTCATAGACTATAGACTTTAAGACTAAATTATCCATAAACTACAACAATGGTGATTCCAGACGCAGTGGACAGCACAACATTGTTATCTGGTTTGGCTGTCAACTAACAGGTGATTTACCTTCCAAAGCAGCCTAAACCAAAAGCACCGTCTCAAACCCCACTCTTCCCAAATAGCTTCCATAGACAAGAAACTTGCCATTAAATTAGATTAGGAAGAAGTTTTTTAACCAGGGGACTTAACTACAGGGCTCTGTTTAGTGAGAGTAAAAAAGATGGAGCAACAGTGTCACAAACTCAAAGTCAAAGGCTGCCAAAATTCATTTCAACATGGAGTCAAAATTTGATAGGACTAAAATGTAATGGTCTTTTTATTTAAGCCTTTATTATTATTATTATGCAATGGACAGGGCTTTATGATTGTGGAACCCCAGAAATTATCAAATGCATATATATTATATATAATGCGTGTGCGTTGCGACGAGAACCTTTTGAGTAAAGCTTCGGTGTAAATAATTGACATAAAAACTAGGAGCAGAGAATAAATACTTGATGAAAGTTTGTACACCTATTATAGAGGCACATATAATAAAATAATTATTTCCCTGAGTTATTTTTCACTAAATCCACTTTGCTATCAGCTAACGTATAGCCTTTTTTTTGTTGTCAAATGCCCACGGAACCATTTTCATAAGTTTGTATGTACAATTACATAGATCCTTCATTGAATCTGGTCTGACCGGGGGCACGAGTCGTGCCGTCAAGGCAGGCACACGTTCTCCACCCGCTCCAGCATCTCCACCACGAGCGGGGGGAGCTGTGCGTATCTTTCCAAGCGCAGGTGGAGCACTTTCTCAGCACCTGGTGGTAGAAAAAAAAAGAAATTCAGGTGTTACCAAAGGTGATATTGAACCTAAATATGGAGGTTGAGAAATAACAGTTTGCTATGCAAAGATATTCAATGTTGAACTTGACAAAATAAAGCAAACAATATATCAGGAAACTACAACATTTTATTATTGGTCATATTCATATGTTTTGTTGTAGTTTTTTCGTAAAAAAGGGACTCTTTAGTTTTAAGGTTTAACAGAAATATTTTTAAAAAATCATTACATTACATGAACTAACTAAAAAAATCTATTTATCCATAGAAAAGAAATATTTTATTTTATATTTTGTGAAGGAAAGCTTGGATTAAAACAGGGTTAAATTTTACTTTTCAACATTCTGCACTAAATAAATAAAGAACTTTACTGAAGGTTGGCCAATAAAAATGTATCCAGAATTTATAATGAACAAATCATCAATATAAAACATCTTCTCACCGGTTGTACAGAGTACATATTGTAGACATACAGAAAAAAAAGACAAAATGTACATAGACATAAAGTACCGGTTGCAAAGGGTTAAAAGACGGTTGCAAAGGGTTAAAAGAAAAATAAAAGTAATACAAAATTAGTACAGAGAAAATTATACATGGTCTGAAAAAAAAGAAACAAATGTAACAATAAGCACAATGAAAGATAATGAGATCATTTTGAAGAGGTAAAAATTTCTAGAATTGTTTTATACATTCTTTTTAAATGAATTACCGTATTAAAAAAAACAAAAAAAACACAACATTTTTTTTATTATTTTAGAAAAACAAAATTTTTTTTTAGTTTACATTTTAATTGCATAAATTTGACTTCATAAAAAAAAATAATTCAAATAAAGCTTATTGTATTTAATATCAACGTTAAATCAGGCAATCAAATGCACAGCTAAACATGCCAACAAACACATTGCCAGGAAAAACATCAAAACAGTTTTCAAAAAAATAGTTTCCTAAACTATGTAAAATGAAATAAAGGAAAAAAAACACACAATTACTTAGTAACAAGTTCAATCAGGCAGCTGAATTATTTAAATTAGTCAGTTAAAGTCAATGACATACTCCAGTTCAAATAGTCAGTTGAATTAGTTTGTAATGACAATTGCACTTTTTTAAAAGTCAGAGGAGCTTTTGAGCATGATATGAATACCAAACTACTATCCTATGTGTTAAAGTACACACAAAATATGAATAAAGTACACACAAAATATGCACAGTTAACAGATAAATGAGTTTCTAATAATTCAATATTTCATACAACAAATAGTTTTTAACATAGCATAAGAGTTCTACTTAGACAGTCATTTGAGTCATAATTAGGGCCCACAATTCACCATGACCTAGTGAATATCAGGGGGCATATTAGAAGTTAAGGTGTAAACGAGGTAGCCGCTACCCATTGAAATTAACCTAACTGCCGAGGAAAATACCAAATTTGAATATTGCACTAGGACTAGACTCAAATCAGGGACAAGCGTAGGACACAATAGTCTCCTGGATGGAAGAAACATCGGTAGCTTATACTTATAAGATAAAAATGTAAGTAAGTAAAATATCCCGTCGGACCAAATTGATCCACAGGGCCGGTAAAACAGCGTTCACCATAAGATAAAAACACAAAGCAAAAAATATCATTACAATTTAACAATCTTGTAAAGCAATTACCGCTGATATCCCAACTTTTTGGCGTGACTTACACTTCAGACTGCCTAGCACCTCTTGTTTGAGATTCAATTTGCGCTGCCGATATCTTCCCTTGATGTGGAATGTTTGTTCTCAAAATATGGATATCGATGCTGTCACCATTGCGATACAAGAAAACTACCCCAGCTGATTGGTCTGTTTCTTCAATAATCAATTAAGATATTATCTTTAGAAAAAGTTATTTGACAGTTTGTTAAGAACAATAATAGGCCTACAAGTTTCAGCATTGTTTACCTAAAGCTAATCTGTGACTTAAAATGTGCTGGCTATGAATGACCTTTTTATTGCTATACAATTGAAAAAAAATTGAATGACGATTAAGAACAAAAATGGCATTTTATTTAGTTTGGGCTAAGAATCAGCCTTATACTTATACAAGTTCTGGAACTGCATTTGCAGTGCCATGGCCTACGCTGTGGAGCTATAAATAAGGTAATGCAAAAAGTTACAATTTTTGATGCGGTAAATTGTGGGCCTTAGTCATTATGCAGTAGTTTGTAAAAGAGATTATTAACATTCCAAAGAACACGGAGAATAACGTTAAAAAAACGCTCTTTCAATTTACTAGTTAAAATAGTAATAACATTAAAATTAAATCAAAACTTTGAAATTAAGAAGGATGTACAAAAGTTGAAACCGGTGAAAACAAAAATGAAACAAAACAGATGATTATGCACCAAGCCCTGAGTAAAAAAAGACAAAATTTCCCTGATTCGGTTGATTGTACAAATAAAAATAACAAATGTCAATAAAACAGTTTCACTGGACATTTCTCACAGTTAGCATGAAGAAAAAATATATATCCTAACCGCATCACAGCAGTTTCTGTATAACATAACAATACCAGGACAAAATGTGAATAACAATATCAAATAAAAATACATTGATAATATGTGAATGTCTTAGAACCAGCTTTATAACATTCACAGAGCAGTTTTTTTTTTAAAGTAAAAAGTCTATTGTTCATTTCATTTATTACTTAAGCCTAGAGTTTCACTCAGCAGATGTTTGAAGTACATTTACTGTACATTTTACTTCTTACTTTAACCTTGATTTCACATAGTTGATACTTTAAAGAACTCTTCATTTTACTCTTACTTAACCCAAGGATTCACTTAGTGGTTCTTTGACAGTATAGACTCTACCCCTCGATTCACTTAGTGGTTCTTTGACAGTATAGACTCTACCCCTCGATTCACTTAGTGGTTCTTTGACAGTATAGACTCTACCCCTCGATTCACTTAGTGGTTCTTTGACAGTATAGACTCTACCCCTCGATTCACTTAGTGGTTCTTTGACAGTATAGACTCTACCCCTCGATTCACTTAGTGGTTCTTTGACAGTATAGACTCTACCCCTCGATTCACTTAGTGGTTCTTTGACAGTATAGACTCTACCCCTCATTTCCTTATTTTAACAATCCATGAAAATGACATAAACAAAACCACAAAACAAATCTTAAACAATTATAAAACATGTTTTTACAATTTTATGTCCTTGGTTCTCTCATTTAAAGCCAATTTAGCGTTGACTATGTTATTTACAAATTCTGTTTTTTTATTATGTCTAGGCTCATGTATAACCTCAGAGGTTCCCACTGTCTGGGGTATGTGTGCCCCTTAGAAGAAGACCAGATGAAGGCTATCACATTTATCACACTGGTACTGACAGTAAAAGGAACAGCGGCAAACAATCATGGATTGGTTGATTTGCAAGGTGGGGGTGGGGACGGTAAAAGGAACAGCTGAAAACAATCATGGATTTGAGAGGTGGAGGTTGGGGAGGGAAATATACATCAAACAGAAAGTCCAATCAAGGGGCAATGGACAGAGATCTATGAAGCTAAGAGTTGTTCACCCATGTTTTTCTGTGACCACAAAATGTTTGAGGAAAGTTACATTCAGTTAATCTATTTTTTTTTTTACTTTACATCAACGTAATAATTAAAAAGACAACCTCTGGACATGCTGTGAAAAAAAAACAGTGATCTAACTTGAAGGCTTTCAGAATGGTTTTGGTTTTCTACAGATAAGTTTGTATTACCAGAGTCTGTTGTCTATCTACTGGGATACAAAAACGACACTTGCACGGCAAATATAATATTTTGCCACAATTGAAAAAACATATTTCTAGTCAATATAGGACTATTAATCACATACAATATGTGTGGGTATATATACATGTCTATTGAAATGTGTGTGAATATATAAGCAAGCCATTTTAAATGAGTGTGTTTATGTGTGTCCATATTTACATATCTGTATATATGTGTTATTATATTTTATATATGCATAAAAGTGTATATGTGTGTATATTATATGAGTGTGTATGTATGTGTGTATATATTTAAATACTGTATATGTGTGTATAATATATATATAAATACTGTATATGTGTATATATATATATAAATACTGTGTGTGTGTATATGTATGTATGTGTGTGTACATGTATGTATGTGTGTATATAAATGTTTGTATATGTGTGTATATGTGTGTGTATGTATGTGTGTATATAAATGTTTGTATAGGTGTAAGTATGTGTGTTTACTTGCAATCTTAAAAATCACTTAACTCTGAAGGTGGCACACAATAACATAAAACATATAAAAGGTCATGGAACAATATCGTACACTCATCACATAAAAACAGTTCAAAGTTCAGCTCTGCAGATCTCAATTCATCACCTTTACTATTATACCTTTATAGATAAAAATACATTTTCACAACATTTTGTATTTTACATAGCAGGTATTTTTCTTATCTGTCCATAACTAATTTCCACAGGTGATCTTATATATAACTGGCATATAATTTTAACTCTAATAGACCATTGCAAAGTAGTGAAATTAATTTTCATGATGAAATCATTTTAAAATCTAGTTATCAAAAAACTTATGATTTTGTTTATTCATGTGTACAGTAATTTCAACAAAACAAATTTGATGGTTGAATTAATGTATCAATCAAAGAACAAAAGTTTAATTTGACTCGTTTCACAATAATATGTAATTACTACTGAGAATCATGGAAATCGAGCCAGGAAGCAGGCTCAATCTTCATGGCTCCACCAATCAGCTGGCTGATAGAGTATGTAGCCTTGACCTCATCCTGCTTTTGTGAAGGTGTCCCCAGCAGAGCGTCGTCTGTGGTGGAGTCGACATTCACACAAACGCTCGGGGAGGACATGGAATCCAATCTGGTGGCAGCAGAAGCACTGCCAGGCTGTGCTGCTTGGAGGCCCTTCTCCTTGATGTCAATCAGCCATGGCGCCACCGTGCCAAGTCTTTCGGACTTGATCTGGTTGGCTGCTGCATTGTTGTTGATGTTGAAAATGGAAGCCAAGTCAGACAGGCCATCTTCGTCCAGCCCGTGGACTTCAGGCTCCTCTCCAAAAAACTGCTGCTCCGCAGAGTATGCCACCACTCTATGGCAGCTTCCGGCTTTAGATTTGAAGGAGGCATGTGGAGGGTTTAAAGTCGCCTGTGCTGCTGTTGACTGCGCTGGATAGTGGGTAAAACTGTCCCTTCTCTGGAAGTGCTCATTTGAAGATTGGGAGGGGTATAAAAACTGCTCTGCCCCATGCGGTGGTGCATGCATTGACCCTGACTGTGGGAGGCTGGGGTTTAAGTTCATAGCGGGAAGGTCAGACGGTGAATACATAAACCGTCCACTCATGTCCAAGGAAGAGGAAAGAAAATGCTGATTAATTCCTTCAAAACACTGCTTGGACACTGGACCCTCCACAGCACTTTGATTCACTAAATACAACGACTGCTTCGTTAATTTAACACTGCTTGAAGATGAATCCTCAGAGGATGGACGAACAAACTGTGATAGCTGTGGCTTCTCCGCGGGGTGCATGTTTGTTTCCCAGGAATTAGAATAATGTCCGTTCTGTTTGCTCAGCCTGCCGCCGTTCAAATTTGCTGCAGGGCCGACATTTTCTTCAGCAGAGGCCATGTCGTTCGCACCTAAATCAGATACAAACTCTCTTGAAGTGGCCAACTCAGTCCCTACAACAGTTGAAGAGTAATTCCTACCAGAAATGTTTTTTTTAATAACTCTACAATGAGACATGCTGCTATTTAACAACGGTTGTGGACATGATAGGGGAGTTAATGATGGTGATGATGATGATGATGGTGGTGTGGCCAGGTTATCGTTCAGTCTAGCCGTCGCCGAGGTCACAGTTTTGGATCGCCCTCTGGAGGAAGACGAATGGGCCGATGCGAGCATTCTGTCATGATTGGTGGGAGGATGAGGTGAATATTGGGGTTGGCTCAAGAGCTCACGGAGACGATCCATAGCAAAGGGGGACAACTGCTTTTCACCTACAAGCCATGAAAATAACAAAGCAATATGAAGCCAAGCAAAGCAATGGATGGGATATACTAAAATGCATACAAACAGAAGCCTGGATAAGTCTTCATACCCTGTTTTCACTTTCTTTTCATCAAAGCCTTATTTTTACTTTTTTTCTTTAAGTTTAAGCAAAGAAATATTTTGAAAGTTGTTTGTTATAATAATCTTATAAAATTGAATATATGTGATGCTTCCTCACAAACCGGTACGGAAGTCGGTAAAACTGATTTTTCAATAAATGCAAATAAATTTGAAAAAAGGGTCACAGGTAGTCTTTTAGATTATTATTGATTTGTAATGTTGAATGCCTTAACATATAGCTGTGAAATTTTCAAGCTAAAATTATTTTTAGAACTTACTCAAAAATGTGTTTTTATGGAGATTTTGAATAAAATCAAGCAAAATGTCCTCTAAAGGTTAATTGGTTTAACAGTCAAATAAATATTACATTTAAAACTTTAACAGATTGTGTATTGATTTATTACAATTATGTTTGCTAAATTTCATGACAATTGGTTAATATTTGTTCGTCCTGGAAATAATAAATTATCTGTTGCAACGCTAAATTGTTAGAAATCGGTACTGTTTTCTTTTTCATTTTTCTCCTAAATGACTTCTCTTACCTTTACTTATGTAATTTTGAATAACTTTTGAACTAATTAATGGATTTGAAAGCTTTTTTCACCAACGAACAGATAAATGAATTAGCTTTAATTAAACACCTAAAACTAAACATCATATTTTGCCAACTTCAGTAGGCTACCATTCCGTGGAATTGCATCACATATTTGAAAAAATTGTTAAAATACTTAAAATTACTTAATTTTTCCTATTAATAATTTTTTTTTTTTTAAAAGAAGATAACCTCCACCAAAAATGATATAAAAGCCCCACAAAAAGTAAACTAAAATAAATCATGCAACTTATCCAAAGCTTCTGTCTGCTTTAAATTTTAAAAAACACAACTGAAGCTATTGTTAGCTATTTCATTATTTTAAAAAAAATGGGCGGTAAAGACCCAATTGATTTTCATGACTGACAAAACTGGTAGATTGTGTGACTCAGAAAAAAAATGGAAGAAATATAATGAGATGTAAAATATAATAACAGTTTTGTCTTCATTCAATTCTTTTTTGTTTGGGGGAGGGGGGCAGTGGGTTGAAATACTAAAGGCTGCAATTGTGTTTTAGTAAAACAAGAGGAAATAGTTTATGAAATAAAAATGACTATTCCAATCAATATATAGGCTAGTTACAAAAGGGTGAAAGTGAAGCAGTAAATAAATATCCAGGCATACAATTAAAAAGCTTGTTCTAACTAAGCAGCTATATTTCCTTCTATTACTTTTTTTCCTTTTCAATCAAAATGAATCAGTTTAATGGCACTAACAACTTGTAGACAAACAAATTTATTAATTCTTTGAAATATGAAATCAACTGTTAGTATTTTGTAAGTTTGTTTTTTTCTATTTTATATCTTTGTGGATTATTTGTTACATGTTATTAACTAAAGTATATATATTATTTTCAGAGACATATTATCTATATTCGTTTCATAAGTAAATACATTTTGCTTTATAATTTTAATTCACCTCAAAAGGTTACCCTAAAAAAAAATATAATATGATGATGTGTTTAATTTAAATAAAAACTTCCCATAATGCCTTGCACAAAAAATAACTATAAAAAAAAACAATAAAATTTAAATTTTCTGTCTTAACTTGTTTGATAGTAATAAGTGCTAATATTAAACTAATCATTTGAAAGATATGTTTAATATTTTGTATAAATGATTTTATTAGCTTTCAAAGTACTGAATAAACTATTTACTGTCATATTCAACTGTTAATCTAGGAAGTTTTCCTTAAGCTGGCTGTTACTCGCGAAAGAGACTAGGAAACCCATCTCCACACACATTTAGTTTTATAGGAGGAAGAAAAAAGAAAGAAAATATAGCTGCTTACTAAACTAATATCAATAAATATGAGGCATAAAGCAAATGCAATATAAAAACAAAACTGAAAAAAAAAAAAATAATGTTTATCATGCTAATGTAATACAACCAACTACAGCCATGGCTACTATATGTCAAAAGCAAGCAATAGCATGTGTGACATCACAGAGTGGTGTTCATAGGCATACACATACATGAGTGCAGGTTTGATTCACGAGGAGACTATATCTTACCTTTCACGCTGATGCTCCGCAGGTCTGTCAGCTTCATCAGCATTTTAGCGAAAGAGTGCTTCTGGTCGGGTCTTCGTGACCGTATGTAATGCTTCAGTGCCTCCAGTAGTGGCTCCTGCATCTGCTCAATCTTGTCTGTGTCTTGCAAACCTGAGCGGTCTTGTCACCAAAGGAATGAAGGAAGTGCGTGAAGATGAAGAAAAAAAAGTTATAATGATGACATGACATCTTTATAAAAAAAGGCCAGTATGAAATCTAGACAATTGAAAAAATGGTGTTGAACTAGCTGGCAACACAAATATATAAACTTGTTTGTTGTTGCCATTAAACCTGGCCAATATGGCTTCCCTAGACTACAAAAGGTCTATTAAAAAAAAACTTTATTGCTGAATTAAAATTCTAGTTTTTGGACAAGATTTAGTTGTAAAAGAACTAAATGGTTTCAAACATATTACATTTAAAAAGTCAAACTGGTATAAGATAAAAGCTACAAAAAAGTACATTGACTAATTTGAAAAAGAATAAAAACTTTGGGAATATAGGAATAATAGTGTTCTTACAAAGTAACAAAAATATGTATCCTGGCAATTTATCCTAACCCAAGTAAAGAATTCAAAAGATTGTTTATAAAACTAAACATTTTGAAAGTGTATAAATTACTACATGTTTCATAGTAATACGCAAAGTTAAGTAATGATAGTTTTCAGATTACTTTGTGAAAAAAGTTTTCTGTTTGAAATCTCTATACATGGAATGGCATAAGGAGGTCTAGAGGAAGGAAATTCAGATCTTTAGTTTGAATTTAGATAAATACCAGTTGTTATTTTTTTAGGAACCGGAGAGTGTCCCTCAACCTACATGTACCTGACAGTAGTTGGGAAAAAGGTAAAGGCCAATGGACATCATGCTGGCCATGCAATCCCCTTGTAAGCCGTGGCAAAGGAAACACGTGAATCTGATAGTACAGTTTACACTATCCCTATGGACCAAACGCGGCCTAAAGAGAGTTGGACTTACTCTTTCTAAACACGAAGTCACACCCTGAACTAAAGTGATCTAAACAACAAAAGTTTTGAATCTTACCACCACTGATCAAGCAAATAGACGAGAGCATGGCGTATTCCGTTTCGTCGCAATTCATGCCCTTCAGGGAGGCTGCGAAAGAGAAGATCGTGGACGTCAGGGGGCCAAAGCCCCCTCTCTTTAGCTGCTCACGGGTTAGGGAGAGGCCATTGGAGAACTGCATAGTGTCTGAGTCGAGGTCATACCGTATACTGATCCTCAGAATCTATAGAATGCACAATGATACATTTAGGACTTCTTAGTTTCAAACTTAAAACTTTTTTTTAAAATAGCTTATATAAGATATTAATTTTTAAAACGGATTTGAAGTTTATTACAAAGAATAAACAAAGACTTTTATTAGACAGCTTGTCTGCAGTTAAGCCAAATAAATTGCCAGCTTTTGCGGAAACTAAAATATAAAAAAATAATTTGGGGATGGGTCCTTTGATCCAGCCTGGTCAGCAGTCATCGGGTCCATCCAGCTCAAAGTAATACCCAGTACCTCAAATCTCCCAAGAAATGGAAAAAACTTAGGAAATAATTTGTACATATTTTAGAGCTTAATAAACCTTTCCAAGACACTTATATAAAAAGTTCTTAAGCTCTTAACTCATTTTAAGTAGGCCTACTACAATAGTATACACTCTTAATTATACGTAAGAAAATAATGCAGCTCTGGTAATGTGCATTAATTATGATATTTTCATTTTCATGTTCCGTTTAATTAAATTAAAAGTTATTTTTATACAACTTTCCATTTTTTAGCTTATTTAGTTTTACTGTAAAATATATATAAATTAATTAGGACCATATGCTGTAAAGAGCAAAAATTCAGCAAAATAGCAACAGCAGAACGAATCATAGCTGAAAATCACTGAAAGGATGACAATGCAAAATGGGAAGCACAGAGTAGTGAGGTATTACTGGTAAGTAGAATGGGACTGGACATAAAACTGGACTTATGATCCAATTCCTATATGCCAAGGCGGGGAAAATTGATGACCTTTACTTCAGGCATATTAAAGAAGAATTTAGTGAAATTGAAACTCGATCTGGAATCTTACCATGATTTCCAAACATGCTGCCTTTAAAAGTGTGATTTGATCGGACGTTGAGAGAGATAAAAAGCCTGGAATTTTCTTGGCAAAATCTACAATGAGGACAACACCAGCAGACGAAAGCTCTGTGATCTTCTCCCAGAGAAATACCCCAGAAGTAACGTCATCCTCCATCTTAGTATCCTGAAATTTACAAGAAATAAACTTGAAATGATAAGGTCTCTGATGAAGACTGTCTTAACCATTTTCAGCACAATGGAATCAGTTTTTGTTAACTTTACTAATGACAAACCTGAAGAAAAGCCTCTTGTTAAATATAAATAAAATGAGACACTTCATCTTCTTATCTAATATGTTACAGACGCTCCTTCTTAAAAGAATATTATTGCGTCCAACAAACATCCGTGGTCTGAGTCTAGTCTTGCATTTTGATTATAGTGTTTTAAAAGATCTTAAGATTTTCCTGGTTGGTTTTCAGGCATTCCACTCCATTCTCCAGATGCCATGGGGGGGGGGGGGGGGGGGGGGTTAGGGTTAGGGTTAGGGTTTAGAGTTCTTATATGCATTTGTTTTTCCATATGGTACAAGTAAATTGTTTTTTGTCCTGATGTTTATCAGAGCATTGTAATGAGGTTAACAGGAACGTAGAATATTTCAATTCAATAATTAGGCATGTAATGAAAGGACAATGCAAATGATATTAACACAGCTTAGTTATTAAAGGGTTACAAAGACATAGAAAATAAAACATTGATTTAAATAATTAACTTTTAAATTAGCAAGAGCTGTGCTTAGTTCACGGATACAATTATGCTGACTAGGAAGTGACTTACTGTTGTCGATGTGGATATTGTGGGTGAGGTAGTCGGTGCCAGGGAGCCGTACAAGCCTCCTTTATTGAGCTTGCTGGCACCGTTCTCCCCACTGGGCGTGGTTTCCCTGTGGGCGTCGAGCACTTCCTGGATCAACATCTGGTCGTCTTCCGTCAGTTCGTCCAGCCCACTTGAAGTGCTCTCTGGCTTCATCTTTTTCTTCTTATTTCTGTCGTTTCTCACAGCTACACATGAGAGAAAGGAACATAATTTAATTGCATGTTGTTTTGATAACATATAAAGAATAACTATAACTGAATAATTTAATAAAATATAAACTGAAATAAAATTCTAACTTGAGGTGGAGTGGCTTAAAGAATACATTTTCAACAATGAAAACTGAAAAAACAAAAATGGTTTACCGCTTCATCCATGATGGGGAAGGGTAAGAAAATGAACCAAGAAAATAAAAAGACAGCTAAGTAATATATCTTCACTTTTCCCTTTCAGACCCTCAGCCTAGAAAAGCTGTTTGCGCTTCAGTTACATTCAATGGCTACAGCCAATAATGATACAATTTATAATTGTGCTTTCAATTAAAGCTCAAATGTGACCCGTTCCCACAAAAGGAGATATAAGTGGTTTTTCCAACATTTTAAGATTTATATATCGTTGGAAAGGGCATTGGATAGGCTTTATTTCAATACCAAATTTATTATTATTCGTCAATATTTCATTTTTCTATGCCACTTAGAACTAGTCAGACATAAAACCCAGACCTAGAGTTTTGAGAAAAAACATTTAAAGTCTATGTATTCTAAAATGTGAAAAAGAGATTTTCTATCTTAAACTTTAAGCTTAAATATTTTCTCATTGGTTTCTATAAATAAATAAAGATCACAAACAATTTGGGAGTATCTTCCCTTTCCAATGATATATAATATTATGGGGTACTGTCAAGGTTTTTGTACAAAACAATTGGTTAAATATGTTGAATTTTTTATGAAATTGTACTTAATTAGAAAACACATGTTGATCAAAATAATTAATTAAAATATTTTTAAGTAAAAAAAACTAAAAAAAACCATATGAATTACGATTTAGAAATTGCTAATCTAGTAATTACAATAAATAATAATAAAAAATCTCCAAAAAGACCCCCCACTTAACAAAAACGCTTGTAGCGCAAATTGGTATTTGCGACTTATGTCTCCTTTCGTGGGAACGGGTCACAAATAGTCATAAAAAAAATTTCAAGTTAAGCTTCACTTTCAGACCATGCTTGATCAATAGCAGGTGTGACATACACACAGGCGCATAGCACACATAGCACACCCATATAGCGTATGTGAGTTGTGCACTTTGGTGCAGATGTTATTATCATTATTGAAAATAGAAGACCCCAAATAGATACAGGGAAAGTAAAGGGAACGTACAGACAGCCGGGCATAACACAGATCAAGAGGTAATCTTTCAACGGTCATTATTTTTTAAATAAACAGTACTGCGCTGATTAGTAATTGCCATTAGCAGTTCCTTTTGGCCATACGAACCGTGTTGGTACCTGTCTCCCTCTTGATGCATACCTTCTTTGGACATTCCCTTGGCAATGCACTTCTGCAGCCGACAGAACTGGCACCGGTTTCTCGTCACTTTGTTGATAACACAGAGCTTGTCTTTATGGCAAGTATACAGCATATTCTTCTGTACACTTCTACGAAAGAATCCCTAGAATAGAAAAGTTATTTTAAAAAATTAATAATGGTGGCATGTCACATTAGCAAACGGTGGATTATATCTCCAAAAAGGGATGTTAAACAAATATTTGGAATTTGATTATGTTTTAAAATCAATAGCTGGTTTTGAAAGAAATCAGGGGTTTTAAACAACTTTTGTTGTTTTTGTTTTTTGAAAGGGATTTACTTTGAGGAGCCCACTATTTTATTGCTTTTGAAGGAACACATTTTTAAAGAATAATGTTGGATTCACAGGAATCATGTGATTAAATGCCTTGCAAACATTAATTAGACTTTTAACTATTTATAAAATAAAAACTGGTTATTGCTTTAAATAAAGTATAAACAACCCTGTTTAGGGTTTATTAGAATTTTTAGGGCTAAACGTTTGTAATCTCTGCCTAAATCTGTAGTTTAGGAATTTAAATTGATTTTTTTTCAGTTTTCAAGGCTGCTTTTGAATTCTGAGTAATAAATATTTCTCCACACTTATGTTTTTAATCTGGTGACGAAATATGATTTTACAGCTAACGTCTGATGATTGTTTTGTCTGAATTCCAGACTATTTCCAGGCTGAAGTTCTTCTTTAGGTATCCAGATGGGAGGATACAGATACAACAAAACATGTTAAGACGTCACAATGTCTGCACTCCCTGCCAGAGGGGATGGCGACTCCCACTAGTCAACTGTGGGATCATCAGAAAAACAAAACCTTCTGAAATTGTTGCTCTTTTCACAGCCAATGCTGAGCTGACATTTGCAGTGAGTAAAATTGTTTAGCTGCTCTGGATATGTTTCTTGGTGAGGTTATCTTCTCTTATATATTGCAGACGCTCCTTCTATAAACAAGATTATTGGGTCCAACGCTGTTCTGTGGTCTGAGTCTAGTCTTGCATTTTTATTTGTCTTTGAAATGATGTTAAATTACCGGTTTTCCTGTTTTTTCAGATAACCCATTCCATGCTCTGAGGCCACTCAGGAAGAATGAGTACTTATATGCATTTGTTCTCGCATATGGGATAAGGCAATTGTTTTTGTTTTCATGTTTATCTGAGCACTACAAGAGGTTGTTATTGTGTTGTATTTCTATATTAGAGTTTAATGCCTTATGTATTATTACTACTTTACTCTTTGCCCTTCTGTCCTCTAGGATTATTTGAGTGAACAAGATAGCTGTTTTTTTTCAGTTGGTCTAATTCTTGGCATGAAATCAGAGTAATAACATTAAATCGATGTTAATAGTTTCTACCAAGTGAATAAGGTAAAAAAATAACATTACCCAAAGGACAAATGATATTAGGCTTATTTTTTTCAATGTTTTCATTTAGGTCACAACATCTATTTTTAGAGAAAGAAACTGGGTCAAAGAACTTCAAATATATATTTGACCCAAAAAAAAACTTCATTTATTTAATCAAGTAATTAAAAATGATGATTACCAATTTTTTGTATAATAAATATTTTGTACTTTTTAAAAATTAGACCCAATCAAAATTACTGGGTCCTGAATTCAACAAAACCCCGGCATTAAAGGTCATCTCACCTTACATCCCTCACAGGAGCTGACGCCGTAGTGGTACCCAGAGCTCTTGTCGTTGCACACCACACAGGGCTTGTACACCCGCGGTGGTGGGGGAGGCGACTGCGAAGGCTCTGCGGCCATGAGATGGGCTGCGTGTATGCCGGTGTGGTAGCCGTTGTTGTGCTCATACATGCCGCCTGTTACGTTCAAGAAAACAATAACGTAAACAAAAGTAATGAAACAAAATTAATGAAACAAAATAGAATATTTTAAACTCGTAGTGTAATTGAAAGAATGCATTGGTGTGGTTTTAGTCTAATTTTGTCAAAGTGTTTTTTTTAAATAATATAAGGTTCTTGGTATTCCTAATTACTTCAGGTGACCTGTGTAACAAATGTAATGTAGAGAAGCTGACCGTGACTGGTCAGTTGTTAGTATTCTGTGTTGTTTACGGTAGCAAGAGACTGTTAAAGATTTTTCGGTCACAGTGTCAGGTGTAGGGGAGAGTCAGTATGGAGGGGCAAGTGTGTGTTGTAGCCAGTGGACGTGGGAAGTGGGTTATCTTTTAAGTAAGAAGAGAGTCGCTAGATAGGATTATGATATTCTTTGGATTGTAATTTAGACATAAAGTTATACAGTGATTGTGTGTTATTTACTATTTTAATAACTATTTCTATGTTCAGGTAATAAACCATATATATATGTTGTAAATTATATATATGTGAAGTGTACATTCCATGTGTGTTGTGAGAGCCATTGCTGATGATAATATATATATTATACAACAAATTGCGAATGCTACAACCAGTTTGTTGTGTAGATTAGAAGAGCATTTAAAAACAAAGCAAACGTCTTAGAGAATTTCATACCTGCTTCCTTAGCTACCGGTTGCATCAAGCCTACTTTATCATATAGACTGTAGTTTCCATAGGTCATGGGCACTTGAGGATAACTAGCAAAACCAGGTTGTCCAGGAATCACAGTCATGCCTAAACCAAATACCAAACAAGATGTTTTGTACAAGATATTTGTAAGTGGTATTTTTTTTTGCTACCAAGATCTAAGGAATGAAAATAACTTGTTCACAATTTATAACTGTATGTGTTTATGATTAAAATGAAACATGTGATGTTT
Organism: Anisus vortex; assembly: GCA_949126835.1. NCBI lineage: Eukaryota > Metazoa > Mollusca > Gastropoda > Planorbidae > Anisus > Anisus vortex. The sequence goes on along the minus strand of OX421506.1, from coordinate 4,931,958 downwards.
TGCATAACATAGAACAATAGTTGGCCATGAAGACATAAATAAATGGTTTCTAGAGAAATCTCCCAACAGTACCTGGAGTTAAGGGGAAACACTTAGTTAAAAGGACAGTTATCTAAAACTTGTGCAGTACCTGGATATATGCTCAAAACTACAGCTAATATCTCATTCATTCATACATTATTGCCCATTGAACCTACCATTTCTAACACACAATATATAACAATACACTAGAGCAGACTTGGCAAGAAGAGCCATTTTGATGGCACACGGAAGATGCACAAAAAGGCCATTCAAGACTTGTTTACAAGAAAAGAAAAGTTTTTTTTAAACAGTTAGCATGCTGAATGAATTAGAAATATTACTTTGGCACACTATTATCAACAGGTTGCTTAAAAAAAGACATTAACTTGTTTGTCTGGCATTGAATACTAAATGAGAGAAAACAACTCCGCAATCTGATTAACAGATGAAAAAGGATAATAGCAAAGTACTTGGCATGAAAGGACAGTGCTTAATTGGGAGCAGCACATAGGATAAAAGGATATCACATGGATAAAAAGAACAGTACTTGGGATGAAAGGACATTAGGACACTGATGGGATAAAAGAAGAAAACTAACAGTGAATAATAACTGTCCACACCAAAAACAACCCTGCTCCAGGTCAGGGGTAAGTGTGACATTTGGCAGACAATGACACAATTAAAAGGGGAATATTATAAAATGGCTGCAACTTTTATTGTTTTACATGCAGTCATACAAATGAATGAAACCAAAATAAATCTCTCACATCCATACAGACATACAAATGAATGAAACCAAAATTAATCTCTCACCTCCATACAGACATACAAATGAATGAAACAAAAATTAATCTCTCACATCCATACAGTCATACAAATGAATGAAACCAAAATTAATCTCTCATCTCCATACAGACATACAAATGAATGAAACAAAAATTAATCTCTCACATCCATACAGTCATACAAATGAATGAAACCAAAATTAATCTCTCATCTCCATACAGACATACAAATGAATGAAACCAAAATTAATCTCTCACCTCCATACAGACATACAAATGAATGAAATTTAAAATGAATCTCTCATCACCATACAGACATACAAATGAATGAAATCCAAAATTAATCTCTGATCTCCATACAGACATACAAATGAATGAAATCCAAAATTAATCTCTCACCTCCATACAGACATACAAATGAATGAAATCCAAAATTAATCTCTCATCTCCATACTAATATCTCATTATCATTCTCTCATCTCTATACAGACATACAAATGAATGGAATCCAAAATTAATCTCTCATCTCCATACAGACATACAAATGAATGAAATCCAAAATTAATCTCTCATCTCCATACAGACATACAAATGAATGAAATCCAAAATTAATCTCTCATCTCTATACAGACATACAAATGAATGAAATCCAAAATTAATCTCTCATCTCCATACAGACATACAAATGAATGAAATCCAAAATTAATCTCTCATCTCTATACAGACATACAAATGAATGAAATCCAAAATTAATCTCTCATCTCTATACAGACATACAAATGAATGAAATCCAAAATTGATCTCTCATCTCTATACAGACATACAAATGAATGAAATCCAAAATTAATCTCTCATCTCCATACAGACATACAAATGAATGAAATCCAAAATTAATCTCTCATCTCCATACAAATGAATGAAATCCAAAATTAATCTCTCATCTCCATACAGACATACAAATGAATGAAATCCAAAATTAATCTCTCATCTCCATACAGACATACAAATGAATGAAATCCAAAATTAATCTCTCATCTCCATACAGACATACAAATGAATGAAATCCAAAATTAATCTCTCACCTCCATACAGACATACAAATGAATGAAATCCAAAATTAATCTCTCACCTCCATACAGACATACAAATGAATGAAATCCAAAATTAATCTCTGATCTCCATACAGACATACAAATGAATGAAATCCAAAATTAATCTCTCATCTCCATACAGACATACAAATGAATGAAATCCAAAATTAATCTCTCATCTCCATACAGACATACAAATGAATGAAATCCAAAATTAATCTCTCACCTCCATACAGACATACAAATGAATGAAATCCAAAATTAATCTCTCACCTCCATACAGACATACAAATGAATGAAATCCAAAATTAATCTCTGATCTCCATACAGACATACAAATGAATGAAATCCAAAATTAATCTCTCATCTCCATACAGACATACAAATGAATGAAATCCAAAATTAATCTCTCATCTCCATACAGACATACAAATGAATGAAATCCAAAATTAATCTCTCACCTCCATGTACCTCATGAGTTAAGGAAGACGAGCTGTTGCTGCTCTCGTTATCATCCTCACTGTGGCGGCTGGCAGACTGCGCTCCCATGTTGGCATTCATAGTTACTCGCCCCTGTCAATGGAGGCGTCTGCAGGCAGATTTACAAACACTGCCCCCTCCTTTCTAGGAATTGAAATCATAGACAAAACGTAAAAGAAGGATTTTAAAAAAAAATATGAATGCTTAAAGTATCTATAGAACTGTCAATTCAGTACAGATGTTAATTTAGTCATTTTTGGATCAGAAAGAAAAATTTACATCAGTTTTTGTATACCCAGCCATCTCCTAGCCTACAAAATGTGCCAAATATAACTGGATATATTTTCATTGTTATAAATTCATTTGGTATTAAATTTACTTTGACAGCCTTTTGGACACAGTTACATATCTAGTTATAGTAATGAGCATAGTTACATATAAAGTTTCAAGATAAAGTTATATGTAAAGTAATAGCCATTATAAGTGCAAGCAATTGGATAGCTGTAGTAAATTTACAGATACAAGCCCAGTTTTAGCTACAACCTTGTTACAAGAAAAAATATAGCTAAATATAGTTAAAATATTGATAAACATGCCTACTAATAAATTTATAGCTACCATCAAAGTTATAGCTACTAGTTAATGTAATAGCTACCAGCAATGTTATAGCTGCCATCAAAGTTATAGCTACTAGCAAAGTTATAGCTACCATCAATGTTATAGCTGACATCAAAGTTATAGCTACTAGCAAAGTTATAGCTACCATCAATGTTATAGCTATTAGCAAAGTTATAGCTAAGTTATGGCTGCCATCAAAGTTATAGCAACTATCAATATTATAATAATTATAGGTATATGATGGTTCAGAAACTAATAAAAAAACTACAGGCATTTCAAATTCTGTCATTACTGTAAAAAAAATATATAAAAAAATACACTAACCAGAAAATAACTCTGAAACTCCATGAATCTACTTGCTGTCAAAGTTTCATATCATTCAGATGACCAAAAGTCTGCTACTGGTTGTCAATACAAGTTCAAAAGTCCTGTCATCCAAACTATTTCAACTACAAGGGAGAGAACACATGAATATATACATTTAAATAGGAGAACTTTTAAAAGAATATAACAACGTATGTAAAAAAAACACTTTTGATACATTGTAAGAATGTGGTGCCATCCCTTTCTTCATCCATATGGTAAGAGGTTCTATGACCGTGAGTAGAGAATTGTGTGGCCACAACAATGCCAACCCTCCACACTCTATGAGATTTTGTTTTTAAATAGCTTTTGATTTGTATAAAATGCCTGGTTACTAGATTGCTGCACCTCTTAGAGCAGATTATACAGGTAATGAAATAGGGAGAGAGAGAAAACAAAAGGATAGAAAGAAAAGATAAACATTGAAGGTAATAAGGAAAGTGAAAACAAGAAGAGAAAGAAAAGAAAATGAGAATATAAATTTTTTTTAAATCTAAAAAGAAAAAAATGAAGAGAAAAAGTAAAATCAAACGAGAATTTAAAATGAAGAGAGAGAGATGGAAAGAAATTAAGACAGAAAGAAATATGAAGAGAAAGAAAAATGAAGAGAAAGAATTTAAAAATGAAGAGAAAGAAAAATGAAGAGAAAGAAAAATGAAGAGAAAGAATTTAAAAATGAAGAGAAAGAAAAATGAAGAGAAAGAAAAATGAAGAGAAAGAATTTAAAAATGAAGAGAAAGAAAAATGAAGAGAAAGAAAAATGAAGAGAAAGAATTTAAAAATGAAGAGAAAGAAATATGAAGAGAAAGAAAAATGAAGAGAAAGAAATATGAAGAGAAAGAATTTAAAAATGAAGAGAAAGAAAAATGAAGAGAAAGAAAAAAGAAGTGAAAAAGACACATGAAAAGAGAAAGAAAAATCAAAAGAGAATTTAAAAAATGAAGAAAACAAGAAAAAAGAAAGAGAAAAAGAAAGAAATTTTGGAGTAAAAGAAAAATAAGGAGAGAAAAAATGTTGAAAGAAAGTGAGTTGAATGAAAGAACAAAAAATATTAAGAGAAAGAAAATATAGGAAGAGAAGGAAAGAGGAAAGAAAGAAAAATATGGAGAGAAAGAAAAAGCAAAGAAAGAAAAATAAGGGACAAAAGAAAAAGTAAAGAAAGAAAAAGGAAAAAAGAAAAAGGAAAGAAAGAAAAAGAAAGAAATAGAAAAGAAAGAAAGGGGAAAGAAAGAAAGAAAGAGAAAAGAAAGAAAAGGGAAAAAAGGAAAGAAAGAAAGAAAAAGAAATGAAAGAAAGAAAAATAAGGAGATAAAGAAAAAAATAGGATAAAAAGAAATAAATTATGTGGAAAGTGAAAAAAAAAGATAAGGAAAATGAGAGAAAGAAAAAATAAGGAAGAAAAGTTGGAATGGAAAGAAAAAAAAAGAAAGTGCAAATAAGAAACTGTGAATAAAAGCAAAGAAACAAAATAGAATGAAACAAAAAAAGTTCAAATAATCGTGTTCTACTTGGTTCTACCAAACAACTAAAATTAAAACCCTTAAGTTTCTCTCATTTTATCATAATCATACCGAAGAAAGTCTGTGAAAAAACGATTAGCAGCTTCTCCTTATATATCCTTAAAAACGAAGCCTTCAAAAATTATATAGGAATATTTTTTTTTTACATATACATTTATAGATACGAAAACAAAGAAAAGAAAAGGAAAAAAAAACTCTGAATAGAATGTAGTCTATATGAAATCAATAAAATATTCCCATCAAAGAAAAGTATCGCCTTTTGTACTTTAAAAACATCGATTCATTTAGTCCAGTAGACAGCAGACGGTACGCGTTAAACGGAAGAAATAATAAAACCGCGAGCTAAAATTAATATACGTAGGCTGTTCAGTCGGCTATAGGCCTATTAGTATAATGCCGCTTTATAAACTATAAAACTAAATCCACTGTTGAAGTCCATCCAATAAAGAAAATTGATAGTGAATTTTTTTTGTAATGTTTAAATGTACAACAACACGCCTAAAAAATCAATCCGATACTCCGTGCATTAATAAACTGTATTAACAACACATTTCGAATGAGCACAGTTTAATGTTTTTAAATGATGAGCACTGCACACAGCAAATGCCACATTGGCAGATTTCAATTCGCAATGAAAACGAAACAGTGATGCATTTGAAGTCTTGTTTGTAAGCGCAGAAAACATAACACTGAAACTTCTCCTTTAGACTCAATAAAAAAAAGGTGGGAGGGAAGTGGTTGTAAAAGAATTTTCTTTAAATAAAAAAAACAACAACTAAAGCACAGACTTGTGTACCCTTCTATTGTGACCTGATTCGATCTGTCTGAACAGTAAAGTTAGGCCTAGAAAAAAAATAGTACAAGAAATAAAAAAAGAACGTACAACTTGGCCTCATTCTCTACGTGTTTCAGGTCGGCAGGCAGAACTGGGTCACTGACCCAATTTCTCGTCCTAGATAAAAGTGTGATTCGGTAAAGGGTAAATAGCTATAACTGGAGCTGGGGGGGGGGGGGCAATGCGGTAGGAAAGTGGGGAGTGGAGTGAAAAGGAAGGGGGGGGGGGAGTAGTGTAGTGCCGATGTGACGCAAGGAAAAGACTATTGGCTTGTATTTGGCAGTAGTCTAGTGAAGTATTCTTTAAATGGAACAAATAGAAAACGAACAGCAAAAAAACTGACATCTGTCATAACGAAATAATGCGCCAAAGGTCGAGGGGGCCTAGTTTTGAAAAGATGTTATTATTGTTTTAATACAGTCAGTTCATTTATAGCAGGGTCTCAAACCGTGGGGAGGAAGAGGGTGGGGGAGGGGGGCCTCAGTTGTTCATCAGAACTTATAGGCCTACACTGTTTTAGTTGGTGGGTGGTAGGAGCGCAATCTGTACAAAAATTGCTAAAAATTCTATTTCTTATAGTATAGTGTAACACTGGTGGGTCGGGTTGCGAAACTTAATGCGCCGCATACTTACAGTGTGTCAAGAAAACAGTGCTGCTAATGCACGTGAAGTACGTGAAGTAAACAATGAACAAAGACAAGGAGCACTAAGGTTTAACGAATCAATGAACAAAGCGTTGGTACTAAATTAAACTGAAGTAACTAATGAACAAAGTGTTGATACTAAACGAAACATATCAATGAACAAAGTGTTGGCACTAAACAAATCAATGAACAATGTGTTGGCACTAAACAAATCAATGAACAAAGTGTTGGCACTAAACAAATCAATGAACAAAGTGTTGGTCCTAAAATAAGTTGAAGTAACCAACGAACAAAGAGTTTGCACTAAGCCGAGCCATATCAGAATATATTTTGTTCTCCCCTTTTCGCATTTTTTTTTAATACAGCGTCGCAAACACTGAAACCCAAATCATAGCCCTGCGGCTCTGCATGCTCGTCTCCACCCATTGTAACAACCCTCCCCTCCCCCCAACCCCCTCCTCCATCATCCCACTCAACGCAATTATTCAATAAGCGACACACACGCATATTTTTTTCTCTTCCAAAAATCCTTTTGACTCTCCCGCCCCTATTTTCTCACAAAAAAAAATTCGTCTTTCTTCGTTTGCTATATCTATAGTTATCGCCCATTTCTAGACAAGATCTTTAAATACGATATCTGTTTTTAATTTAACCCATTAATCTTCCTTTGTTTATATGCTATAAAATACTTAGTAATAGAAAAGACAATAAATATTTAGTGTTTTATAAGTTAGACTAATCTAGAAGTCTATGAAGACAGAAAAATTATTAGACGTCTAACAAAACGTTTTTATCGTCTGCCAAGATAAAAAAATGCGAACAAAAGACCAATGAAATTCAAACACTCGATTGTAATGAATAATAATATGGTTGTAACAGCTGGGAAAGAAAATGAAAGGCGATTGAGGACAATAACTAATTGAAAGATATCAAGGACAAGCATATATTATAAATAGATTATTTTGTTTGAAATCAGTTGACTGTTGAAACATTAGGCTACTAAACAGAAAGATATGGTATATAAAAAACAACTATAAAATAACTAATAGATAGGGTAGGCTATAAAAAAATAACTATAATTCAACAAATAGATTTGGGCATAAATAATTATAAAATTACAGAGAAATGAGGTTATAAAAAGCTATAAAGTTACAGATAAATGAGGTTATAAATAGCTATAAAGTTACAGATAAATGAGATTATAAATAGCTATAAAGTTACAGATAAATGAGGTTATAAATAGCTACAAAGTTACAGATAAATGAGGTTATAAATAGATATAAAGTTACAGACAAATGAGATTATAAATAGCTATAAAGTTACAGATAAATGAGGTTATAAATAGCTACAAAGTTACAGATAAATGAGGTTATAAATAGCTATAAAGTTACAGATAAATGAGATTATAAATAGCTATAAAGTTACAGATAAATGAGGTTATAAATAGCTACAAAGTTACAGATAAATGAGGTTATAAATAGCTATAAAGTTACAGATAAATAGGGTATAAATAGCTATAAAGTTACAGATAAATAGGGTATAAATAGGTATAAAGTTACAGATAAATAGGGTATAAATCCTTATAAATAACTACTAAATTACAGATAAAAAGGATGTGGGCTAAAAAGTTGTAAAATGACAGATGGAAAGGGCATAAAATAATACATGTAAAATAAATGAGCTAAAACATGACAGAGTAATAGGATATAAATAAATATAAATTGAAAGAGGATAGATATGGTATAAATTAATAGGGGCCTACTTAATGAAATAGTGATACTATGGTATAAATAAATGCACAATGATAAAGAAGAAATATGGTATAAATATTTATAAGTGGACATTAGCATTTCAAAATTGTTATCTATATAATTAAGTTTTTTAGCACCGAACTTCAATGTGTTAAAGACTGAACATTTCTCGATTGACACGTAACGATTTTGTGAACAGAAGAAAAAAGTATTAAAAAAAAACAACAAGGAATGGGAGGGGTGGGAAAGGGGGGCTATCCAAAACTATTGCTAGTTTCTGGGTCAGTCAGTCCACGGCCCCACTTTGACCTCGTCAAGTTACTCGGCGCTACGCTCTTCCTTTTTTCCTCACTCCCGCTGGAGTTATTCTTGTTGGCTTGCTCAAGTTTTGATGACGTCATTATGCCAGCAGACATTCAAGTACACAAAGAAAATAACCAGGAAGCTTTTGTAGTTTTAATTTTTAGCTTGTTATTTCACATGCTTTGTTTACTTTCTAAGGCATTTTGTTATTTTAAGGCATTGGACAATGATTTTTTAAAAAGCATAGACTAGACTAATAAAAGTTTATAAGTCTAAGTTCTTTTAGAGTGTATTTTTAATGGAGAAACCAGTTCTTCTAAAGAAAATAGCACTTCATTAAGTAACAAAGATTTTAACACGAGTTTCGAGTAATCATGCCATCTTTGAAAGTCGTTCAGCAGTTACCAAACATCAAAAGTGGTTTAAGAATAGAAGAGTCCAGTGCAGTGGTAATAAAACTATTTAACAAGGGACTTATTTATTTTTCATAATAGGCTTTTATGGAAATTGACTCAGAAAGAATATGTAAACAAATTCCAATGTAGGGCCAACACTACGTTTATCAAATAGCGGACACTGGAAGAACGAAGGCCGGATCTGTCCCGCGGGTTGTAGTTTGATGACCCTCAACCAAATGACTGATATATATATATATATATTTATTAAAGAGAGATGGATAGATAGATAAAAAGATAGATAGATAGAGATATAAGCTATACAACACGGGCTATTTAGCGCAAAGAAATCAATAAATCGACGCGTTGAAAAAAAACTGGTCTTTTTGTTCGCCATCATTTTTTTTCTTTTTCTTTTGTTCTCAATCAAAGTATCAGGTTTTCTTTAAATATAACTATGTTGGCAACATGTTGGATACGTACAGTTAAAATTAGACAATAGACTAACTATTCATAAAGAAATTGAGAAAAAAATGACAAAAGATATCTAACTAGATTACAATAGAAGAAACATTTCCTACATTTTCAAATACCGGTACAATCTGTAGCAAACGATAGAACAAAAAAAAAAAGAACAAGCAGTTTGAAGAAAACGTTTTCAATATCAAAATCTGAGCTTATTTTTAAAGTAGGAGCTGTGCGGCGAGATAAAGTGCTTGCAGAAAGAATTTAAACACCACTAGACGAATTTGTTTAACATTAATTTAATTAATTTAGACTAAATATACGACAATGTAAATTTAATTTAATGCAATAAAATGTAGATCTGGATTAAAGTTTTAAAATGTGACCGATAAATTTACAGAAATATATACTGAAATGCGAGAAACATAAAAAATAAAATATACATAAATAGAATTTGGTCATCTGTAATACCGTAATACGCCGCCTATAGATTGACTTTAAATTATTTAATGACTATCTTGAAAGAGTTAAACTATGCGCTCCACTATAAATAAGTCGTTTATATGTGTGACAATAATAATTATAATAAATGTCTCGCTGATAGATTAGACCTTACAGTTAATTAATGTTGGAAGTTAAAAATATGCGTGATTATAAACAAGTTAATCTGTTCGTTTTCATATTCATAGCCATAAAACATAAATATTATGCGCTATATAAGCATTATTATTATTATTATATGTGTTGTATTTTGTTGTTGTTTGCTGTTGTTTTTTTTTAAAATGAAATTAGTATTTAATGAAAGCACGTATTTAAATTACGTAATTCAATATAGATGCAGATTCTAGAATATAGATCTAAGTACATATTTTCAAAGTATTTGATTCTACAAATATTGTGTGTCACTTGTACATTTGTGTGGTTTGTTGTTGTTTATAGTTCTCTTTGACTTAGGGAATCCTAAAGGACAATTATTGACTGCGAGATCTATAAGATTGGTTTCTCTTGACGTTTCTACACCTAGATCGCTCAATGCATTTTATAAACTCGTCCTCTATGTGAATGTGTGTGTGTGTGTAGAGAGAGATTGAGCCCCCCCCCCCCCACCTCTTTCGCCCAAATTGATGTGTGTTCTTTATTCTTTTGTGGTCACGTACTAGACGAGTCGTCCTCAAGCCACGCCCACTGATGACGCGAGCTCACTTAGGCCGTAGCGGACACAATAATTTTTTTTTCCTTAGACTTATTATAATAATTTAATAATAATAATATAAAAATTTCTTTCCCACATAGATATGCGGGGGTGGAGTTTGGTTAATGCAGGTTTGTTCTGAAAAACGGGGGCTGTGGGGCAAACAAACATCTTTATTAAAAAAAAAGGAAATACTGTGTTGGAATTTACCCCAAAACTATTTTCTTTATTATTTCTACCTCAACACACAAAATATAACTCAGTTTTAGTGGACCTGGAAATTTCATAGAATGTGTTGTCAATTAAATTTAATAGTCAATTACTTGTTATATAGTCTATGTTCCACGTTTCGGCTGGATAGGACGACGGGAAGTGGGTCAATTGGCCTTTCGAACATTTTTTTTTACAAAGAAACACACAAAGCGATGTTAATAAAAAGGGTTTACGTTAAAAGGGAATTAAAATGGTATTACATTGTTTTATCTAAAACTCACCCTAAATGTCTAATTATATATAATTACAGACGCTCCTTCTACAAAGAAGAGTATTGCTAATCCATGATCTGAGTCTAGTCTAGCATTTTTATTAGGGCTTTAAAAATAATGTTAAGTTACTGGCTTTCCTGTTGTTTTTCAAGCAACCTATTCCATGCCCGGATGCCACTTGGCAAGAAAGAGTACTTATATATAGTATAGCATGTAAACAAATCGTCATCAAAATAGATTAATCACTTGACGTGAGGCAAAAAATAATAATTATTGATTGAGAAACATTTTGCGGCGTCATAATTAGGTCAAGACAGTAAAAAAAACTACGTGAAGAAAAATAGTTCATGTAAAATGTAAACGAAATTAAACTAGACCATGAGCATTCGACTCTATCGCGCGACCTTCTTAAAAGTGGGTCATGATCATACGCGCAACGTACAACTGAATCAAAGAATGAGAAGTGTCAACATTTGAACACACAAAAACATCAAAGTGAGAAAAGTAGCAAGTACCGGCGATATACAAGGCAGAATAACAACGTTAATACGTACCGGTAATTAAGGCTAAGCAGCTTTGAGACAGTAGGCCGACCGGTATGCAGGCAAAAATTATACGTGAGAAATTACCGGTATGCAAGGCAAAAACATTAAGTGGGAAATTTCCGGTATGAAGGCAAAACGTGTACATGAAAAATTACCGCTATGCAGGCAAAAATTTCAAGTGAGAAATTACGGGTAGGCCTATACAAGACAAGGCAAAAACTTGTGAGTGAGAGATTACCGGTAGGCCTATGCATAATGAAACTTTTAAATAGTAAATTACCGGCGGTATCCAGGCCAAAACTTGTACAGTGATAATTTACCGGTATATAAGGCAAAAAATAATTGTATATGAGAGAAAACTATTACATGGGACGACGAAACAAATGGTAAAATAAAGACTAGCCTTTTAAAGCTGATGGGTGGAGGGCTTTGCTGAACATCAAACCCACTCGCCCACAACCTCATTTCTAGGTAAGCCCACATAGGCCTATTATTGTATCGTTATTATTGTGTGAGTGTTTGTATGTCAAATATGACAAAGCAACCCAACAAAAAAGCATATCATAAATTATTCATATTAGCAGCATAGCTTACGTATTAGAAATGAAAATGAATATTATGTATTTGCTTTCGAATGAGCATTATCATTTCCGATAATTATAACGATAATGGTCAGCTACGGCACAGCTGCTATGCTATGTTTTCATTTGTGATATTATCAACTGCAGACCATTTAACTTTAACAATGCCAGGTGCTTTTATTTTATGCATCACGCATGTAAGTTTCCGTGCCTGATCCATTTTTTTTCATATATAGGTCAGTGTAATCACTCCCCCCCCCTTGACCTATTTATAAAAGCCCATATCATAGATACAAGATTGCTTGTAAATGTAATAATGCTATAAATAATATTGCCTATTCAACGCAAATAATGTACTATTTCATCCCCGGGCTACTGTTAAGAACCAGTTGTTGTGTTTTTTTAATTAGAATAATATAATCAAGTTCTGAATGAATAACATGACCGCCTTTGGGCCTACACTTCCATATTTGCCAGTGCAAAAACCACACACAAAAATGTGTGCAGTTATAAATATATATGTGTCAGTGCAGAAAGAAAAAGAAATTATGTCAAGAACGGCGAACTCTTTTTTTTTACATAAACAAAAAAATGAATGTAAGAAATCGTCTGCTATGGTTTTAGGTGTGGATTAGATCTAGTCTAGTTGTAAAAATAAAGTGATTATAAAGCATCAATAATTCGAGGACAAATTTAAACAAAGGTTCTAGTTTGTTTTAGTTTCTTGTGTTATTTATTACATTATGTTTTTTACTGTATTTTTTAAAATAAATAGACTAGTTCTTTTATTATGCTTTATATACGGTGGTTAGAAGTTTTTGTACCGTCTAATTTAGTCTAAATAAAAAAATATCGTTTGCGAGACATTTAATGACTTGATTCGTGTGAATTGGGCATGAATCTTTCAAAAAAAATTTCATACAGAACCAAAAAACTCGTGGGCTAACGCAGGTAAACAATTAGATACCGTTTATTTAAAGGGGAGTGACTTTTTAACAATTTGTTCCTGCAATTTGTAACACACGTAGGCCTAGGCCTATATTGTATCAAATGTATGATTTGTAATGTATGCCCTACATAAAAACTAGATCTACATCTTTCTTTATAAATATTTCTTTGATGCCTAACTTAAAACATGTTCATTGTAACTTCTTGCCTTGTTTTTTAACTTTAACTGCTGTTTGTTTTTAAAGCGAATTTCCCTTCAGCAAAAAAATTGTAGGCATGCTATGTGTGGCATAAAAAAAAAAGCAAAAAAAGAGTTTGACCAGTTTGATGGACCATGGCCTTACGATGGGAAGTGTGTGGCCCTCTACTTTCCCCTGGTCCTGTGGATGTAGGGAACCCATTATAGCTCTCCCCCCCCCCCCCCCCCAAAAAAAATGGAATTCAGTCCGATAAGGAAGTTACGGCCATATTAGATTTGAAACTGAGACCCTAGACATGGTAAACCACTATGTCCTCAACTCGCTGCCAGGGTCCAGGGTAGGCTACACATTTTATATAGCTGTCTATGCGTATAGACCTATAATTATATTTGCTTAGAAAAGTTAGTAAGGACAGAATCTTTGGGCGAATCAGGCCTAAACTAAGCCTTAGGCCAAAAGGAATATAAAGACTTAGATTTAGTAGATGTCGGTTTGTCGCCTGAAATAAGATAGGCTATACTAGAGATGGGAATCGAACCGAACCCGAACCGAACACACCGAACTCGAACTGTCGTTTCCAGCGAACCGAACCGAACCCGAACTCTGCCGGTGACCGAACCGAACCGAACCCGAACTTTAAAGTGTCGGACTCCGAACCGAACCGAACGAACCTATATAAAAGTAACAGAAACAAAAATATTTTAATCTTGTCACTAGCAAGCATTCGAAAGTAATGATTGCGTTTTTATTGATACTAATTAAAAACAAAAGAATTATTTTTATAACCATCCCTCCCCCAACATACCTTGACACATCGGCTTTCATGTACGTAGCGCGGCAAAAGAGAAAAGCAAAACATTCCTAAACAAACATAGACCGACCGTCAACGTAAGTGACCTAGATAAATGGATCACAAAAGATTGCTCTCTCCGCCTCTGCGACGTCATACTTCTGTGTCATCACCCCGCTTCCTAGCTGCCTTTCCCCCACAAAAAATGATTCGCGTGTTTATTATAATAACAATCAGTGATAACACGCTTTGACTTTTTTCCCCGACGAGCTTTTTTTTTTTCATTCAATGTATTTTGCGAAGGGAAAAGAAGCCTAAAAGTATGTCAACTGCATTACTACAGCGACGGCGCTGTGGCTAAAATTGAGTGAATGAGTTACGTTGCAACTAGGGGTGGGGGAATGAAGAGGTGTATATTTAACCTCACATTTGACAACGCAACATAAATTGACTAGACATCATGGTAAACACTCCAGCCACGTATTGTGAGTGAAAACAAAAAATCCAGATTGTATGTCATAGATGATAAACTGGAAGAGTGTGAGACAAAAAACATTGCGAGGTTGGAGGAGAGAAAAAATGTGTAATGTAGAGGGTAGGATAACATCAGGGAGTGGACAGGATTAAAACTGTGCGACACAATGAGAAAGGCTGAGAGACTGGAGGAGTGGAGGAGGATAGTGTACATGTCATCTGTGGCGCCCCAACGGTCCAACAGACTAGGGGGTATGTAGGATGTAGGTAGAGAGGTAGGGGGCAAGTGATAGCACATTTAATGGTATAAAGGGGGAAAGAGAAAACATTTTTAATGGGAAAATCGTGCACGGTTTGGGTTGAGGTGGGGGGAGGGGCAAAAAAATAGCATTTTTTTTGTTTGCATTGGTGTACGGGTTCGCCCTGAATAATTCAAAAACTCTAATATTTCCTTTAAGTATGAAAATTAAAAAGTTAACAATTGATAATAAAATTACATTTCTATTTTTAAAAGTTCATTTTTTTAAATCCTTGTTTTTTGGAAACTAAAAAAAAAAAATGAGGGGGGTGTTGCCAAGAACAGGTCACAGAGACTATATTGTTATTACTTGTCATTTCAGGTTACTTTTTAAGAGTTCAACTTGTCTTTCATGACATTTTAGAGCGTTGATAACAATGAGCATTTTCAAAAGAAATTATATTTTTTTGTAATGGCGAATTTTTTTTAATCCTCATCACGTCGCTTAGGCCTGCAACAGAAATACGTCGCTTACACTAGAAGTACGTCGCTCACACCAGAATACGTCGCTTGCATCATAAATACGTCGCTTGCATCATAAATACGTCGCTTACACCAGAAATACACCGCTTACATCAGAATACGTAGCTTACATCATAAATACGTCCCTTACATCATAAATACGTCGCTTACACCAAAAATACGTCGATTAAACCAGAATACGTCGCTTACATGATAAATACGTCACTTACACCAGAAATACGTCGCTCACACCAGAATACGTCGCTTACATCATAAATACGTCGCTTACATCATAAATACGTCGCTTACACCAGAAATACGTCGCTTACATCATAAATACGTCGCTTACACCAGACATGCATATAGCCTACTCGATGTATTTCATAAAACACAAGAAGACCTAGAAAGAACACTTATTGTGGTTGTTTTTATTTGCATCACCTATGCATAATAAATTGTCAGTTTTGAAAATGTGCCAGAATACAAACACTATTTTAAATCATGAGAAAATCCAGTTGTAGGCTACTATTCTAAGCTTTTTTATTTAGTTTTAGTAATTAAATTGTTTTTTTGTTATATGAAAAACTGTTCTATTAAAACGCAAACATTGTAAGAGTTCAATAGTTGTCGAACCGAACCGAACCCGAACTTAGTTTTTTAGTAATCCGACCGAACCGAACCGAACCCGAACTTAGGGTCTTACCGAACCGAACCGAACCCGAACTTATGGTCTCACCGAACCGAACCGAACCCGAACTTCTAAATGTGG
The DNA here is from genome assembly GCA_949126835.1 of Anisus vortex. Classification (NCBI taxonomy): domain Eukaryota; kingdom Metazoa; phylum Mollusca; class Gastropoda; family Planorbidae; genus Anisus; species Anisus vortex. The sequence goes on along the minus strand of OX421506.1, from coordinate 4,915,943 downwards.
GTTCGATTCCCATCTCTAGGCTATACCATGCTAATTACTATTTCAAATATCTAGGAGCCACTATATCCTGTAGGCTACGGATGCAGGCATTCGAAAATAAATGCATGAGAAAAATCGAATCTCCTACCTAGAACACAGTACTAATGAGTATGAGTATGTCTGGGACAGAATATCATTAATAGCGGGCCCTCAAGAAACCATTATAATGGCAACAATCAAGCGGTGTAAGCTGGCATGGTTCGGTCATGTGTTGCGACATAATAACCTGCCAAAAAACATCCTCCAAGGCACTGTCGAAGGTGGACGTATCACGTGGCAGAGACCGTCGGTGGAAATGCTGGTTCGATTTTAGAAGACTGGACAAAGCTGTGAATGACTGAACTACTGACAGCCACTCAAGAAAGGCAAAAATGGAGAAAGATCAGATGAATGTTTGGTGTCGATTCGCCCCCCCCCCCCCCCCAAACGACCACCGCGGTCAGGGGTCTGATGACGATGATATTATGCCATTGCCATGGCCATATTATATGACTAAAAAACAATAGGCCTTTTAAACGAGGACGAGAATATGATGGTTCCGAATAGATTTGAAGGATGATCAAAATAAATAGGCCTAGGGCCTACTTAGCTACTATACTAATTACATTAATACAGAAAATACATAGTGACATACACTAAATTAATGAATGCAATTAACTTTTATTGATCTTTCCAGCAACATAGTTGAACATAAGAGAAATATAGGTGTTACATATAATATATGATATTATTTTCATTTTATTGTATATAGCATAATATAGCCTATAGTGGCTATAGTCTATAGTTTTTATATATAAAAGTAAAAGGCTATATATATATATATTATATTAAGAAAAAATGCTATATAATCTATATAATCAACTTGCCTTTCTTTCTAAGACCAAAGCCAAAAGTGCTCACGAATAGTGTGAAGAATTCGATCCAGTTAAAACAACTGACCACTCAAGACTCAAATCACTCCATTCAGAACAGAACTAACATTGGATAACCTTTCACCTCCTCTGTTTATCAGTACAGTGGCACAGTCCAAAATAAAAGAAAGAACTAACCATCAACAGCAAAACAAACACTATTGAACTATTTCATAACCCCCCCCTGTCTGTCCGATGTTACTACGAATTTTATAAAATAAAACTAGAAAAGAAAATCTCACAAACACACTACTATCCGTTCACTACACTATTCTGACCATCGTTGTGTGTACACGAGCCCACACACACGAACGATAAAAGAACACACGCCGCTAATTTTTGAGGCCCAACAGCCAGCAGCACACTGAGTGAGCTCATCAACTTGACACACTACCAGTAGTAGTGGTAATTTTTTTTCCCTTCCACAACTCCCCGCTACACACCCGCCACTGCACAAGTCCAGTATGACAGATTATACTCCTTATTTCCTGCTTGTGACCTCATTTCCAACACCCCCTCCCTCACGCAAGAGAGGCGAAAAAAGAACGGGGAAAGAAGAAGGAGAAAAAAAAAAGAGCCACCGCAGCATGACCTCAATATTGTAGCCTCATTTCCACAGATAGTACCGGTACTTTTCCCGATAGTTTCCCCTCTATCTCTTTTAGGAGAGGGGGAGGGTTTTTTGTTTGAATTCTGAGGTGAAAACAAGTTGGTAACAATATTGTAGGCAAATAAATTCCTTACTTAATTTTATGGTTAGTAATTTGTGTAGTCTTAAAATATATCTGTATACAATGTATGTTTTGTTCATTAGTGAATTCGATTTTTTTTTTTAACCGTGTCAAGGTCGCGTCGTGATTTTCTTACCGTAGCAAAAAGTTTACGAAAGCTACACATTTCGATTTTTATTTTGCATGGTTAAAATCTTGATTTTTGAAATAAAATCTTGGTTTTGGAAATGTAAACACCCTAACCCATCTCTGATGGGTACGGTACCTGACCTTGGCTGGGGTAAACTAAGGGCGGCTGTGCATTGTGCTGGCCAGACATCCACTAGTATGCCGTGGCCACAGAAACTGGTGAACGCTGCTTCACCGGCCCCATGATCAATTTGGTCCGACGGGTAGAGGCCTACCTTACTTTCCTAAGGAAGTGTTTGCATCGGCTTAAGAACTTCCCTGCAGTGCTGTCGTGGCCCCAGAAAATGGTAAATGCTGCTTCAACGGACCTACGGCCTATGGATCACTTCGGTCCGATGGGTAGCCTACTTTACCAGGGCCGGATTTAGACTTGATGGGACCCTAAGCTATTTGAGATATGGGGCCCTTTATAAGTCCAGAATTATATGTTAGTGCAAAATATGATTTTCGGATACATAGAGGGTTAAAGTGAAATACAATTAAGAAGTAATGCCTATAGTTAGTGAAATAATACATTTTTTTTACATTTTTATTCATTCATAACAAACTTAAAATGCAAACTCTGGTAAAAAGAAACAAAAATTCTTTTAAAAGGAATAATTTACAAAGACTTATTATCTAAAATATTTTCTTTCTTGCTTTTGCCAGAGCAAAGTCACTGATGACATCATCAAATGATAAACTGCGTAGTTTGTCACTTTCTATGCACATGAGACTGAGGGAACATAATTTATCTTGAGTCATTGTTGTTCTAAATTCATTTTTTGTCCTCTTCAAGTGAGAAAAAGATATTTCTCCAGAGCAATTTGCAACCATCATACTAAGAAACACTTAAAATCGCTTCTACATTAGGGAATGCTGATTGGACACGATCAATAAATATTACCCTGAACCATAGGCTTGACTATGTCTAACATATTGATGAAAATTCTTGACTTCTCCAACAAGATTCATTTCCACATCTTCAGGGTATGTTTGGCATAAAGCACTAATTCCTTCACGAATCTCTTCTTCCGTAGCTTCTAATTTGTTTAAGAATGAAACATTTTTCGCAGCATCATTGTATACTGAGGCCCTCTGTGCCCGACTTGACTCTAATGCATCCATCACTAGTATAAATATTTTGATTCTGAACTTGTCTCTTGGCTCAGGGTTCTCTAAAGCATCATCTTCATCATCGTTGATACGCCTTCTTCTATATCTGCTTTTCTTGTAATCAACATCAGACAATTTTTCCTTTGCTTTTCTTTTCAAAATGATCAAACATATCCCTGGAACCTTTAACAAAATCCGCAAGTGAAGCGTATAATTTCCTACATATTTCTAGACTAATTTGGGGGTCTTGCACTGATTGATTAGTCTTGTGAAATTCATCCAGCAAGTAACTCCACAAATATAACATTACCATACATTCAAACTCCTCCATTTTATTCAAAATGTTTATGGCTTGATTTCTTGTTTCGCCTTTCTCTGTAATGCAGCAATTATTTCATCATAACTATCAAGTAAGCTTATTGCACTTGTGGCCATTGAATGTGCTTCCCATCTAGTCTTTGACAAAGACTTTGGAAATTTTGAATCATCTTTGAAGAATGACAACAGTACTGCCCATCTATGTGTAGATGATGAAAAAATAAATATATTTCTTGAAAAATTCCCCAAAAGTTTATTGCTGTTCTACCAACAAGATTCAGGGATTGACCAAAACTTTGAATATACATAGCATACTTGTAATCTTCAATATTATTTCTTGCATTCCCTTGTATTTGCCAGACATTGGCATCATTATCATATGACTGGCCTCGACACTTACTAAAATATTTTTTGCATTCATTTGTAAGGTAGTTGTGCACCATCTTAGACATACTTTCCCCTGTGTGGCAACCTATCTCAGGGAAAGTTAGAAAACGTTCAATAGGGACCCCATCATCTGGTGAAACATACCTCACAATAATTTGAATAACAGTGGGCTGATCAATATGGGGCCGGTCTGGAGGGGAATCTACAGAGAGACTGAAGTACCCTGTAGTTCTTAAATCATCTTTATACTTAAGCCGTTAAATGTGATTTTGCCTTAATGTAATCGAATATACAGTCACAACGTTAATTCAGTTGCATTCGCGAAAATACTATGAAGAAATCAATACTAATTATAATCGTTGTCATTTTGGCAATGAAAAAGTTTAGTCTTGTTGAAAATATTTACGAAAAATGCTGCTTTTTTTATTAATCAAAGTCATAGGCCTAAAACGAAACATAGTCAATTATTTAGGTCAATGGCAGCATTTAAAATTATTTTTTTAGTTTTGTAGGCCTTAACATCTTTGTTCTTCTTTTTAAAAAGGGGGCCATTCAGGTTAAACAAGTTAAATAGTAGAAACCAGGATTGTGGGGGCCTTTGTTGGACTGGAGCGCTTAAAATTGTAAGGGAATAAATGAATTTTATATTAAATTTTCAACGAAAGAATGGGGATGTTACTAAAAAAATTCTTTTTGTGATGTGTGTGGGCCCCTGTTCCAATGGAACATGTGGAACATGCCTAAATACGCCATTGGTAGAAACTTAGAGATGTCAAGTGTTATCGATAATAGATATATCGGTATCCACTATCGAAAACAAACGCTAAATAGAAAAAACTAAAACACATTATTTTTAAAACTACACAATTTTATCTTATTTTAAATCTTTTTGAAAACAATTGGGTGAATAGTATGGGATGTTCCGCACGTGCGGCATTGGGACAAATAATGCTGCAGTATATTTAAGTATATTATGACAATTGCTCACTCGGACAATTGTTTTGGGGGGCCCCCAAATCAGTGGGGGCCCTAAGCTATAGCTTGTCTAGCTTATAGGTAAATCCGGCCCTGTACTTTACTTATACACACTATTAACGTTTATCCTATATACCAGGGGTCAGCACACATTGCGATTTTCACAAGACCCCCCAAAAGGCAATTTAAGTCCCTTTTACAAGAGAAGAGCATTGTGACTTTTATGCTGTTGGCTGAATGAGTTAGAAATCCTACTTTGGCACACTGTTATCAAAAAGTTGCCCCTCCCGTGACATATAATTACTGAATAACTCTAATATTAAAGTTGATTATTGATAGTTTTGATGTTCAAGCTACTTAAGTTTATTCTATTCACGTTGATAATATTTGCATTGACGCGTGTTACGTTGACTTTATCTTTTAAATACATTACAGACGCTCCTTCTATAAAGAAGACTATGCTGTCCTACGCTTATCCCTGGTCTGAGTCTAGTCTTGCATTTTTTATTAGTGTCTTAAATTATATTAAGTTACTGGTTGTCCTGGTTTGTTCGGGCAACCCATTCCATGCCCGGATGCCACTCGGGAAGAAAGAATACGTATATGATTTTTAATATGCTTTTGTTTTCGCATATAAGTTATAAGAGATAGGAAAAAGTGTTTTTGTCATGTTTGTTTCTCTGAGCATTGCAACAAGTTGTTATTATGTTTAATGCCTTGTGTATTATAACTATTTTACTCTTTGCCCTTCTATCCTCTAGTGAACTCTTAGTTTTTCTAGGTTTAGTGATTTGACGTTGACGGTAGGCCTATTTGTCTACTCTTTTTAGATTTAACCTATTTTTGTTTAGTCTTTACTACGTTTACTTTTAAGTTTATTTTCCTGCTAAAATAAAAAGAGTAGCCTAAGTCCATGGTCAAGATATCAATAACCTTTTTTTAACGGTTACACCGTTTTCGACCTTGACATTCGGGAGATAGCAGACGACACCCCCGCCATCAATCTTCTTCATCTTTTTTATATTTCTCGCCTTAAAACAACTGGTCCGGGGGGGGGGGGGGGACTACATGTGTCGGGATGATTGTTAGAACTTTAGTGACAGAGGTCACGTGATGGTAGCTGTTTACTCATTCATATCTGTGATCTTAATTCGGCCCTGTGGCAGTCCATATCAAAATATTTTTGTAGAAATGCAATTGTGACGGCTGGTGACAGGCGCCATTGCCACATTTAGCACCACGTCTGGCTACTTCCAAGTTTTTTTTAAAATATCTAGCAGCCCATAACCCTATTTCCGGTGTCTGACTGCAGAAATCTTCTTACTTCATCGTGACCCAACTAGGAAATAGGCCACACCCAACTAGGAAATAGGCCACACCCAACTAGGAAATAGGCCACACCCAGCTAGGAAATAGACCACACCACCTGGAAATTTGCACCACCATCTAGGACAGGGGTCGGCAACCTATTGATAAATAGTGTGCCAATGTAGGATTTCTAATTCATTCAGCGTGCCAACAGCCTAAAAGTCACCCTGCTCTACCACTCAATTTATTGTGGAAGAGACTTGAATTGCCCTTTTTTCTGGGTCTTCCGCGTGCCATTGGAAATCGCTCTGCGTTGCCAAGTCTGGCACGCGTGCTATAAGTTGCCGACACCTGATCTAGGACATTTGTTACACCGTCTGGTCACAGTCTGGTGGGACATAAGCCACAAACAAAGATCATTACCTTCATCTCGGTCTTGTGCTAGTTTTTTCTAGCTTTCTCACGTTTTTCTCACCAGTCTGACGTCTGCAAATAGTTCCCGCTTGCGCGTAATATATTCTTGCTCGGCCTCAGACAGCCTGACCTTTCAACTCTAACCTCGCAATTCATTACATTCTTCTTAAATAAATTAAATAATCTAAACCTGTCCAAACTACTCTGATGATTTTAATAATTGATTGAAACTGGAAGCAAAACGAACGGGGTAGTGATGAATAATAATACTTATAATAATGTGTGGGGGGAGGATCTCGAAGGGCTCTATCCGGCAACGAGTTTGACTTCTATGTCGATAGTTCAAATCCTGTTATAAAACCTCCTGTGATGGATATCTTTGCCCACGGGTCAAAATCCAGCTCCTATAACACTATAAGTATAAGTAGGTCTTTAAATATTTTCTGCCCCCCCCCCCCCGGCCCCCATTTTTTTCCCAACACACACACATATACTTGTTTCTATTTTTTGCACTATAATTAGGTCACACATAAAAGCCACAGTATATCCCTAACTGGCATCTTTGTATCCTTTTTTTAAAATAGCTTTTATATATATATATAGTATGTCTAGGCATATCCTATATAGGCCATAGGCCTTGTCCTATACTAAGTTATAGGCCTACTAAGGATTGTACCGAAGCATATGTCATAGAAGTGTAAGCATACAAACCATTGCCATTCACGAAATTACAAAAGCTATTTAAAATATTATACAATCACCAGATTTGTAAATTGGGTCAGCATATTCACATTATTATACCCTTAACAAATAGTAAGCCTACAGCTAGGGTAAGTTAATTGTAACATATTCGCTTTCTTCCCTAACCGTGCACTATTTGCCATCCCTCCCAGTCTTGCACTTGCCCCCCCCCCATAATCTTGCACTATTTGCCCCTCCTCGAAATCCAAGCCACACCGATACATTATTTATAATATAGCAATAATAATATAGGTGCATATGTCTGCTTTAATATTGTTAACAATAAATTACCATCCACATCCATACCATATAAAATATAGCCTATAGGCCCAGGCCTATATATTGCCATTATTATATTATATTTATATAGACTAACGAACAAAATATATAATTCTATTTTCAAGCCAATAGCCTACTATTACTATCAATAGATTATATTTATAGGCCCATAGGCATAGCCATAGACTCGTAAACGATTAGGGTGACAAGGTGTTTTGGGGGCGGAGCCTGTATAATTATATTAATACAAATACAGCTTTGCCTACAGCTAAAGGACGATCACACTGTTCAATAAATGGTAAGCCTAGGGCCTAGATCTATGTCTTCTCATAAATTATTTATTTTATTTTTTTTTTAATCTAAAAATAAGATATGACCCATTTCGTGCAATCTAGTCCAATAACCTGAGTGTAACCTATACAATTTAATAAGCACAATGGTCAGGGGCGAAGCCACAGGGGGGGCTGAGGGGGGCTAAGCCCCCCCTGGAATTTAAAAAATAATAGTTTTTCAATAGATTTTTTAAAAAATAAGGACTAAATTCGCTACAAATTTGGTAAATGTTTATTACGCGAAAGTTCAGCCCCCCCGGTATTTGGTAAATATTTGTTACGCGAAAGTTCAGCCCCCCCTGGAAAAAATTTCTGGCTTCGCCCCTGACAATGGTTACGGTGAAAGTGCAGAAAATGCAGCGTGTTAACAAAAATGAGAATGAGGTCAAGTAGGCCTACTAATACTAATATTGGTACACATGACATGGGGTGAAGTATTTGACCTATAAACTTTGTAGACTTAGAAAAAAAAAATTGTAAATTATACACAATTACAACATGCAACAAGATATTGAACTAAAGTTAGATAAGAGTTAGAGTCAGTAAGGGGCTGCATCATTTTAAACTTGATATAGCCTAAAAGTGAATAACTTTACCGCAGTCTGCCATTTTCTAACCACCGGTATGAACTGGTCGCAACAAAAGATGCATTTTTTACAAGCCGCGAGGTTCTAAAAATACTATGAAGTAACTAAACCGTTTTGCCCTTAAACAGGCTTAAATGAATTAAGTTATTAACTTTTTTCTATTACAAAGAATTAAAAACTTAAATATTTAAAAAAAAGTAAATAAACCTTCATGGTTCCTCATTGAAAAGTAACAAAATATATAATATATTCCAGGTGCCTTGACAGTCAGTAAATTTAACTGGACGCCGGCTGAATGTCCTAGTTACAACACAGAAAAAGTCTTATGCCGGCCTACTAGTCCACTACACAACAGGGCGCGTTATCAAATTGTGGGTTAGCCCCCACTCCCCCTCCCCACTCCTCTCGTGCTTTTCTTTTCCTCTTACACTCCTCCTTCATACCCCTCCCCCGACCTCCCTCTTTCATACCCCTCCCCCGACTCCCCATTTCCATTCTTCTTAGCCCTTACCACTCCCATATCGTCACCTCGAACGTCATAGCTCGTGAACCGTCCTCGAGCCCACCACCCCTTACCCTTTTTACATAAACCCAAGGGCGGCAGACCAGGGCGGAATAATCCCACCACCCACCCACCGCACACACAAACCTTCCCACCCCTTTATTTCTCCCTCGTTCTCCCTTTCTCCCAAGCCTACTGGACACCACACATGCAAGGGAATGGTTTGTTTATTATTTAGAGGGGAGGGAAAGGATGTGCGGGAAGGGGGAATAATCCACGCTCTTTCCCTTCTTGAAAGTAAAAAAAAAATAATTAATAACGGAGTTGGCCACTGTTAGCACACAGTGAAAACACAAAAAGAAAGTATTAGATGTATAACAAAGAGAGTATTCTTGAAAAAAAAATCATAAATTAAATGGGAACAAAATAATAGGCCTACTACACAAAAATTAGGCCTCAATAACTAAACGTTGCCGTTGCATTATGAAATAATTAAATTGAAATATATTCTAACATTATTAGCAAATTTATATACAATATATAATTTAACGGCTTATAAATTGGGCCTATATTGTGTTTTAAATTGTAAATGCACATTCACACCTGAAATAGATTAACTAAATTTTTATCCGGAGTAATTTCATCTTGGCTTGTTTCTTTATTATTCTTGACTTGTTTCAATGCTTCAACGGCAGAAATTTTCAAATGTACAGTAGGCCTAGTTAAATGGCGACTTAGTTATAGGCTAATTGTAATGACTAGTTTATAGATAGTTTTAAATATAACCCAACTTTTTATTCTACATAAACATAAACTTTAATTTTTTTTTTAGAAGTAGGCCTATCTATAATAAATTTAATGATAGGCCTATAGGCTAGGCCTAAACTTTTATTTCTTTATTTATAATAAGCTTAGGCTATATAGTGAACATTTAGCCTACTTCGACCTATTATAATCCTGTCAATATAAACCGGTAATAAAAAATGCATGGGACATTATAGCACAGCTATTCTGTGGGGGGGGGGGGGGGATATGAGCCTAGCCTACTACTTTGGCGGATTTTTTAAAAAAGTGTGAATGAAAGGGCGTCCAAGGTATAGGAGGAGGTTCGAGTAGCCTAATAATAATAATATTTGTTTAGGCTACTATATTTTATGCCAATAACAAATTGAGATCTCCCCTCTATAACATAAAACATTTCTAAGGACGCCCCCATAGGGTGCTTGCACAGCCTTAACAGACTTTTTTTTTTTAAGTTGGCCTACACCGTACAATTGAATCACACATAATGCATTTCCACTTCTGCTTGCAGGCGAGCGTGTCCATGTAGCCTTCGCCTGGCTCGAGGTCGCTGCGACCTAGGCGCTCGGTGAGCCAATAGCCTTCTGTTGTCCGAAATATGACCTTATCCGTCACATTCCTAAGCCTTGTTCGGCCAGCAGTAGGAATCCAAACAGAGAAACAGAACATCCTGTTGTCGTTTTTTTTTTTAAATTATTGAAGGCTAAAATTAATGTGTCATATGCTTATGCCTATTATAGATGGCTGGTGAGCTTCGACATAGATGTGACGTAGATGTAATCAGATTGTGAATATTGACAACTAAACTCAAAGCTTCGTTTTACATTTTGCGATGGTTAGGGCCTACGCTTTAGTCAGGACCACAGAACAGACATAATATAGCCTAGATCATAGATCGCTATATTTTTTTTTTCTGTGGTCAGGACTTTGTAATTATATAGGTCAGGTCTATAACACACGCTCTTCGCATGAACCAATTTAAATTAATTTAGGAAAGAAGGAAGCCTGCAAGTATTTTTACTCCCTTTTTTTTAACTCGTACTGTCTATGGTCTATCTGTCTGTCTGTCTGCTTGGTTGGTTGGTTGCTTGCTTGGAAAACTTTGCATCAATTTTTCAACCACTTTCCGTCTAATGGAGCTGAAATTTGGGCAGCAGACTTGTTAACAATACATTCTATCAAATTTTCAGCATTAGAGCCTTTGGAATAGTCACTAATACCTTCGACCAATTTGCGAATTGAAGAACATTTTACGTAAAACATGGCTGCCTCTACCGGAAGAGACGGAAGTAAATAAACTTTTCGGATATATGTTCCTTTTTACGAAATAAATATAATGAAAACGACACTTTGTAGCCGAAACAAAGCGAATTATCTTTTTATGGTTTTTGCGGGCCAAAGCTAGGGAAAAAAAAAGGATGCGCAAAATTTTAGTGTGGAAATTCATAAAGAATGAGATCACTTATATTTATTTTAATCTATCAAAATATAAATTAAATATAAACTTAGTTTACAAAGAAAGGGAGTATAATAAAAAGAGATGCAAAATTCATAACTAGTGAATATTCCCAATTGACAAGAGTAACACCATTAGTCAAATCACTAAATCTAGAAACACAGACAGAAGGACAAAGAGTAAAGTAGTAATAGTAGGCTACATAAGGCATTAAACTCTGATTTAGAAATACAACCCAATAACAACCTGTTGCAAAGCTCAGATAAACATAAAGACAAAAACACTTTCCTTATCAGGCTTATCCCCTATGTGAGAACAAATGCATATAAGTACTCTTTCTTCCCGAGTGGCATTCGGGCATGGATAATGGGTTGCCTGAACAAACCAGGAAAACCAGTAACTTAACATCGTTTAAAACATTAAATTAATAAAAAAAATGCAAGACTAGACTCGGACCACGGATGAGCGTAGGACGCAATAATCTTCTCTATAGAAGGAGCGTCTGTAATGTATAAGATAAGATAATAAAAACTTTGTTTTTATGGGTTAGTTTATTACTAAATTAGTTCGATTGTACTCCTGAAGTCTGAAGCATTCCTATCTCTCAAAGTCTAGAGGAGTTGCGCTATGAAAGAAATGGGCGAAGATTCTTCATAATTTCAAAATTTTGATCTGAAATATTAAAAAAATATGTCCGTAATTTAAAAAAAAAATGAGGTGAGACGCACAGCTATTGGCTTAAAATTACATCCAAATGAACATCTTCATGAAATATTTGAACAATATTTGGTTGACATATTATATTTAATCGAGTGGATACGTAATCCTGGCCTTAGCGGAAAATATCTCTATTACTATTTTCTTTAAAGCCTCATGTACCCGTAAATATTATGGAAAAGGGGAGGGGGGTGGTTTAATAATAAGTTGGTCCTGGGAACTGGGAACAGTGTGGTGTTGCGTAGGGTAGGGGCAATAACCCATGTATTTAATTAATAGAATATCTATCGATTTAATCTAAAATCAAGGATTAGTAATGAAATAAGTATTCGATCTGGATTATTGCTCGAGATAAAGGCGAGATAAACAAAATTGAGAAAACAAAATCAAAATAGTTTTCTTTGTTTCAATTAAAATTTTAAAATATACCTTGCATGAATAGATCTAGATTGTACGGATATCCATATAAAAAGTTGGCAACAAGCATTCCACCAAAGTTAAACTTTAGAAAAGAAAACTTTGACCTTTTTATAAGCACGTTAAAATGCTACAATTTATAAACAAACCAATTTGTTTACAAACAGTCTAGGCACAGTTTATAAGATAATATTTACAGCATTGTCACAAAACGTTGTTTTTGTTGTTGAATACGAAGCAACTTCATATTAATAATGAGGTTGACACCAAGTACTAAGATAGTGATCGGCTGGTAAGTAAGAAAACTTAGTAATAGTAATAATGTCAAAATGCAGGGGCCCCTAATTTGCCCTTAAGAGGCCAAGCCCCCCCGGGCCCCCAAATCCCTCATATGGCACTGCTACCCGGTATTGAGTTCTGATTACAATCTTATTAAAACTAAGACTTAGTCTAAGATATATCATATTTATATCATAAGACATAAATCATATACTTTTATAATAAATAATAATATATAAGTTTAAGCCTAGGCCGGCTTATAGGCTACTTATACTAAGCGCAGCCTTTCTGATCTAAGCCCTAAGCTAAGCTAAGCCTATAAGCTAGCAGCTACTATCACTAATATGACTATGAGTAGTATGAGTAGACTATGAGTTTATTACTGTATTAATACTAACATCAATAACATTGAACAGAAAATAAAAATGACAAAAAAAATGATAGAAGTTCAAAATATATACTGTAGTCACAACTAGTCAGTGTTATCCTAGGTGACTTAGGTCTTAGACAAATATGATGATCATCCATTATTATCCTTAGGCCTCAGACTTACTGTAGCCCTTGTCCCTTGGTCACGACTCATGGTAAGTCTACTGACTACTGGTATTCTTACACCCCAATAAAGTAAATAAAAAGAACAAGTTACTGGTACAAAAGCGTTCCAATAAAAAATAGAAATTAAGAAAGAAATTGTCACTGCGCTATTTTATTGTTTTCTAACTACCATTAGTCTTTTTTTTTTTCGGAAAGACTGGTGGCACCTAGTTAAAGTAAAATCAGATCAACTTAATATTAGCCTTTATATTTGCTGCTGCTGTTAGGTCTAGAGAATAGGTCAACAAGTTTTGTTTGTAAAATACAAACTTAGAAGGACTTGAGTTAAATTTAAAACTAATTTTCTATTAACCTAGATTCCTGTCTAGTGACAGTACTCTCACATTGTTATACTTAAAAGTCCTGGGTTTAAATCCTGGTGAAGGCTAGGATTTTTGCCAGGGTTTGTGACATGTTCTGAAATGGATATTATATTTTTAACTGTATTTACAATATTGCATCCCTTCCACTATATCCAATCTCTACCATTCATTTCACTATATCCTATCCCTTCCATTTAACAGGGCAGTGGTGATATCCTATCCCTTTCGTTCATTTCACTATATATCCTATCCCTTCCATTTAACAGGGCAGTGGTGATATCCTATCCCTTTCGTTCATTTCACTATATTCTATCCCTTCCATTTAACAGGGCAGTGGTGATATCCGTGGGACTTTTTGGATTCACAGTTGCACGAGACTCTGTGGTGAAGAACAGAAAATCTCTAATGGACATAAAGAAAAGAATCAGAGACCAGACACAACAAGAGAAAGAAGCAGAGCTGGAAAGTAAAGCTGCAGAAATGAAAAACAGTACATAGTGTTTTCTGTGTTGATGCTCATTATTTATCTACACGTTTTTTTGTAAATTGTTTCATTTTTGTTTGTAAATGTAGCTTTTTTTGTTAAGATTAAATACCAATATATTTTTCTTCAAAAAATCAAACGCATTTTGTTAGTTCAATCTTTTTTTGTCCTTATCTGGAGTTTGTGTCATTTTATAATGAGAATAATAATTGAATTGTGTATGGGACACATCAACTAAAGAAAACATTAAAAAATTAGAACGAATTCAGAAAAGAACTGCAAGGTTCAATACTAGAGAATATTCGCAACTGACAAGAGTAACAACAATAGTTAAATCACTAAATCTAGAAACAACTAGACGACAGAAGGACAAAGAGTGAAGTAGTAATAATACATAAACTCTAATTTAAAAATACAACCCAATAACAACCTGTTGCAATGCTCAGATATACATAAGGACAAACACAATTTCCTTATGCGAGAACAAATGCATGTAGTACTCTGAGTGGCATTTGTGCATGGAGTGGGTTGCCTGAACAAACCAGGAAAACCAATACCGTTTCTTAACATCATTTTAAACATTAATAAAGAAGGAGCATCTGTAATATATAAGATAAAGATAAGATAAAACAAGGTTAGAATTTTAAAATTTACAATAGAAAAACCTATTTTCTATATTTAAAATTAAAAGCCATTGTTATGCTTTTATTTACTGTTATAGGATTTAGAAAAAAATCAATTAGGTCAGGACTACCGGTAATCATAACTAGTTTACAAGATTCATTAGTTGTAAGTTTTAATTTTGTTTTGTTATTTGACAAAGTTGTTTAGCAACCCACAGACTGGGACACCTCTAGAAACCTAGATCATCAACTAGCTCCTATACATTACCATTCTGAGGTTCTCAAATCCAAGTTTTTCCAAAGGATCCAAATTAGGCTCAACGGCATCCGGGCAAAATAGCGACTGTTTCAAAACAGCGACTGTCAAAACATCGACTGTCATTTGAGCAACTTGCACAATAGCGATTGTTTGAAAACACAACAAGAACGTTAGAAATTAATTTAAACAAACAAATTTAATTTGGATTAGCTACATAATACATACATGATTTTAAAAGGAAGATTTAAAACAGACTACATTATTTATAAAGAAATTTAAAACAGACTACATGATTTATAAAGAAGATTTCAAACAGACTACATGATTTAAAAAGATTTAAAACAGAATACATAATTTAAAAAAGAAGATTTAAAACAGAATACATGATTTAAAAAGAAGATTTAAAACAGAATGCATGATTTAAAAAGAAGATTTAAAACAGACTACATGATATTTTAAAAAGAAGATTTAAAAAGAATACATAATTGAAAAAGAAGATTTAAAACAGAATAGAAAAAGACCAAGGTTAGTCAAATCATGACACGTTAATTTCTAAATTGTGAGCAAGGGCTCGAAGGAATTGCAGTAGATCATACTGATCTCTATGTTGCTGTACAGCAGTGATTCTTGTGTTCATTGTCACGTATTTTTTCATTCTCTAAGTCAGGTCTCTGCCTTGTAGCAGCTGGGTACGATTTGTCCGTTAAAGGGCTTCCTCCCGTCTTAGAGCTTCGATAAATCTGAAGATGAAAGGATGATGAGTTTCAGCTGATCCCTGAAAAGCATTGTGCCAACTTTTGAGCTGATTGTCATTTCGTGACAGTCCTGCATCTTGTCGGGCTTCCACACTCCACATATCTACAGGAAATAATGGCTGTCTTCTGTCTCCACGTCTGTTTCTCCGCCCACGTAGTTATCTTTGAAGTAATTTACAAGTGTCATTACTTCTGGGGGGTAGTCTGCCACCAGTTCATCAAAGGCATCGCTCACTTCATCCACAGGTAGAAAGGCAAGAGCAAGGAGCATTTTCAATGCCGTTCGAACATTTTCCTTTTGTACATATAACCGTTGTAGTCCGTTTTCCTGAATCTTTCTCCAGAGCGATTGTCCCAAGTGAAAGTAACAGCTGTAGATATGCGTTTGAGGAAATGTTCAATGAATGCAGCAAAACAAAGACCCAGGGAAGCACATTGTTCCGTATCAAAGCATGCACAGTGTATACTTGATAGAATAGGTTTGGTGATACTTTGAATGTGCCATCACACATCCAATGTTCGGAGTTGTGCAAGGTTTGAAGAAACTGATATGTGCTGCTAAAAACTCCGGTGTTTTGCTTTACCCGTCCCATCCACTTATTCACAGTAAAAAACAACATAAAAAGTTTTTTTTAAAACAGGATTCCTAAAACCTTTGGCGTACAAAAACCGGACATTTTAAATATTTTTAGCTTTGCCTGCCGGATGGAGAACACGGGGCTAAAAAGGACGAAATGTCCTCCTTTTGCCGGACGTCTGGCAACCCTAGACTAGCATCACATTATATTATATGAGAAAATATATTGCGTATTTTCTGGAAAATTCGAAAATAGTTGCGATATATAAGGTCTCAAAAAATGTATTTGGTTAATTTTACAAAATATTTAGTTAATTCCATTAAAAAAATTAATGAAATTATTATTTCCTAGTTCGGTTTGTTAACAGTACGAAAAGGGAGGGTCTTAAAAATAAAAAATGCCAACCTGATTACGTCGCCCTTGTGTAGTTGCTCAAATGAAAGTCGCTGTTTTGACAGTCGCTGTTTTGACAGTCGCTATTTTGAAGTCGCTGTTTTGACAGTTGCTGTTTTGACAGTCGCTATTATGCCCCCGAGTCGGCTCAACATATGGTTGGGGAAATAAAGCGGTAGCTGGGCACTGTGTTGGCCACACAGACCCAATATATGCCTTGACCAATTCAACTGATGAACCCTTGCTTCACATGGATTGTAGGCCCTTCAAGCACATACTTGTTATATAATACTGAACATTCAAAATAGCATTTACTTTTAACTAAGATCTAAACAAGAAAACATATGCCAACATTTTGACAGTTAACAACAAAGACAAAATGTATAGTATATTATTATTAATCTACTGATATAGCCTAAGGGGCACGGTGGCCGAGCGGTAGCACATTCGACTGTTGTACCAATGGTCCTGGGTTTAAATCCTGGTGAAGATTAGGATTTTTCCCCAATGGGTACCTGACATTAGTTGGGGTAAAGTAATGGAAGCTGGGCATTGTGCTTGCCACACATCCCCTAGTATGCCGTGGCCACTGAAACTGGTGAATGCTGCTTCACCAGCCCTATGATCTATTTGGTCCGACTGGTACGGTACTTTACTTACTGATATAGCCTACATATAATGAAGATTTATTTGGAATGGAATTTGAATGCATTCCAAACAAGAAATATAACAAATAACATTCACATAAATTAATGGACAGACAAAAGAAACATGAAATAGCTAACAATGGCTTCCATTCTCATTATTGATTGTATGAGAATAAGTTTGAAACTAAGTTTTAATTTCATAGTTCCAAACATAGCTGTAAGGCCTGTGGCCCTAAACTGTAAAATGGGAAAAGTGAGAGTGGGTTGTGTATGGAACACCAAATATAAAAAACTGCTCAATGAACCATTTTATTTGTGAGAGAAAAAAATCACTTTGAGTCAGGCTGACTTTGTCTATAGGATACACACCAACAAATGTTCAGATGCAACAGTAAAACTGGCAACCAGTTTGTGCCTGTTTATTCTGACTTTAAATACGTCTTTCCATCTTTGTTTCTTAGGCCTGCTTTACTTCTGCTTACACAAAGGCCTTAGCAAGTGGTGATTAGATTACTGTATGGCTATTACTGTAAGGATCGCTATTTCAATTAAAGGCATTTTGAAACAAGAATAGACCAAATGAGTTTAAATGCTGAGAATGGAAAAGATTTGCTAATGATTATGGATGAACAAATAATGCTAAACTAACTGATGGTTATAGGTGAACATGAAATCTTTACTAATGGTTTAGAATGGATTAGGCTCCATGACTCTTTCATGGGGCAATTTAGAAACACTTTCTTTCATTTGAAGGGAGGGGGGGGGGGGGGGGCTAAAGTTAAAATACTGGTCACTTTGGCTACTGCTCTAACAACAGCCTCAACTTAATCTCCAACAGCCTCAACTTAATCTCCAACAGCCTCAACTTAATCTTCAACAGCCTCAACTTAATCTTCAACAGCCTCAACTTAATCTTCAACAGCCTCAACTTAAACTTCCCCCTGCCGATGAAATAGACACCGTCTTGTCTTAGTCAATGAAATAAACACTGAAGATCATCCAGCTAGCGATGATATAGTTTTGTTTTTATTTCTTACCATTATGTACATTAATTCATTTGTTTATGCAGCCAACAAAAATGACAGCAACATAATCAACTCAAAAATTCAACAAATAAACTCAATGTGAGAAACTTCTGTCTGTTTTATGTTAGAATATCTGGCATTGTGATTGGCCCGGGAAGTGTGCAGTTTTTATTTTTTAGCAAAGTTCTTATCCAGCGCCACCCTTGTCCTCTGGATGTTGTATTTGTTGCGCTTGATTCTGTCCTCGACTGAGCTGGTTGATGCATGGTTCACCATTAATGAGCTGTGAAAACAAAAGTATGTTATACTAGACATATTTTTCAATCTTGTAATTGTAATAAGTCTTCATAATATATATTTCAAACAAAAAATCCTCTCTGACAATATCTGCATCCATTCACATAGCGGCATCACAAGTAGTTAAGTTCTTCTAAATATCTTTGATACATTGGGGAAGTGAATTTTAAGACAGTATCTTGTGTGAGGTCAGCTGGTCCAGCGGTTAGTACACTGGACTGTCAAACTGTCACCAAAATGGTTCGGGATCTAGCTCAGCCACCGACCAGTCCCTGCTGCCACCTGCAGGAGTTTTGAACCTAGGACATAATAATCTGTGAGATGTTCAAAAAAATTTGTAGTATCCCATCTGACCAAATTGATCCATAGGGCCATGGCGTACTAGGGGAATGTGTGGCCAGCACAGTGCCCAGCCACTTTTACCCCAATAATAATGTCAGGTGCCCTTCAGAGCTGGCTAGACTCTGGGACATCTTCCAAACACAGGAACAAATCCTAAACTTCACCAGGATTCAAACCCAGGACCTTTGGTAAGCCAGCCTAACGTGCTGCAGCACGGCCACTGAGCCCCACTGGAACACATTTACACCTTTCTAATGTTTAATGAAACCAATAGTCAATTTCTAGTTCAGTATTTTTCTTGGTGATGAAATTTAGTGTCACCTGATGAATCCACTCCCTCCTCCTTGCTTGTCTTTCTTCTCCTTCTCCAAATCTTCCTCCTTGTACCTCTTCACGTTCATCACCCTCTGCTCTTCCCTCCAGTCGGCATTCTCCATCATCTCCGCCAGCTTCTTCGCCTTCTCTTCTTGTGTTAGCTTTCTGTATTTGACCAAAAAAAAAATGAATGTTTCTCTCAGTGAAAGTGAATGGCTGCTCTGACAGTCTCACAGAGTCTGAATGTCAAGTTTGTGTAAATGTCATGCTATTCAAAAGTGAGGAATTATACAGCACAACAAAGAGGGCTCTCTGCAGACCAATCTAAGGTCTGGTTATAAGTAAAGTTGAGAGATAGCTAAATCTTTGTATACTAAATATGCCTGCACTAAGGCCTTACAATGTTAATTTTTATAATATAGAATCAGTATCTAAATTTCAAAGCAAAAATGCAATTAAAAGATATGAAAAAAATTCACTGAATATTATACTATACAATTATTATTTAATTAATACTTCATAATATAATATTATCACAGGACGAGAGAAGCTGACGACCTGCACAACTCTCCCTCACTTTATAAAGGACAGGTTACATCACCAAAATACAGGGAGTGGTGGGAGACGTGGTCATCCTCGGAAATGAGGAACAAACAATACACATAATATGATTATACATATAATTCTTTCTTATAATTATATCTCAATTTACATTATTAACTATTCAACTTCAAATACTAATGAACAAGTCCATAATTCTATTAGAGTTGTCATTTTTTAAAATTATAAAACATTTTCATTAGAAGTATATTTGCCAACCTTCTGGGAGGGGACTGTGGTTTCTTAGCAACACTTGGCTTGGTCTCAACTTTAATTTTCTTCTTGTGTGATGAAGATGATGAGGATGAAGAAGTTCTCCGTCTGGGTGCTGGCTGGTGGGAACCTGAGAGCTGGGGGGTTTAAATCAAGTCAAGGAAATGTCAATAAGCTGACAATAAAGGAAAAACATAGACATTGACAAGTACTGGAAAAACATAGACATTGACAAGTTTAGATTAAATAGAGACGATGACAAGTAGATGAGAAAAGAATCACTCTGACAAATAGTAAAACAAGAATCACACTGAGAGCTAGTGAAAAAAATCATACTGAGAACTAGTGAAACAAGAATCCCAATGGCAACTAGTAAAACAAGAATCACATTAACAACTAGTGAAACTAGAATCACATTAACAACTAGTGAAACAAGAATCTCAATGACTAAAAGTGAAACAAGAATCACATTGACTAAAAGTGAAACAGGAATGAACTGACAACTAGTGAAACAAGAATCACATTAACAACTAGTGAAACAAGAATCACAATGACTAAAAGTGAAACAAGAATCACAATGACTAAAAGTGAAACAAGAATCATACTGAGAACTAGTGAAACAAGAATCACATTAACAACTAGTGAAACAAGAATCCCAATGGCAACTAGTAAAACAAGAATCACATTAACAACTAGTGAAACTAGAATCACATTAACAACTAGTGAAACAAGAATATCAATGACTAAAAGTGAAACAAGAATCACAATGACTAAAAGTGAAACAGGAATGAACTGACAACTAGTGAAACAAGAATCACATTAACAACTAGTGAAACAAGAATCACAATGACTAAAAGTGAAACAAGAATCACAATGACTAAAAGTGAAACAAGAATCACACTGACAACTAGTGAAACAAGAATCACATTAACAACTAGTGAAACAAGAATCCCATTAACAACTAGTGAAACAAGAGTCACATTAACAACTAGTGAAACAAGAATCACAATGACTAAAAGTGAAACAGGAATGAACTGACAACTAGTGAAACAAGAATCACACTGACAACTAGTGAAACAAGAATCACATTAACAACTAGTGAAACAAGAATCTCAATGACTAAAAGTGAAACAAGAATCACAATGACTAAAAGTGAAACAGGAATGAACTGACAACTAGTGAAACAAGAATCACATTAACAACTAGTGAAACAAGAATCACAATGACTAAAAGTGAAACAAGAATCACAATGACTAAAAGTGAAACAAGAATCACACTGACAACTAGTGAAACAAGAATCACATTAACAACTAGTGAAACAAGAATCCCATTAACAAATAGTGAAACAAGAGTCACATTAACAACTAGTGAAACAAGAATCACAATGACTAAAAGTGAAACAAGAATGAACTGATAACTAGTGAAACAAGAATCACACTGACAACTAGTGAAACAAGAATCACATTAACAACTAGTGAAACAAGAATCACAATGACCAAAAGTGAAACAAGAATCACAATGACTAAAAGTGAAACAAGAATCACACTGACAACTAGTGAAACAAGAATCACACTGACAACTAGTGAAACAAGAGTCACATTAACAACTAGTGAAACAAGAATCACAATGACTAAAAGTGAAACAAGAATGAACTGATAACTAGTGAAACAAGAATCACACTGACAACTAGTGAAACAAGAATCACATTAACAACTAGTGAAACAAGAATCACAATGACCAAAAGTGAAACAAGAATCACAATGACTAAAAGTGAAACAAGAATCACACTGACAACTAGTGAAACAAGAATCACATTAACAACTAGTGAAACAAGAATCACATTAACAACTAGTGAAACAAGAATCACATTAACAACTAGTGAAACAAAAATCATATTAACAACTAGTGAAACAAGAATCACAATGACTAAAAGTGAAACAAGAATGAACTGACAACTACTGAAACAAGAATCACACTGACAACTAGTAAAACAAGAATCACAATGACTAAAAGTGAAACAAGACTGAACTGACAACTAGTGAAACAAGAATCACATTAACAACTAGTGAAACAAGAATCACAATGACTAAAAGTGAAACAAGAGTCACATTAACAACTAGTGAAACAAGAATCACAATGACTAAAAGTGAAACAAGAATGAACTGACAACTAGTGAAACAAGAATCACATTAACAACTAGTGAAACAAGAATCACAATGGAATGTAGAGAAAACAAAGGCTGCAAAATCCCAGACATTCAACACTGTAATGACTGAGCTCTAATTCAATTGCTGTTGTTTTATATAATGTTACCTTCTAGTATCTAGCAGCTGGACAACTGTTGATGGGCACTATAAAACTGCTTCTACCCACGCCTACCCTAAGGATCAATTGGTCAGACAGGATACTTTACTTACTAGCCAAGTCTACAGAAAGCATTAAAGTTTAATGAAGCAAAGCTCACCAACAGAAAAAAAACAACGTTGTACTCACTATTAGGCCGTACGTTTTCCCAGCACCATGCACTTCCTTATGCTGTGAAGGCTTCTCCTCGTCAGAGGAACTAGACGAGGATGAACTTGATGAAGTTGAACTAGATGAACTTGATGAGGACGAACTAGAGGACGACGAACTGGGTGATTTCGCTTTTCTTTTGTCTCTTTGAACACTCCTCTCAACGCCTTCTTTCTGTTGCTTGTCTTTATGTCTGTCTTTGACTCTTGGGCTTTGGCCCCTCCTCTTTTCTACCCCTTGGCTGCCCTCAGAGCGGGACAGCCGGCTCCTTTTTATCTCTTGACTCTCGCTCTGGCTGCGGTCTCTGGGACGCCTGTCGTCGGAGCTCCTCTTAGCGCTGTGGCCGACCCTGCTGTGCGCAGAATTCTTCTCACTTCCTCGACCACCACTAGCTCTGTGGCTATGGCTGCCCTTTCTCTGCTCACTATTATCGCTGCTTGAGCTGTTGCTCCTTTTAGATCTTTTTTTGCTGTCAGCGTCCCGATTCCTGTCCTCAGAGCGAGACATTCGAGAAACATGTCCTTTACCCGACAAAGACTCATACTCCTTATTGTCTCGATCTTTCTGGGTTTTCTTTTCATCATAATCTTTCATTTCCTTGTGCCTCCTGTCATTAGCCTCATTATGCCTCCTGACATTACCCTCGTTGTGCCTCCTGCCATTAGCCTCATTTTGCCTCCTGTCATTAACCTCATTGTGCCTCCTGTCATTAGTCTCACTGTGCCTCCTGTCATTAGACTCACTGTGCCTCCTGTCATTAGCCTCATTGTTCCGCCTGTCATTAACGTAATTAGATTTCCTGTCATTAATATCTTTACGCCCCCTGTCATCAATGTCATTATTCCTCCTGTCATTTCGCCTCCTGTCATCAATGTCATTATTCCTCCTGTCGTCAACGTCACCGTCCCTCCTGCCTTTGCCGCCATCGTGCCTCCTCCCTTTGCCATCACTGCGCCCCATGCCACCGTCGTCACTCTCGTCACCATCCCCATCTCCTTCTTTCCCCTGTGACTTCTTCTGCGCGGGTTCTCCTTCCCCTCCGTGTTTAGATGTCAAGATGGCCAGGTATTTTTTCATCAGCTCGTCATCGCTAGAATCTCCACCGTCACCAGATTTCTGATGTTTCTTGTGCTTCTTCTTCTTTTTTTTCTTCTTCTTCTCTTTTTCTTTCTTCTGCTTCTCCTGCAGTTCAATCTATTTGGGAAAACAAGAACAAAAGAAATGTGGCACAAACCTACAGTGAACCAAGAGAGGACAATATATCGAACTGGTCTGAAGGACATTGTCCTCTTTAATCTCCCAGCATTACGAGGTTGTATGATATTATATGCATCCTCAATATACAAAATTACTGTGATTTTGTTTATATATAGTAAGTAAAGTACCCGTTGGACCAAATTGATCCATAGGTCCGATGAAGCAGCGTTCACCAGTTTCTGTGGCCACGGCATACTAGGTGATTGTGTGGCCAGCACTATACACAGCCGCCTTTACTTTACGCCAACTAAGGTCAGGTACCCATCAGAGCTGGGTAGACTCAGGGACACCCTCCAGACCCGGTTACCGTGCCCCATACTTATATATAGTATATGTTTGTATATTTATTTATTTATATGTTTGTTCACTATAGGCTCCTAGGCTGTTTAACGATCGGCACAAAAGTTAAATGTATAAATTAGAAACATCTGTCTAAAGAAATTTTTGTTATATAAACAATATTGCTTAATTCGTTAATTTATTTTTTAAAAATAAACTTAGACTTATTGATAATCATTGCATGTTAAGGTTCTAAACTGCGCGCCATTTCGGAATGATCTCCCTTTGAAATGCTTTCAATAAAAAAGAACAAAAACTAAATAATGAAAGATACGTTCTCACGACAGTTTTTATTGTAATAGTGTTCGTTATTTTTTCTTTCTCGTCTAACAAAACACTTTGTAATCATTTGTGTCTTCGTCATTTTGACGGGCCTTACCACTAGTTTATAACTAATGTCATTTTTTTAAAAATGGTTGTCAGAGCTCTAAGCCCAACCATACAAAAGTAAATTAAAGCTAATTGTTTACCAATTTCTGAAGTTCTTTCATTTTGATTGGGTTCTCCAACAATTTTTTCCGGGACTCTTCCTCTTTACGCCTGTGGGTAGAAGAAAACAAGAAATTCTTGACATGCAGAAGAACACAATTGTACATAGTCCCTTGGCACTGAACAAGACGGTAACTTGTTATTGATTTCAAAAGGTGTAACATTTACCTGATAGCAAACAATGGGTCCTCCCTCATCTTAGCTGCCACATCCAGTGCAATGTTGGCTTTAATCCTCTCTCCGAAAATAACTGTGGGGTCGGCTATGAATGGTATAAAAAAAAAATATTACAATAAGTCAGACCAGTTGACTAATGAGACAGATTTCCACATTTAAATAGAAAAATACTATTTCCTTGTAATACGTTTGAAAGAGAGCAGATATTTTCAAGTTGTATAATGTTATGTAGATACTATCAATCATTTATTACTGTAAGAAGCTTAATGTTGTAGATACTATCAATCCTATATTACTGTAAGAACAATAAGGACATATATTCTATGTATCTCCTTTTACTGTAAGAAAGCTATTAATACAAGTTAACATGGATAATATTATACATTCTATTAGCCATCTACTACATTAAAACTAAATAATATTTGACAAACATTATCAGTCTCCCTCCAATGTTTGCAAGAACAAAATAAGATCTCACAACCCACCTGACTTGGTGTCCTCTTCCCCCTCCACATATTTGTCAATACGTTTGCCAAGAAGGTATTCCTCAGAGTCCGGCTTGTTACCCGTGTACATCCAATTAATTCCAGACTTGACATCACTGAAATCAGTACCGATCATGCCATGGATTAGTAAATGTGACAGTCTATATTTACACATATGTGAACTTAACTTCAAACATTGCATTGTTTTTAAAACAAAAATATAATAAACTTTAAATGCAATTTTACACTTTCAATCATTATTTCAATCAACACAATATATACCTTTTTTCTTTTTGCAAAGTGACTATTTTTAATCTCTCATCGACATCAAGTTTGTCCATTTTGGGTACTATTGATAAAAGAAGTGAAAATACAAATTCTGTATCCACATGCAGAAAATGTCATTTTTTATAAGCTGTATATATAAAAATTACAAAAAAAGACTGTTAAAAAAAAAAGAAAGAAAACTTAGAACTCATATTTAACATATGTAATGGCTGTCACTTGTATTATAAAGCTTCAATCCATGCTATTAACATTTTAGCCTACTCAGCGTGCTCTAACTCTACATTTCAATTTGTGTATTTTGGGTTGGGTACCAAAGCTCAAGCTAGTAAGGAACGTCTATATACAACTTTTAAATGTCTCCTTTTTTTATTCAGATTCCCTCAACGCCCTAGTCAATAAGGAAATCTGAACAATATTACTCTTGTTTAAATTATAGTAGTGCACGGTGGGAAGCATGTTTATTTGGCATATCGAAGGTCCTAGGTACAAATACAGATGAAGGCTAGGATTTGTTCCCTGTTCTAGAGAATGTCAGTGAATCTACCCAGATTTAAGTACCTGACTTAAGTTGGGGTAAAGTAAAGGTGGCTGGGCATTGTGTTGGCAGCACAATCCCCTAGTATACCATAGCCCCAGAAACTGGTGAACGCCCTTCAGATCAATTTTAAATTTGTCCGATGGGCTATTTTACTTAAATTATATATGCCCTACTCTCATACGTGGTTTGTGTATAGTCTTGCTGTACCTTCTAGGTAGAAGATTATTAGCCTACATACTAGGCACAAAACTACTCAGACTACTGCAGAGCAGCAGTGATTGGTCTGCAACAGGGCTAGAACCTGTGCCATTTCGGCTGGTCCTTGTGTAGGCCTACTAACCGCAAGACCAGCTGTCTTAAAGATTAGGCCCATATTTTATATTGAGTATAATTAGCCTAGGCATAGGTAGGGCTTCAAATATTTAAGATCTTCTTATAAGTTTAGGGCCTACAGACGTTCCTTCTAGATAGAAGATTATTATGTCCACTAGGCAAAACTCCTGCAGGGCAACAGGGATCCATACGGTGGCAGGGATAGAACCCGCAACCTGTCAGTTGGTTTTTGGTTGACAGTCCGGTGAACTAATCGCTGGACCAGCCGGCTCCACAAGATGTGAGGATTTATTGGCTAATTTTAATATAATATTAATATATAAGTTATCTTAATAAACTATTGTGAAGATGCGCTTCTCTACTGTAAAAAGTATTCAGTCATTCTGAGTCATTTCAATTCTTCACTTATATTTCATTTTAATATTTATATTGAAGTTGAGACTGTTCACTGTTACTAGTACTAGTTACTCTGTTAGTCAGTGTTAGTTGTTGACTGTCGATCTGTTGTAAACTGTAAATCGGATCGTAGTCTCAACGCTTTCATCAGCGGGTATGCATGCATGTGTAATGACATATATGTTAATATTCTAAATATATGTTGTATTATAAATGTAACAAACATAATTACCGGTACTTGTAATCAACACAATCAAAACAGCTTAATTTGCTTAAAATGTTCCAAGTTGAAAAGTAAGTCTGCTTCTTTTCATTAGTTTTTAAGCAATGTAGTAAATGTAGTGTAGTAAACAGCAGTTTGATTTCATTAATTGTCACTGGCATATACAAATTTCAATTCTGAAAAAATAAAATAAAATACAGATAATTTTAAGCTTAGGCTAAATATTATTAAAAAAAAAAAATCTTTGCTATCGTCTATTGAATCTTTTAATGTGTTAGTTTTATGGTCATTGGTCTTTCGCAGGGAAATCTATGCCTCCCCAAATTTTACAATTAGGCTAAATGCTTTTCTTATTCCATAATGCAAGGACTAGCCTATATTATAGC
Organism: Anisus vortex; assembly: GCA_949126835.1. Taxonomy (NCBI): domain Eukaryota; kingdom Metazoa; phylum Mollusca; class Gastropoda; family Planorbidae; genus Anisus; species Anisus vortex. Next base: position 4,888,592 of record OX421506.1, on the reverse strand, counting down.
CTATTCTCTTCTTATACTTATTCGTTTCACTCTCCTTCTATGTCGTCTATGCAATTCTTTCTTTGTGTCTTCAGTGGTATTCTGGAATGGAATGGGTTACCTAAATTAGTTTCAAAACCAACAAAATATATTATCAAAAATGAAGACAAGACTAGATAAGAATCAGCAAAAAATAAATTTTAAATTACCTACCGGTATTTAACTTATAGGCTACATTACATTCCTCTATAAAGAAGATTATTGAATTATTGCGTCCTACGCTCATCCGTGGTTTGAGTCTAGTCCTGCATTTCTATTAGTGCTTTAAATGATGTTAAGTTACTGGTTTTCCTGGTTTGTTCAGGATTTTATGCCCAGATGCCACTAGGGAAGAAAAAGTATGTAGCCTACTCATATGCATTTGTTCTTGCATAAGGGATAAGAAAAGTGTTTTTGTCCTTATGTTTATCTGATCATTGTAACAGATTGTTATTGTGTTGTATTTCTAAATTAGAATTGAATGCCTTATGTATATAATGTATTATGCTTGACTAGGCTCACTGACACTGACATTTAAATTAGAACTTTAAAAAAAAAAATTTGTGAAATAAAAAAGTATAAAGAAACAAAACATTGTTACACAATTTTAAATGCACTTTAAAAAAATCAGAACATATTGCATCTATTATCTTTTATAGATTCTGACAGCTTAAAGGAAAATGATGTTCATTAAGTTTATATTAATATTACAACTATTGGGTGATATTTCTTACAATTGTCTCATTCACTAATGTGAAGTTCATTAGCAGCCTATGGACAATGGTTTAAAATGGACGCTGAAGACTCCTGTTTTCAATGCAAAAAAAGCTTCTTGAAAATGAAAGATAGGTCTAATATAAAATTATGCTGATAATTTTTGAAAAATTAAGTATCTTTAATACCTTAAATTTAGAAAATAAGATAGTCACTTAGATTGAAAAAGTCACTTAGATTGAAAAATATATTTAATTCATGCAAGCATCACATAGATGTAAAGTTAAAAGGTTTACCAATTTATTTGATGCCCCAAGCTTATGTTTTTGAATAGTTTGTAGATTGACCCACTAGCTAGTTTATCAAACTTTTTATGTAAAATGTGTGAATCACTTTTTAAATTTAATTGGATTTAAATTATACTCAACATTTGCTGAACAACACAACACATTTACTATTTACTGAACAATATACAACATTTACTGAACAATATACAACATTTACTGAACAATATACAACATTTACTGAACAATATACAACATTTACTGAACAATATACAACATTTACTGAACAATATACAACATTTACTGAACAATATACAACATTTACTGAACAATATACAACATTTACTGAACAATATACAACATTTACTGAACAATATACAACATTTACTGAACAATATACAACATTTACTGAACAATATACAACATTTACTGAACAATATACAACATTTACTGAACAATATACAACATTTACTGAACAATATACAACATTTACTGAACACTAAGAATATACAAAAATTCAATTTAAGTTTTGAAAAAGTTTTTATTATAAAAAATAAATAATGTAGTATTACATTAACAGTCATGAACATATTTGTAGAAAATTGAAGAAATGTGCAAACCAAAAAAAGAACTAATGAGACGCCGCTGCATTAACATTGGTATTCACAAAAGAACATTTAAACATAAGAACTACTCATATTCATTTGATATTTTTACTAAACAAAATGGTTTTGGAAAATAATTTGTATTTAGAAAAATGTCTCTACTGTGACAGGTTATGAATAATTATGAATATTATACAAAATAAAAAGAAAAGAAAACAAATGCTTAACATAATAGCTACTCAGGCTAGAATGATTACAAATTGTTAGAAGAAAAATGTATCAAACTAGTTTTTGAATTCAATAGGGATGGCAGTCTCCTTGGGTGCCTCCAGTGCCAGTTTGGCAGCTTTAATATTGAGAACACCTTGTGAGTTCATAGTTGAAGTAATGGACTTGTCATCCACATTCTGAAAACAAATTGAAATCGTAAAAGAATGAGAACAAGAGTTGCTAGTTTGGACGAATTTAAACCAACAATCAAACCCTTGCCGTCTAATAATTTTACTATTATTTTGTATTCCCTAACAAAAAAAAAGTAACAGTGCAATAAATCCTGTTATAATACCATAATGCGTTATCAAAATATAACACCAAAAGATAGGGCTCATTTTCGACATAAATAATTTTTTTTTTGTGTGCAAAGTTTTAATCACTAGGTAGTCCCTTTAGTGTGCTAGTACTATTTTATTTTTACATTGTGGCAAATTAATTTTGTGCAACTTGCGTTTTAGAACATCAAGTGCATTTTATTTTTTAGAAGCTGTATAAACAGCTTTGGCAATATCTAGATTTGTCTTTAAAGTTAAATTTTGGCAATGCGCTAGCCTCTAGCCACCCTAAAAACTTTTATGCTTGTGTTAAGCTGAGGAGAAAACTTTAAGCCGGACATGCAGGGCAAACAAATCTGCTTTAAGCAAGGAAAAAAAATCTGATTTATTGAAGCGACTGGCAAGAGACCGTGGAGAGTGGCGTGCTTTGACTGAGGCCCTATGTTCCACAAGGAACCCAAAGGACAGATGATGATGATGTTGAGCATACAAGTCTTTTCAAGTTCTAGAAAAATAATGCATGCTGAAGGGTTTGAACCTGGACAACATAACTGACAGTCTGGAACACTAGCAGTATTCCAAAAACATAAAATGTTTGTGTCCAAATCGTATCGTGTATCATACAAATACCATGGATTTAACTTTAAAAAGATAAACAAGGATACATTTTTTTAAATGAAACACTATATGTATACAAATACTTAAAAAGCATACTACCCTGCATATAACATTGTATGCATGCCCTAGTGCATTAACATAGATTTATAACTATATTTAACCAACTGTAGGTAACATTGGTCTAAAGTTTTATAGCCTCGAACCATGGTACCTGTAGGAATAAAAAATAAAAATAAAATATGTGTTAACTTACATCGGGTAATTTGTAAACTCTGCAAATTTTTCTGGAGACAAAGCCATGATTGTCTTGCTTCTCTTCATGTTTGGCCTCAATTTTGATGCATTTGTTTTCAGAGGTAATTTTAACTTCCTCTGGCTGATAATGATGCAAGTTAAGTCTGATTCTGAATTCTTTATCTGTATTTTGAACCTGGAATAGGATTAAAAAAAATATATTTATGTTAACTCATAATAAACTAACAACTTTTTGTGAAAATAACATGGAAATTAAATTTAAATTATACTGACTCCCACAAAATAATGTACTATTTAAAGAGTTTTATTTATAGAGGCCAGCTGGTCCTGCAGTTAGTTCACCGAAATGTCAACCAACACGTCGCTGGTTGTATCCCTGATGCTGACCGATCGCTGCCACCCTGCAGGAGTTTTTGGCCTAGTGGATGTAATTATATCTTCTATCTAGAAGGAACATCTGTAAACTTGTGTAATATTGTGACTGTAAAATCGGTTAGGTTGAAAACACTGAGTTGGCAAGACAAAAATTAAAAAACGCGGATTCTGGAGTCGGCTAATTTGATTACACACTACGACAAGACCCCAACGATGTTCCTGCTGCCCTACCTTTGGTTTTTTTATGTTTTTTTATTACTTTATCCTGATTGGTCACCTCGTCTTAGGTACCTGTCTTGCTTTATGAGAATAAATGCTTGTTGGGGGTTTTGCCACCAAAGCAAAGAAATCAAACTGTTTGTTGAATCACTGAGCGGAGGGCTGTTTGTTAAACCCACCACACTTATAATTAGGCTTATAAGTTTTATTTTTAGAGTTTTATTTTAACTCAACTTTGCCTTTTACTTGTAACAAAGCACAAAGCCTGTTGGGCCCGGCTGTTAGGGTACTTGCATATTGACTATATTGTGATACACTTAGCTAGATCTAGCTTAATTAACTATTAATTAATAGGCCTACCGCCCTACCTATAAGCCTATAGTTCTAGTCTGTAGGCCTACAAAGTCACAAAGTATACTCGCCTATACTTACACAAGTTATACTTATACTCCTATACTCATAGTTATAGTGTCATAGTCTATATCTAATAAAATAGATTATAATCTAGGCCTATAGCCTACCTATGGTCAGTATGGTCTATAATGTAGGCCTATTCTATTTTAATGTTAGCAATTATAATTATTATCTTGTAGGCCTAACCATCCTATTGATGAAGTATTTAAAAAATGAAAACACTAGGATTCATAAAAAGGAACTATTACAAATGTAATAAGAATATAAAACTAAAATGCTATCTCACATTAGTTAGGCCTAAACTAGAATAAGCAGGACCTGTAATCTGTATGGGACCCATCAACTTAAAAAATTTGAACAAATTCAAAAAAGAGCTGCAAGGTTCAAAACTAGTGAATATTCCCAATTGACAAGAGTAACACCATTAGTCAAATCACTAAACCTAGAGACACTAGAGGACAGAAGGGCAAAGAGTAAAGTAGTAATAATTCATCAGGAATTAAAACTCTAATTTAGAAATAGGCCTACAACCCAATAACAACCTGTTGCAAAGCTCAGATAAACAAAGACAAAAACACTTTCCTTATCCCTTATGAGGCTTATGTCACACTTATGTGAGAACAAATGCATATAAGTACTCTTTCTTCCAGAGTGGCATTGGGGCATGGAATGGGTTGCCTGAACAAACCATGAAAACCAGTAACTTAACATCATTTAAAACATTAATACATTTTTAACTAAAAAATGCAAGACTAGACTCGGACCACGGATGAGCTGATGAGCGTAGGACGCAATAATCTTCTCTATAGAAGGAGCGTCTGTAATGTAATGTATAAAAAAAAGTTTAAGATAACTATAAGAAGATAATTATAATACCAACCTCTGATTCTCTGTTGACATTTCCAGATGCATCCCTCAACCACATCATTGGAGCTCGAAGGTCCCATGGATTTGCCAGCTCGTCTGCTATGCGAAGTAATCCGCAGTCATCGAGTCTTGGTGTAATTGCGAACATTTTTGGAATCCTGGCGTCAGCGACAAATTCACAAATTGTCACAAATCATCAAATGACAAATGTTTCTTCAAGTCGTCGACTTATAGTTATAGATTATAATAGTTATAAACAGAGAACTAATGAAGACACTTGATATCAGTCGTAGTTTGCAAAGTTCGCTCCCTATACGTTGTCTGACTTGACGACTAGCGATCATTCTTTTATACCCTGCCCAGAGTCCGTTCAAGAATTTACTAGATTTTGTAGAGCTTTCCCGTGTCCAGCAGCATGCACGAAGTAAACAAGGTTCAATTTTTTTTCATTTCCACACATATTTAGAACAGAATAAAACCTAGAAAAAAACGCATTTAATTTGTGGAAAAAAAAACAACAACAATGAAATATTAAAGACCAAGTGAACAGGTTTCCGTGTCAATCGCGCAAACTATTTTAATGCGTGTATTTAGTATCCAAATGCTAAAAAAATCATTTTTACAAAATATTAAACTCAAATTTCAAGTAATTAGCTCAATATTATCATTTAAATGTGTGTTTTTTGTGGGGATGAAGTAAACAGATCTCGTAGCCATTCGAGATTTGCAATTTATTCTCGTGACGTCACACCAAGGTGGAAGGAAAACTTCATGCTTCATAGTGTGCAGTACAGTTCTCTGACTCGGAACTAGGAGGTTATTTATATGTTCGAAAATGGTTCGATACTGTAGTGCTTTCGGTTGCAAAAACAGTGGTTTATCACCAGGAATAAGTTTCTTCCAGTTTCCTAAGGATCCCAGTGTACGAAAACAGTGGATAATCAACACTAAAAGAGCTAATTTTAAACCAAGCCAAGCAATGTGGCATTGTTGTGCAGTGATCATTTCATAGAAGATGACTTCGAGCTATCCACTCGCCTATCTTTTCTGAGATCATTGTCAATGCCTGAAGAGAAAATTCAATCTATTAGACCTAGATTGCTCCCTGGTGCAGTACCTACTATATTCCACTATAATTTATTTACCGGTAGCGGTTTAGATAAATCATCTAAGCCAACGAAAATAAGAGTGGAGCTGTAAAGAAAAGAGAGCATAATTTAAGGGTAAGTTAAAAAAAAACAACATTAGCCTATCTAGACTAGTCATTAGTCAGTAAGAAATAATAATTAGGCCTAAGCCTACTGCTTTTACTTTTAAATATTAAACTTAAAACATAGGCTATTAACTAATAGTCCAAATATATTGTAGGCCTATTAGATTATAATTAGATAGACTAAAATTTTATTTCAGGTTTTATCAGAAATGGATTTATCTGGAACCTCAGGCTCAAGACCTCCACCTGATTGTATTAATACTGCTGTGCCAAGCAAAGCTTCGGAAACTAAAATGGTATGTTAAAATCAACAATAATTGATGTTAATGCAAAATAAATTTAATCATATATTAAAATATATATATTTTATTATAATTGTGTGACATTGTTTAATATATGTTTTAAAAGAAGCATCTGCGCGTCCTGACAAATATTCACAAGATATATTTCCATACATGCCAGCCAGAACAATATCATGCAGACTATTAATCTAGTTGCTAGACATAAAATATTTAATACATTTAGTATGATTTAGGCCTATATAAAATTTTTTACAAAAATCTATTGTTTAGAATTCTGAAGAAGATGGCAAGGACTCTTTGAACCCAGCCAATGATGTCAAGGGCATTGATAATACATTGATACCTGTGGTGTTAAAGGTAGGCTTCTTTTTTTCTGTTGTATTTTTTTTTAAATAAAAGTTTACATTCATTCGTTAAGTAACAAACCTTACTGATATGTAATGATGTTTGAAACATCATAAAGCTGATGCACTTTTAAATGAAAAGTAAAATTGTCGTTGTCAGGCGCAAACCGGCCAAGTAGGAAATTTTCAATTATTTTTTTTAACCAAAATGTTCCTTGGGATATCCCACAAGTCTAAAAATATCTTGTATTGTCCAATACATTTTATACAATTTTATTTCTTATTAAAGCGGCTACTTTGATTCGTTTACTCGATATATGTTGTTCTTTGCTACTCCTGATGAATTTGCTATTTCAGACTTGGCCGGTTTGCACCTGACAACGGCGAAATGTATGATATTTAAAATAGTTTATACATTTATATAATTTTTACAAAAAATCTATTGTTTAGAATTCTAATAAAGATGGCGAGGACTCTTTGAACCCAGCCGATGATGTCAAGGTCATTGATAATACATTGATACCTGTGCCTATGGTGTTAAAGGACTCTTTGAACCCAGCCGATGATGTCAAGGACATTGATAATACATTGATACCTGTGCCTATGGTGTTAAAGGTAGGCTTCTATTTTTCAGTTGTATGAATTCTTAAAGAAAAATTGAAGTTCATCGATGTTCTTTATAGATAGATGATTATTATGGGACAAAAACAAAAACTCCTGCAGGGCTAGAACCCGGCTGTTTTGTTTACAGTCCGGTGAACTTTTGCAGGACCAGCCAGTTAGCTTTTATTTACAAAGCATTGTTGAATTTTTTATTTAGCTAACACAAAATATTATTGAATTTCTGTACTAAATTCATTTTACGTTTGCCTTTAAAAAAAAAAAGTAAAATGAACATTACTTATTTTAAAACAGGGTGATGAAATGCAACCATGCGAACAAGAAGCATCTGTAGAAACTATGGAGAATTTTGAATTACAGGTATATAATTTAATGCTATATTGTTCATTATCTGTTGAATGTAAATCATTTTGAAATTAAAAATTTATTTATTGCAAACACATTGACTGATAGTATAAATATATTTTATATAATTTGTCAATAGGAGACAAGTAAGAAACAATGCCAGAGGAGTAGAGTTGTACAAATTGACATACCACCGCATAAGGCATCAGTGAAACATTTTAAATCCACCAAGACCCAGACTGAACATACAGAATTTCAACCGCAAAGCTGTTCAACACCCAAAAAGCGCAAAATGGTTAATGATATTGATAACACTTTTTTAAATTTAGAAACTTCCTTTGAATCTTCTGAAAACTATTGTGAATCTAATTATTCTAATTCAGAAGACTTTGCTGCAAGCATCAATGATAGCAATAATTTTAAAGATTTTACAGTAATGGGGACAAAAATTCACTAACAGAAAAAAAATATATTGTCTTTGAGACATGCTTGTTGCAACTGTTTGCACGGTGTCTTGTTTGCCATGTTATAAATCCTGATGTGCAGTGTCTTAGTTTCATGATTCTGGATGTTGACAGCATAATTTTTTACTCTATCTATTTTGTTATACATAGGCTAAGTCACGTCTCAAGTACATTGTTTAAATTTAAGTTAAAGCATTGTTTACATATTAAAGTATTTTTTTTTATTTACATAGAACTTAGGAATGTAGTAAATTTCTTGTTAATAATTAATTATGTTTATAGTAATAATTTATTTCTAAAAATGTTTCTTAATTGCATGATGGCAAATAGGTCTCATTAAATAAAAGTGTCTTTACATATGGGATTGGCTTTAACTTTATGATGATATGGTTGTTTTTAACTACATAGAATTGAGTAATGCATTTAAGTTTACAATTATATTAAAGTTTTTTATTTAAAGTTATGCCTAATATTTTATTAGTAATTTATGATTAGCCATAGAAACTGGGTGAATCTTACTAAATGTTTCGTGAAAATAAGACATTTTTTATTTAATCATTTAACTTTCTTGTGTTAGTAATGACACTTATTTACACTTGTAATTAAGATAATTGAAAGCCATATAGTACCTACATTTTTTTAAAGAAATATCTGTTGAATTAGCTTTACTCTAAACTACAAAATAAATTGCTATCATTGATGCTTATACATGTTAAGTTAATTTTAAAGATGCTAGCCCACAAAAGTTGTTTAAAGACATCAACAAAGGAAGTTAGAAAATTTAATAAGATATTGTGAAACTCATTAACCAATTTTTTAGCTCTATATTTAAAAAAAAAATGATATTGCAATTTAACTTTTTGGTTTATTAAAAAGACTTGCTTATTTTTAACCTGATTTTAAATTAATTTCCTAAATGTTTTCAGTAAATAATAATTATATTTTAAAAATATTACATCTAGTTTATATATCTTTCTGTTTATTGTAGTTTATGAACTGTTTATCTGTAGGATCTGTAGCTTATAACCGGCCGGGGAATTTAGCTTGTTTTTGATTTATAATTGATTTTCTAGATCATTATAGTATTTATTTATGGTATCGTAACCATGTTGTATCTTTTTTTGTGTTTTGTTTTCTTTGTTATTTGAGATTAAAAAAATGTTTCTTTATTTCATACATAAACCATGTTTTCTTTAATGTATCATTGGCCATGAAAAATGTCTCCATCATTGCCCTTTATTACGGTACTCTTGATGTCATTACATTACAATTATTTTCAAATACGGTATTTATTCATGTCATTTATCTATCATATGAAAATTGATAGTGTAATTAAATACAAAGCTCATTTTATAAATATAACAAATAAAAACGAAGCAAAACTTTCTATATAATTTATTTACATTCTTAAATATCGAGGATACTTGAACCCAGTATACACCTCACTTGGAAATCTTTCTCTTATTTTTTTAACCACACAGGCGGGTAGTACGAGTCTTGTTCTTTTTCCTAGTCGTTGCCATATCCATCTGGCAAACAGCCTGTATGCCACATATCTGTATTTTCTGAAAATGTTAACAATATGTATAACATATCTATCTGTATTTATTTTTCAAATAAAAATAATATATTTAATAATAATTATACCGGTAATTTGAGAGTGCCTATTGTCATTGTCTTGTTGTTTTTAGTTATAATTATAACATTTGAACTAAAATATTTAAAACAATAATATTTGTTGGTGTTTTGTCATAATATATTAAATGAGATTGAGACTGTATATATGCACCTAAATAATAAAAAAAAATACCCAAGCTGCAAATGTTTAGTGCACTGTAAAGCAATAGACCTTTTATTTACCTGTGTATGTCCCTTGGATCTGGTCGATAGCCATGGTCTTCACAATATTGAAAGAATGCTATCTCTAGCACTGTCATGTTTAGGAATGCAGCATCAAAGTCGGGGTGGCCCGTAATGCAGCTTACTTTGGTCACTTCCATTTTCTGTAGGATTATTTCTTCATCATGGCAGCACTTTCGTTCTACCTTAGCTGCTGGCACTCCACAATTTAAACATGCACACCTGTTCACAAAATAAATTCCTTAAGTACTGGTATATCAAAATTTAAATTGATGAGATGTTATTATATTTATAATTGAGTAATTAATCTTTACTAGTGTATCTATAAAAGAACTTAATTATGTTCATAATAGTAATAACATTGGGGGGGGGGGGGTAGGATTTTACCTATAGCACCATGACCATAAGCCCTAAACCTTTGCTTATATTATATTACCTACTATAGAGATACCGGTAATAGACTATAGCCCATACAAGAGATGAGTATAGACCCTAAGCTGTTCATGATTTCAAAGACAGAAAAACTAATTCATTATTAAAGTTAAAGACATATTAATATTAGGATTTAATTTTTATAAGGTAGGCTAAATAGGCAGTAATATTTCAATTATTGGCATTCACCAGTAGGCCTAATAGTGTTCCATAAATTATAATTATAAAGCAGAGCCTAGGCCTATATAACTATTTAAAATATAGGATTAGCCTACTTTGTAAGTCTTAAATAAAATAGTAACGTAGGCCTATATATTAATAATATTATTAATTATACTAATTATAGTACTAAGTATAGGCCTATATAAACTCATAATTCATAAAAATAAAATAGTAATGCCAGTAAACTGAGTAGGCCTAGGTCGGCCTAGGATCATGCAGAATGATGATAGTTAAGTATAAATATAAATAGTTAAAATACTATAGTTTATAGAAGCATAGACGCCTTTAGACTTTAGGTTATGTTTACTAGTACTAGATGACTAGATCTATACTATAAACTATTTACTATAGTCTACTAGTACTATAGTATTAGTAAGGTGTTACAGCATAGCAGTCATAGCATAGTATAGTGCATAGTCATAGTCATAGAAATAGTGTCTATTCTATAGCGTACGGTAGTATAGTAAATTATATATTTATACGACGCTAAATAATTACCATAGGTTATTTTCCTGCTCTTGCTCCTCCAATACATCTTGTGAATCATTTAAAATTGTGATACAGCTGTCATCGGAATCACTATCTTCGCTTGAACTTGCATTATGTTGAGGATCAAAAGCGTAGGGGTTTAAATTAATGTAGCCAAGCTTTGTTTACTCCTTCAACTAACGTCACTTCCGGTTTAGGCTGAATGAAATGCGTAAATGAATTATTCCAAATCTCGTCGCTTCGGACCCCTTTAAATTACATTTTTAAAATACAAAGACCTTTTTTTGAAATCTCAAACTTTCAGCATAAGATTTTTATACTATTTACTGTCTAAATCAACTGTTAACTCAATTTTTATAAAAAGCTCTTCACTTGGTCTTTAAATTAAACAAATAACATTTGAGGTCTAAGTGATAAACTACACGGCAAACATTTCAAAACTGATAAAAATATAAGGAAATGGCCATTTTCGGAAATTCAAACATAAAAACTTTTAGTAAAAACTCATCGGATCAAAGCATCAAAATCTAAGGGTGAAAAACCTAGGAGTAACGACCATAGATGTAAACTCTTTTTAACTCCGCCCACTTTTCCGTAAACTTGTAGTTCTCGAGTTTTCTTGAAAATTACGCACGCTTCTCGGGATAAAATTTCACGTAACAGTCCATTTAACTATTTATATAAAAAAAAGTTAACAATTTTCTAGAAACGAGTCAGCCAAAAATTTTACACAAAAACAATAATATTTTCAAAACCACCCTAATACTGTAGACTGTAGACTGTAGGTCTAATTCCACTATACTATAGTAGCCTACGTTATAAAGAATTCATATTTTCATAACCACCCTAATAGAGTATGTATAATTCCACTATAGTAGCCTATGTCATAAAGGCCTATATTTTTCGACAAATTAGCCCCCCGTCCCCCCCCCCCCACACACACACACAACCCCAAATTAAATAATGTTTGTCCAACTTTTAAATTACCTGGCAACCCTGCCCTATAGCAACAGACAGCGTCCTAGTTTACGATCTTATTGGCGAAAACGACCGTACAATTAATTTTTAGTTATAGTTATAATAGGCATTGGATTTGCTATTTATAGATTTTTAAATCGTGTTTGCTTAGGTTTTGAAATATAGGGGCTACTCAATCAATAGAGTAGTTCTTATTTGTCGCTTTGAAAACGGACGAGACTTCTGGGTGTTTTAAGTGTTTAGTCCAGGGCGTAACGTGAGAGGAGTAGCGGTCATTGGCCAGAGTTTACCAAAGGTCTAGTCGCGACCCGGTGCCGGGCCACGAAAGCGAAATTACCTGGTCGAAAAAGAAGAAAATAATCGTTCAAAATTTAGACCAGATAGCACTATATAACACAGAGTTCTCGGCACAAACGCGCTTTTTTTTATATATTTTATAACCCTGCTTTAGATACAGACCCGAATACAGACATCACTAGATGATTAAATATTGTAAAAAATGAAAACTGTATGGAAATTGTAATCGTTTATATGTTATTGATAAAAAACATAATTGAAAAAAAAACAACGAAAGTGGGTCACAAAATGAAAATATTGAAATATTCGGATCACAAAACAAAAGATTTGTGAAACACGGCGCACGGATCTTTCTTGTTTTTTTTTTTTATTTTTATTTAATGTCCTCACGTTTGTTTTACATGGTTGACAATATCATTGATCTAGTAATAAGGACATAATCAGATTGGCAGCAACATAATTGATTCAGTACTGAGGACACTCCCAGTAGTACAGCAACATTATTGATCCGGTACTGAGGACACACCCAGTAGTACAGCAACATCATTGATCCAGTACTGAGGACACAGCCAGGAGTACAGCAACATCATTGATCCAGTACTGAGGACACACCCAGGAGTACAGGAACATTATTGATCCAGTACTGAGGACACAGCCAGGAGTACAGCAACATCATTGATCCAGTACTGAGGACACAGCCAGGAGTACAGCAACATCATTGATCCAGTACTGAGGACACACCCAGGAGTACAGCAACATCATTGATCCAGTACTGAGGACACACCCAGGAGTACAGCAACATCATTGATCCAGTACTGAGGACACACCCAGGAGTACAGCAACATCATTGATCCAGTACTGAGGACACACCCAGAAGAGGAGAAACATCATTGATCCAATACTGAGGACACACCCAGAAGAGGAGAAACAACATTGAACCAGTACTAAGGACACACCCAGAAGAGGAGAAACATCATTGATCCAATACTGAGGACACACCCAGAAGAGGAGAAACATCATTGATCCAGCACTGAGGACACACCCAGAAGAGGAGAAACATCATTGATCCAATACTGAGGACACACCCAGAAGAGGAGAAACATCATTGATCCAGTACTAAGGACACACCCAGAAGAGGAGAAACATCATTGATCCAGTACTAAGGACACACCCAGAAGAGGCGAAACATCATTGATCCGTACTGAGGACACACCCAGAAGAGGAGAAACATAATTGATCCAGCACTGAGGACACACCCAGGAGTACAGCAAAGTCATTGATCCAGTACTGAGGACACACCCAAGAGAACAGCAACATCCTAGATCCAGTACTGAGGACACACCCAGAAGAGGAGAAACATATCATTGATCCAGTACTGAGGACACACCCATAAGTACAGCAACATCATTGATCCAGTACTGGGACACACCCAGAAGGGCATTTGGAACAGCTACATAGATTGAAGAACATTTCAATTTAGTTTGAACCTGCACTCTGCACCACTCTACTTCTCTAAAGGACCGAAATGAAGCTCACTGCACAGTTGAGCAGCTCATCATTTTACTTATCTTCTTCTTCTTCGTATTAAACAATATATTGGTAATTGCAAAGCCTATAGTAAAGTATCCTGTCAAACCAGATAGATTCATGGGCCCGGTGAAGCAGCGCTCACCAGTTTCTGTGGCCACGGCATATAGGCTAAGGAGATTGTGTGGCCAGCTCAATACCCAGTCACCTTTACTATACCCCAACTAAAGTCAGGTACCCATCAGAGATCTGTAGACTTATGGACAGCCAACAGACCCAGTAAAAAATTCTAGCCTTCACCAGGATTCAAACCCAGGATATTAGGCACACCAGCCGAACATGCTACCGCTCAGCCACCATGCCTCCAAAACAAAGCCTATAGATATGGTGAATTGCACAGTGTTTTCCAGGTCTGTCTCTCTTCTATACAGCTTTGCATTGGTCTTCTGTGACCGTAACCTGTTGCCCAGCTGTTTCATAAAGGGTGTCAGGCTTTTAGCATGTTTTGTGTACACAGTAGACACCCAACTAACATGGGCAACTAATTTTAAATGCCTAGCATTTAGCGTTTTTCCTGGAGTCGAAAGATAATTTTTTGTCCTAGAAAGACTACAGAAAGAAATTTTATCTCTCTTTTTCTGGTTGGTTAATTATTTTTTGGAGTATTTGATCATTGTAACATTTTTTTTTTCGTTTGGATAAGGACACACATGTATTATGTGGTACTATATTGTCAGATTTTGAGAATTAGTCAGATACCATACATATTAGGCCTATGTAATTTATTATTTTCATATGTAATTTTTTATTTTCATATGTAATTTATTATTTTCATATGTAATTTATTTTCATATGCCCTGATATCCAATGAGTTTCCATTGTGTTTTGTGTAATCAATGACTTCTAAGTTTACAGTCTAGATAGGCCTAGAAAATTATTATGTCCACTAGGCCAAAAACTCCTGCAGGATGGCAGGGATTGGTTCAAGGTAGGAATAGAACATGGGCCATTTTTATTTTTTTAGTTCTGTTAACTATCTGCAGAATCAGTCATCCTTTGTTGTTGGATCCCAGCTGTAGATTAGTTCTAAGTAATATTTTGTCTCTTTAAGTAATTATACACCAAACAAAATTTCAACAAAACAAAAAAAAAATTATAAAAAAATCAAGTCATTTAAACTTAAAATGACAACATAGACACCTGCTCCGATTCGTTTCATATTTTTATTTTAAAAATTGAAAAAAAAAAAAATTTTGTATTGAGAAAAATGTCTTTACATTAATAATATTGTACGAAATGTAGGTAAAAACAATACAAATGTTAAACAAAAAAAAAAGCCACTCTGGCTAGAACAATTACAAAGTGAGTGTTAGAAGCCACTCTGGCTAGAACAATTACAAAGTGAGTGTTAGAAGCCACTCTGGCTAGAACAATTACAAAGTGAGTGTTAGAAGCCACTCTGGCTAGAACAATTACAAAGTGAGTGTTAGAAGCCACTCTGGCTAGAACAATTACAAAGTGAGTGTTAGAAGCCACTCTGGCTAGAACAATTACAAAGTGAGTGTTAGAAGCCACTCTGGCTAGAACAATTACAAAGTGAGTGTTAGAAGCCACTCTGGCTAGAACAATTACAAAGTGAGTGTTAGAAGCCACTCTGGCTAGAACAATTACAAAGTGAGTGTTAGAAGCCACTCTGGCTAGAACAATTACAAAGTGAGTGTTAGAAGCCACTCTGGCTAGAACAATTACAAAGTGAGTGTTAGAAGCCACTCTGGCTAGAACAATTACAAAGTGAGTGTTAGAAGCCACTCTGGCTAGAACAATTACAAAGCGTTAGAAGAAAAGAAAAGTCTATTTTTTTAATTCAATAGGAATGGCAGTCTCCTTGGGTGCCTCCAGTGCCAGTTTGGCAGCTTTAATATTGAGAACACCTTGTGAGTTCATAGTTGAAGTAATGGACTTGTCATCCACATTCTGAAAACAAATTGAAATCACAGGGAATTAAAATATAACGGCTAGAATAAAATCCAAATAAACCAACAGATACAAAGTTTAGATCAAGTTTTTGTTCCGCCTAATTCTACAATATTAACAAGCTACTCTGGCAGAGTCAAGAGGCATATAACATCAAATACTATTAAGTATGTCACGTTGTTGGACAAATATTGTTTTTATAAACATTGTTCTCATTGTTTTGCAACTGTACTGTGAAGCCGGCTGGCCTAGCGGTTAGTTCACCGGACTGTCAACCAAAAACCATCTGACACGTCGTGGGTTCTAGCCCGGCCACCGACGGATCCCTGTCGCCCTGCAGGAGTTTTGGGCCTGTAAACATATTTGCGCCAGCAGGCAGCAGTGTGTTTACAGAGCGCACTGAGCATGCTGAAATAGCATGGATAGAAGCGCTATATAAGTAACCAATTTAATTTAATTTAATTTACTGATAGGCATCTTATTAGATTCAAGATATTTAATCATAGGTAACATGCATTTTAGAAAATGTATCCACATTTTAGAAGTTTAGTCCACATTTTAGAAGTTGTATAAACACTTTTTGCCTAATCTTTAACTATGCCTTAAAAAAAAAAGAAAGAAAAAAAGGAATAAAATAAAATCTTCAAATGGGACTAAAAATCCCGAACAAGATATGTTTATTTTTTAGTTAAAAAGAAAGTAAAGTACCCTTCGGACCAAACGGATCATAGGGCTGGTGAAGCAGCATTCACCAGTTTCTGTGGCCACGGCATACGAGGGGATGCGTGGCCAGCACAATGCCCAGGCTTTACTGCACTTTACTGCACCCCAACTAGTGTCAGGTACCCATTAGAGCTGGGTAGACTTAGGGGCACCCTTATGTGACAGGAAAAAATCCTAGCCTGCACCAGGATTCGAACCCAGAAACTTTGGATTGCCAGTCGAATGTGCTGCTGCTCGGCCACTGTGTCCCACAGTTAAAATGGGCTGAAGGGTATTTATAACGAGATTGACTTTAGAAACATTAACAGAATATACTTTTCTTTTATTTAGCAATACTATTTGAACCATTGTTATGCAAAATAATTAAAGTATACGCTAGACATGAATGTTTCAAAATGGTAATATGGCAGTAATGGTAGTAATATAAATTTTTTTAATGCTGAAAGTAGCCACCAACTTTAGGCAACTTTGGTCTAAGACCAAACATCAGCTCTGAGCCATGGTACTTTCAGTATAAAAAAATAATGAAAGTAATTACTTACATCTGGTAATGTGTAAACTCTGCAAATTTCTCTTTTGACAAAGCCATGATTGTCTTGCTTCTCTTCATGTTTAGCCTCAATTTTGACGTGTTTCTTTTCAGAGGTCACTTTCACTTCCTCAGGCTTGAAATGATGCAAATCAAGTCTGATTCTGAATTCTTTATCTGTATTTTGAACCTGGAAAAAGAGAAATTTTTTAAAAATAAACTTCTGACTTCACTGGGGTATCTCATCAAACCATATTGATCCATAGGGCCGGTGAAGCAACATTCAGTTTCTCTGGCCATGTGGCTAGCACAATACCTAGCCGCCTCTATATTTACCCCAACTAAAGTTAGGTACCCATTAGAGCTGGGTAGACTCAGGGGCACCCTTCAGACCCGGAAACAAATCCTAGCCTTCAACAGGATTCGAACCTTCAGTACACCAGGCGAACGCTCAACCACTTTATACCCCATTACACCATGTAGACCTACAGTAAACATGAAAAATACATTTTTTAAACACCTTCAAAATAGTTTGCAAACTTTGGTCTATCTTACAGGCCACTTGTGAACCTGTGTGACTTCTATTACATTATATTTTACCTGTAGTGTTAATTTCTCATTAATTACCTGTAGGTCAATACGTAGGCTTTAACAAAATGTTCAGAACATTTGTGATTGTGTATAATTGACATTGGCCTATAATAGTGATATAAGTAGGCTATGTATCAACCAACCAACAGAAATACTAAAGCCTTGGTATTAACTTCAATGGACTGACATGATTTAAATATCAACTTGTTAAATTTTTAAAAGCAAACAAAATTAGTAGGGTCAAATCTTAATTTAAAATAAACAATATTACAACAATATTAGTAGTAGTAGCTAGGCCTACTATTCATAAACTTGTAGGAGTTAATGTTAGGTTTATTTCATATTTAAACTTAAACGTAAATCTTAAATGCATTAAAATTGGTTAAATTATCATTAATTATAATTAGTAATCATTGTATATTATTGTATAATTATAATAATAACTAATGGAATAATGGCTGCTTGTAGACTACTATAGGTATACTACGATATAGGCAGTAGGCCGCTGAGTAGGCCCTATCCTATATACTATAGGCCTACTATACTGACTATAGGATAGGCCTATGGACTATAGATAGGCATAGGGCCGCACACTGCGCATAGGCCATACATAGGACTATACTATGGGGATAGGCCTACTTAATTACAGTAAGTAGGCATACTAGCCTGCCTATAGCCTATTACCTATAGGACTATGACTATAGGCCACTATTAGTATAGTAGTATAGTTATAGGGCCTATCTATACTGTATACACTATACACTTTGGTTATATGAAGTTATATGGCATATGGTCATGGTAAATTATACCAACCTCTGATTCTCTGTCCAAATTTCCAGATGCATCCCTCAACCACATCATAGGTGCTCGAAGGTCCCATGGATTTGCGAGCTCGTCTGCTACGCGAAATAATCCCCAATCATCGAGTCTTGGTGTAATGGGGACTATGCACAAGTCCTTAGAGATAGATGTTTGGTCACGTGATGCGGCTTAGACTAAGAAAAAACATGGCGTTTTACACATCTTGGAATAGAGAGAAATGATTCGTAAAAATATCATTTTAAGACATTCTAGATTATTGTGGTGTCTAAATCACCACACAGGCTTGTGACAGTGACTCATGTACAAGTAATAAATAAGTACCAGGCTTTGTTTAAAGCGTACTTGCTGATAGACATTAATTTTAAACTACTTATTAACTAGACTAGTCGAGACATGTTTACATGTTATGAGTTATGAGTGTTATGAGAGATTTTCTGGTTTACGACAGTTTAGGCTTACTATTCATGAATGATTGGAAGTAGCAATCAAGAAATGGTCTGCATATAATGTGAGCAGTATAATTGACGATTCACGAAAGGTAGGTGTTCTTTTTTTTTATTGTCTTCCACTTTTACCTTTCTTAAGCAACGTCAAATATCATGTCATAGCCGTAGCCTATGACTATGTTTATGTCCTATATAGGCTCATAGAACTCATAGTGTAGTCATAGTACTCATAGACTCATAGTCATAGAGTCATACTCATAGGACTCATCATAGGCCTAATAATAATCGCCATTTAGGGCATAGGCTTAGACTTAGAATGGGCTAGCCTAATATCAGTATTATTATTAGTAAACTGTCCTAGCCATTCCATTAGTAATATGCTGGCTGGCTGTTCTCTTCTTTTAACTGATATTATTTTAATATAATAATTAATAATAGGCCTAAGTGATACTTCTATTTTAAAATTATTTGAATTATTTTATTAAAATTCATTTATCATTCAGGCTACTAACTACTATCAAGTAGGCCAATGACCTATGATGATTTATAATTAGGATCAGGGTTAGCCTACCTTGTTTCACATAATATAGCCTACATATTAGACATAATATAATATATAGGCCCTATATTAATTGAGGCCATTTTAGACCTTGGCCTAACTGATTCAGTAATTGTCATTGAGATTAGATAAAGGGCTAATAAGCTTATATTTGTCAATTTGCATGCTTGAGCTTTTATATAATTATAGTGTAGTAGGCCTAAGTAGTTGGCTATTATATTACTATACTATGACCATACTATATATGATGCAATTTGCAATACTGTTTTGATTAATCTCACAACTCGATCATTATAAGTAAATTAAAACATGCAGGACTGGGGCAGATAAAGTAAAAGTATTAAATATAGGTCTACCAATGTAAATATTGATGCTTGTTGAGCTAGTAGTCTGTAGAATAGAATAAACAGTTTAATGATTGAAATGTAGGCCTAATTTCATTCTCTCAATACCTAAGTAAACTAAAGGACATGCATTTCTGTTTTACAAGGTATTAAAAAATTAACATAAAATATTTTAACGTTTATTTGTACTGGTATTGAAGTAAAATAAAATTGCCTGACAATATATATTTGATGAAATGTTAATTTCTTTTCTCCTTTGATATTAGGTCAATGAAGTTGAAGCAGAATGTGAATGAGGAATGAAGTCAACTTGTTGCAAGCCCATATTAGGACTTATGGATGCAGTGGAAGGCACCCATAGACCACATTCATGCATGACATCAGTCTACAACAAATTAAAGTATCCCATCTGATCGAATTGATCCATGGAGCCTGTGAAGCAGCTGTCATCACTTTTGGTGGCCACAGCATACTTGGGAATGTGTGGCCAACACAATTCCCAGGCACCTTTAATATACCCACAGTAAAGTCATCTACTAATACCCATCAGAGCTGGATAGACTCAGGGACATCCTTCAGACCAGATAATAAATTCTAGCCTTCACAAAAACTCTAACTCAGAACCTTCGGAATGCGAGCAGAACGTGCTGTCTGCCACCTGGCCCCATGTCTGCACCAAAACATTCAGGGCACAGCATGCACCAAAACATGAGTTTATAGACTGTCATTCAGGGCACAGCATGCACCAAAACATGAGTTTAAAAAGACTGTTATTCAGGGCACAGCATGCACCAAAACATGAGTTTAAAAAGACTGTTATTCAGGGCACAGCATGCACCAAAACATGAGTTTAAAGACTGTTATTCAGGGCACAGCATGCACCAAAACTTATGTCCACCAAAATAAGGGCACCCTATTTGCTAATGCTAAGAATTAAACAATTCTACATGACATAAATATTACCTTGTGCCTACTCTGACAATCTACACTACAATAAACACAAACATGAAATGTTAAATAATAAATATTATTATTTGGTAGACTTGTTTTTCATTTTTATATAATATTTACAAATTACCAATACTAATGCATTTTCAATTATTTTTACCATAGGCCTTCATATTCTGGCATGATATTCAACATGGTTTAATATTAATATAAAATAAAATACTATAAATTATAAAAATAATGCTAATAATATATATTTTGTTTATTATTATTTTTTTTTGCAATAAATTAAAACATTCATGGATGATGTCAGATAGTTTTCCTATTTTCAAAATATTTAACGTCATGTCCTTTAACCAATCAAAACAGAAATTCTCCTTTAACAGACAGTAAGCGAATTGAAAACTCCAATGTGATATTGTGAACAATAAGTTGACTTATTTTAATCTCATTTAGCAGTGTCAATTACTGATACAATTCTTTTTGCCATGACTTGCTGCTGACATCACTTTGCATCTGATGATCCACAATAACATTCAATTCCAGTAGTTGACACATTCAATCTACATATGAAAATAATAATAATAAGATTTTTTTTTTTTAACATGTTTTTATTTATATCATAACTTTTTAGTTACTCTTATACCCACTACTATTTACTACCAGTACACAGTTTCCAACATATTAATACAGTACAATTTAAGTGTGCTAAAAAATATAAAAATATCCATACATTGAGCTACTGTATGTGAATAATTTTATATAATACTATTATAGTAATAATTTCAACTAAATACAATTCAGATAACACAACACTGTATCGGTAATCATTATAATTTATAAATTATATACCGGTATTTAAAATTTAAAAAATTACCAAAATTCATAAGATGTCTTTTTCTGTAGGCCTGCTGGTATATGGGTACTAAGTGGTATATGTGAGAGAATACAATTGGAGCTGCTCTAGTTGATGACTATCTGAAATAAGTAAACAATAATGATGACTATACCATGTACCAATGTGTTAAAATTAAAGATATATAGAGAATTTATAATTATTTATAAATAAATAGCTTTTATAGTTATAAATAGATTCACTACCATTCACTATAATCAGTCCTATTTCTATTGATGATGATCCACAGACAACATAGGCCTAGACTATCAGATTATATTGTAGGGGTTGTAGGCCTAGACTATCAGATTATATTGTAGCTTCAACCCAATCCCCCCCCCCCCTCATCCATCCTATATTATAGGCCTACCCAATTAATGCAAGCTAATATTACTAATAATAAATTACACATTAAATGCAAAAATACTGCTCAGTTATTAATTTACAAGTAAAAGAGTAGGCCTATGCCTACATACATACTTATTTATATGCTTATCCGGTTTTTGGAACAATGAGGCTAATACTAATTAAATTAATGACTTTGGTCATGGTGTAAATCACTTCTTAGAAGTGTTCAATTGTTATAGAGTATTATACTAAATTACTGAAAAAACAAATAATTGGAATTAGACTATTATAATTAGGCTAATTATTTATGGCTATTCTAATAGAGCTTATTAACTTAAGATATTATATGCCTACTGGACTATATTTAGTAGTCTTAACTATTATAAAAATGATTTGAAATATTTAAATAGCCAATCAATAACAAAGTAATATGCCTACACTGTAGGGCATATGATTTGCATGGCATATAGGCATAGGGCCTATCATAGAGAATATAATTTTAATATAGGCCTATGTATTAAAATTAAAAAGCATAGGACTAGTAGACTGTAGAATAGTGAGTAGGCTATTATAATTATAATAGCCTATATACCCTTGGCCTTAGAGCCTTCTCAGTATCCGGTCCGAAGGTGTGGAATCAACTTCCCATTCAACTGAGGCGAACAAGCTCTACTGTTACTTTCAAACAGAACTTAAAAACTCATTATTTCAATATTTACCTTAGATAACATTTAACATGCTTTAGAAACTTACTGTCTTATTTATGGGTTGGGTCGGTTAATGCTACATTTATTTGTTTTATCTTTTTTTAATCATCAATTTAGCTCTGTCACCTGGGCTAGGGTAATATCCGTATTCTTAGTTGTATGTTAAACGCGCTCTGAGCTTACATTATGTTTGTTGGCAGCGCTATACAAATATTATTATTATTATATGCAGGCATAGAATGATAGGCCTACATGCAACAATATTCTTTATTATTATCATCTAAAAATTAACTATATTTGTCTATATTACCATATTCTTCTTGTTAGTCGGTTTATT
Source organism: Anisus vortex (assembly GCA_949126835.1). Classification (NCBI taxonomy): domain Eukaryota; kingdom Metazoa; phylum Mollusca; class Gastropoda; family Planorbidae; genus Anisus; species Anisus vortex. The sequence goes on along the minus strand of OX421506.1, from coordinate 4,865,358 downwards.
TACTTATTTTATTAGTTTATTAAATTATTAGGCTAGGTTTAAAGTTTAAGTAGTTATTATAATATTTTGGCTAGGCCGCTTTAGGCTTTAGCTCTGCTAAGCTACGAGTTACTAAAAATGTGAAACGATATTTATAATTAATGAATTGAGTATTAGGCGTATATAATCATAGATAAAAAAAGTTTGAAGACTTAAGCAAAAAACTCTATGCCGTTGTATATTGTATGGACTTACCGTGGTTAACCATTGAAGGCAGTGAAAGTTTAAAACACGGAAGTCATTTTATTCGATGTTTTAGGAACATAATATTAGGTTGTTTTGCAACAAAATATTGGCGTCGTCTTTTGACATGCATTTAAGAAGCTTGTATCTATCAGCGAAAATAGATGAAAACATACTTTAACTTCACTGCGTCTTGATTTTAAGTCAAAATGTGAGCATCCAGCTACATGAAAATGAATGAGCACTTCCATGTTTATCAATCTATCTAATCCTCATCACGTGACCGGAAAATACTTCTGCATAGTCCCCATTGCGAACATTTTGAAATTAAAAAAATTAATTTGTCTAGACTAGTCCTAGATAGTCGTCCACTTAATTAAATATAGGCAAGTAGTTAATTTCAGTCTCAGTTTGCAAAGATCGCCTCCGATACAACGTTGTCTGATAAGCCGGCTTGCAGCCATTCTTTTATACCAATTTTTCTGATAAATCAAGAAATCACTAGATTTTGTAGAGTTTTCTAGTAATCGCCAACTTTTGCGAAGTAAACAAGGCTATTGTTATTGTTGATGCGTTCCACGCAAATCTCAGATAAAATAAAACCTAGAAAATGTTTCGCTGTTTTAACTTTTAACCGTCAAATTAACCACTTATCTAGGTTTACCACCATTGAAATTAACATTCTGAAATAGTTAAACAAGAAAAACATCGATATATTTATTATAGTCTAGAATGGCCTATGTATCCCATACATATATATTTTTTTTCCAAGTAAAATTTTAAATAGGCATATTGTAGTAATATAGTAATATAGTGAATAATAGTGCATTAGTGCTAATGGAGTAGCCTATGGAGCCAATGTCCCAATGATGATGATGATGAGTGCCTATTTTGTATTTACTATTAAATAAGTTGGCTTCGTCTTCGTCGGAATTGTTTTCATAGTTAAAAGCAGTGCTTTTTTTTTGTGACGGTAGGCCTACGCACCTTTACGGCGTACCAGCTTCTTTTTCAATGTGGGGAAAAAATATTTCTTTTCTTGTATTTTAACGTTTATTTAATTTATTAATTTATTATATTATTAATTGCGCAATAACAATAAAAAAATAAAATGCGAAACTGCTTTATATATATTTAAAAGTTAGGCAATCCATCACTGAGTAGCCTACCGCACCTATTTTTTTTTTTTTTAAAAAAAAGCACTGGGTAAAAGCAATAAATACATAAACCAATTTACACATTTTATTGTATACTATTTTAATACAATTAAAAGTAAATAAATATAAATTAACTCATAATGTTAAAAATCAAAGCTATCAAATGTGTTCACATCTTGAACTAGACCTGCGGAATATACCTAGATCTAAGTGGAAAATACAAGATGTACAAGATCTCTGAATGTAAACATTCCTAGCCCCGCCCAGTTTGTTGTAAACATGTAGTTCTTGAGTGTTCCGGAAAAAAACACACGTCTGGTTCAAACTTAACCTCTCCGCAAAAGAATCAATATTTTATTTATCTCAAAAAGATAATAGACATGTAATTTACTTTAAAAAAAAATATATTTATATTAGATCTAAAGACTGTTCGTTATGCATAGTCCTATTTTTCTAAGCTTATCTTAAATAACAACAGGTCCCTAATAAGTAGGCCTACTAATACTAATATAATACTAATACACACAACCTTTGTTTTGATTTGATGTTAATGAAATTGACCTATCTTTTTCCTTTACACAAAAAATGCATTGTTGTTGTGGGATTATTAACCAATGCTTACAAATTAATAGTGTTTTAGTAACTATTCGACCGCTAGTAATGTGTCTATTATAACTTATAAATTCCAACGCTTGACACGCTAAAGCACAATTACAACATCCAGACACATGCGGCCTATCTTATATTATGTACAGACGCGCCTACTCCACCGAAGAACTGGACCATAGTCCTTCAATGAATCTCCGTCGACAATTTCCGACTTCCGTAATAATTATAAACTGTTAATGCACAAACTGTGATCCTAATTCACCCAAAATTTATTGTGAAATGTGTCAAGTTTAGGCCTAACGGGGTCTCAACATTACATTAAAGAATTAATTTTCTCAATAGAAGGAACGTCTGTAATATATAATGAAGAAGAGGACGAAGAAGATAATTGCACCCTGCGCTTGTCCGTGGATTGAGTCTAGTCTTGTATTTTGATTAGATCTTTAAATGATGTTAAAGTTGTTTTTTTTCTTATTCAGGCAACCCATTCTATTATACCAGGATGCCACCCGAGAAGAAAGAGACTTTAAATGCGTTATGGTTCTGCATAATATGGAATATGAAGAGTGTTTTCCTTCCAATGTTCATAACATCTGACGTTTGTAATAGATTCTTGTTGGGTTGTTTTTCTAAGTTATAATTTAATGCTTAAGATACATATTTATTAATTTGATTTTTTTTGCCATTCTCACCTCTAGTGTTTTTATAGATTTACATACATTTAAAAACTGCAATAGCCAAAGTATAGACTATGGATTATATTACTTCCTGGTTGGCATGACCAGGGCCGGATTAAGACCACATAGCTAAACATTATAAATATTAAATTACATGTACTAACAAATGTTTTATTGTTGGGTAAAGGCCCCATTAGTTTAATAACAAAAAAGGTGTAGTCCTACTAATATTATAATAATAGGCTTACACTAAAAACATACAAACATACACACACATAGACTTACAAGCAAATGACCACACACGCACAATTTGACCACCTAAACACAAGACATACACGCACAATTTTGACCACCTAAACACAAGACATACACGCACAATTTTGACATCCTAAACACAAGACATACACGCACAATTTTGACATCCTAAACACAAGACATACACGCACAATTTTGACCTTTTAAACACAAGACATACACGCACAATTTTGACCACCTAAACACAAGACATACACGCACAATTTTGACATCCTAAACACAAGACATATACACGCACAATTTTGACATCCTAAACACAAGACATACACGCACAATTTTGACATCCTAAACACAAGACATACACGCACAATTTTGACATCCTAAACACAAGACACACACGCACAATTTTGACATCCTAAACACAAGACACACACGCACAATTTTGACATCCTAAACACAAGACATATACGCACAATTTCGACCACCTAAACACAAGACATACACGCACAATAGTTCACCAGACTATGAACCCCGGATTTTAGCCCCCCCCTCCCCCTGCCGCCGTCCAGTGCCTGCATGAGTTTTGGGCCAATGACGTAATAATCTTCTGTCTGGAATGAATGTTGATGCTTTATTGTTTCAATACACCAAGACACAAGAAAAAAAACTCCAATCTTTATTATTGTTTTAATACATAAAAGTTACCAGAGACCTGTAGCCTATATAAATGAGTTCCCTCCCACAAAAAAATATTTTAAAAAGCCATTACACCTAGACAAAAACACAAGAATTACGCACTTCCGCAATAATCGAAAACGTCACACTCACTAGTGGTAGAGGTTTAGAGAGTACTCAACAAAAACACACGATTTTAATAATAATTATAAATGCAATGCCCTAAAAAAAAAGGTCACAACAACTACAACAAGGAACTTCTGTAAAACCAAAGACTTAATAAGATGGACCGCTTGCTTTAATATCTCTGCTATTTGATACAAGCAGCTGATGTAGGCCTACGCTACTAAAAATAGAACTCAGCTCTGATTATTATGTACGTGCGGGAACGCACAGTATTGAGCTGCTTGTTATTTGATGACTCGAATGACTTCCTTTTGGAATTCCCGATTCCCTTTTGTACTTTACACTTCCGTTTTATTTAGATTCTAATCGCTATGATTCTCTCAATGAAAAATTAAACTTGAAATCGAAAGTTGTATACAGCAGAAACCTTCTATGTAAACGCAGTAGCGTAGAAGTCATTTAAGACAGCGTTATTTATTACGCACGGATAAAAAGAACATATAAGCTCTAAAAATAGAGAGAGCAAGCTGTCCATCTTAATAAAGTCTTTGGTAAAACTCATAAGACATTATATCAAAAACATTCATAAACAAGCACACGAACTTACAGGTAATAATTCTCTGAGAAAATGTCAACATTGAAAAAACAACAACACAATAACAACACGCACACGTAGTCTAACAACAACCAGAAACAATAAGAAAACGAAAAAAATGAAATTGTATATCGAAACGACTAAACTACATTTGTTTGTTTTATTGGATACCTGTTGTACAAGAAGTCATCGTGACCTAATCAAAAGACGAAGTATCGTCTGCGGCGGAAACCTCAAGTGTGGAACATAACAATACGACAGGTATCGTCAGGTAGCCACCCAGCAGGTAGCCAGCCTCCTGAGAGGTTAGAGCGAGAAACAACAGGGAAGGGGGAGGGGAAGGGGGTGAGGAAAAAAACAACAACAACATCTACTTCAAAGGCAATGGTGAATACCCCCACAATCTCAAATCTTAATGTTTTCTTTTCAAGGCCTGTTTGGATTAGGGCCTCAGCACAAATATTTACATTGTAGACTTTCAAGGGTTATTGCTTTGAAAGTGAAGGGTCTAGAGTCTAGATCTACATGCTCTATCTTTCTTTCTTTTATTCTCTTTCTTTCTTTTTTCTTTTTGTTCCGTCTAACTTCTGTCTTTATTTTTCTTTCTTTTTTTACCATCTTTCTATATTTATTTCTTTCCACCTTTGTTTTTTTTTCTTTTTAAATGTTTTTCTTTAAATATTTTTTTAACAAAATCTCCAACAGTCTTGCTTTCTATTTCTTACTATAAAATTAAAAAATTAAAAAATTAAAAAATTAAAAAATTAAAAAATAAAAAAATAAAAAAATTAAAAAATTATAAAATTATAAAATTATAAAATTATAAAATTATAAAATTATAAAATTATAAAATTATAAAATTATAAAATTATAAAATTATAAAATTATTAAATTATTAAATTATTAAATTATTAAATTATTAAATTATTAAATTATTAAATTATTAAATTATTAAATTATTAAATTATTAAATTATTAAATTATTAAATTATTAAATTATTAAATTATTAAATTATTAAATTATTAAATTATTAAATTATTAAATTATTAAATTATTAAATTATTAAATTATTAAATCATTTGTTTTTAACAGTCACGCTCCTTCCAACTATTCTCTCCTTTGTTTCTATTAGTGTAATCTTTTTATATGTCTATTTCCTTTTTTCTTTCTTTCTTTCTTTCTTTTTTTATTCTTTTTTTTTCACCATTCCCTCCTTTCTGAATTGATGAAACCTTAGAAAGTTATAGCCGCCAAGACAAGGCTAAACAATCTGGATGTTGTATATTGTTTTTTACTATTACTAATACAGCGCCCACATCTTCCCTACTTATTGCCCCCCCCCCCCTCTTCCTCACACTATCGGATGGCGATGCATGATCACTCTATGTTCATATAAATATTGTTATAATTTTAAAAACTATAAAAAAAAACGCCTTCTGTTCTGTTAGTTAATAGATCTGGTTAAAAAAAAAATGGATTTGGGGGGGGGGGGGAGGGGCGTGACACTATCTGTAGCTAAGAAAAACAACCTGAATTGTACATCTTCTTTTTACTACAATGCAACGTCACGATATCAAAGCTATCCCGAAATGCTAATGACCTGTTAGAGATCATAATATAAACACAAATAATGTCGTCATCTACAGACAAAGAGAAAGTTATGATTTAGAATTTAGATCAATATTTGCTCTCGACCTTTTGTCTGGCCAAATCTTACATGGGAAATTCCCGAAAAACAACAACCTGCCTTTAGTCAGGGGAAGTAAGCGTGCATTGAGGCGAATGAAGAAAATCAATTACCGTTTTTTTGTTTGTGTAACTAGTACCTAGTTCGGATGCAGCTTCGATAAATATTATGAATAAAAGTAGAAACTAAAGTAGGCCTACCCTTCGGACCAAATTGATCATATTATGGCCGGTGAAGCAGCGTTCACCAGTTTCTGTGGCCACGGCTTACTAGGTGATCGTGTGGCAGCACTACCTATGCACAGTTGCCTTTATTTTACCCCAACTAAGGTCAGGTACCCGTCAGAGCTGGATAGACTCAGGGACACCCTCCAGACCCGGGAAAAAATCATAGCCTGCACCAGGATTTGAACTCAGGACCTTCGGTACGCCAACCGAACGCACTGCCGGCACGGCCAACGATAAAGTATTATATATTATTTAGTAAGGATGTCTCTACAAATTTCTAGTTGGCATTTTCCTTAGCTTCTTCCTTGGGGGAAAATACATTCTAGCACTTTCTGCACCAAAAACCTATAGAAGGCACGCAGAGGTGTAATTGTTGTTGTTTTACATAGTGTATTATATATCTACTCAATTTCGAACTTTCATCGAGTGGCTTGCGTGTATTAATTATTCAAGACCATAGGCCCTAGACTCTAGACGAACAAGAGAAGACTCGGGCAATAACAGTATGCATTTCAGAGTGTGGAGAACTAATACACTGCGTTAACGTTCATTTAAATAACAATTATTGCCTCGATTGTTCTATTTGGCTTTATTATGTAGACCTATTTACAAAGACCCCTCTGAAAAAGAATTCGACAAATTATAAAAGACAATGTAAAATTTATCTAAAACTTCTTCCGCAATTTTCATGAAACATTTTAAACACTATAAAATACTAACCCATAAAAACCAATTTTTTTTTACTATACTCTCTTTATTTGTAAACTAAGTTTACTATCATGTAATTAAATAATTTATAAGAAGTATCTTTTGTTTTAGTCTTCTCTGTTACTAAGTATTATTTTCATAAAAATGATGAAACTAACCCATAATTTGTTAGGAACATTGTTTCTCAGTCTTTAATGATCACTATGGTAGTCAGGAAGCTTACGCATTCTTACTATTTCTTCCAATGCTTTCAAATTGCAAAATGCTATATCCAGTATACAGTCGAGTTCATCTTTTCGAAACCAATCATTACCTTATGAATTTCCACACTAAAATTTTGCGCATTCTTTTTTTTTTCGGGTCAAAACCGAAAAGTTTATTTACTACCACCTCTTCCGGTAGAGACAGCCATGTTTTAGTGTGTAAAATGTTCTTCGATTCGCAAATTGGTTGAAAGTATGAGTGACTATTCCAAAGGCTATGATGCTGAAAATTTGAAAGAATGTATTGTTAGTCGCATCAAGTCAGCTGCCCAAGTTCCAGCTCCATTGGACGACGGGAAGTGGTCGAAAAATTGATGCAAAATTTTTCCAAGCAACCAACGAAGCAAGCAGACAGACAATGCAAGTTAATAGAAAGGGAGTAAAGATATGAAATACAATTAAAGAAAAAAAAAGTAATAAACACATCCAAAAGCTAAAACACAAGAAAATGTTAATTTAAAAAAACACAACATAAACAGAAACATAGTCACATTATGTGTTTCGAAACTCGGGAACAGGCTCCACACATGTTATATTTTTTTCGTGGGCTACAAAAACCTGAACTGAGAGAACAGGCGTTTTATTACTTACCTTCCTTTGATACGTGTAGTAGGCGTGTGTCTCCGCCAGGTGGCATCATGGTTCTCACACTCTGTAACCTGGCACGCACTTGCATTGGTTGGTGCACGCACTTCTAGGCTACAGAGCAAGCTCACGTCACCAGAAAGCCCTTTGCAGAAAAAAAAGGAAGATTATTGCGTCCTACGCTTATTTGTAGTCAAGTCTTGCAGATTTGGTTTTAAATGATACGTTTTTGGTTTTCCTGACTAATGCCACTTGGCAGCGCTAGACAAATAAAAGTATTAGCATCAACATATAATAATATAATTACCGTGAGTTTGTTTGTTTGTTTATATATTTATTAGTGGTTATGCCCGTCAAAATGACGGAGAAAAGAATGACTTCAATGTGTTTTGTTAAGAGAGAAAGACAAAAGACAATATTACAATAAAAACTGGAGTGAGAACGTTTCTTTTCGGTATTTAGTTTTTGTTCTTTTTAATTGTTTCTGGTCGCCCTGACCCTGGCATATGCATAAGAATTGTTGCTGTCAAGCTTCTAGCCTCAAAGACTGGCGTAGTGTGTAAACCGCCGATATATTCCGATTAAGAATACACCGGCGGGCGAACGCATGGGGGACAGCCCCCGCAGCGGGTCCGAGATCCATTGCACTGCCGAGAGGCCACTGATCTCGTTGGGGAGGAAGCAATGGACGCTGCAATCCCGTCTCGAGAACCACCCGGTGCCTGGATGCATGTACCTTTAGTATAGGATTTGTGCTACTGGGTGACAGTGCAGGTTTACTGGCGAGCCACCACGATAATAATCCTTAGAGAACCGCAGTGAACGAAACTCTGGGCTGAGGAAACCTTCCCTGTTACACGGCACGCCACGACTTCGGCCTTCGGCGTATCGTGGGGTGGCTGGAGCCCGGACAGAGATTGCTCAATCCTAAGCGTTACGCCCTGGACACAAGAGCCGAAAGGCTCGACCGGGTTTATTTAAGATACTTTTTAATTCTATATTAAAATGTAGCGAACAGTTGTGTTGACTTGACTTGTTAGTAATCATCATTGGCTCCATAGTCTCGAAAGACGATTAGATTTGCGCGTCTGTGATTTGGCCAGCCCTGCAAAATTGACTGTGCCTGTGGAGACCTATCCTTGAGAGACAGGCTCTATCGCATCTCTGGCACTTGAAAGCTGGACCGTTGGAGATTGTTAGGGGCAGCCTACTATTCTTCGCTGCTCGTTTAGCCTCCGCCATAAGGCGAAGTTTGCCCTCTGCCGCATTTATACCGGTGTGTAAGGTGCCTCTCCAACTATTTCTGTGCTGAGCAAGGTTCTCCCAGTTCCCGACCTCTACATCTATAGCCTTTAGATCACGTTTGCAGACGTCCTTGAACCTGAGTTGGGGGCGGCCGGTAGCTCTCTTGCCTTCCGCGAGCTCAGCATATAGCAGGTCTTTTGGGATTCGCCCATCCTCCATCCTGGAAACATGGCCAAGCCACCGAAGACGTCGTTGGCGAAGGAAAGTGATCATGCTGGGCATGTTAGCCCGTTGCAAGACCTCGTTGTTTGTTATGCGGTCCTTCCAAGATATCCCTAGTATGCGTCTGAGGCAGCGCATGTGGAAAGAAGAGAGTCTCTTTTCTTGCGATGCGTACAGGGTCCAAGTTTCGCTGGCGTACAGGAGAGTGCTGATCACACATGCACGATAGACAGCTATTTTTGTATTAATAGACAGCATCTTGTTGGCCAATACTCTTTGCGTTAGCCTGGATAAAGTCGCGGAAGCCTTGCCAATTCTCCTGCTGATTTCTGTGTCCAGTGATAGATCGGTGGTGATGGTGGAGCCAAGGTATGTGAACTGATCTACAACATCTAATTTGGTACCGTAGATGTATATGTTAGGTGGGTCAGCTCCTTGAACCATCACGTTGGTCTTTCTTATACTAATTGTTAGACCAAAATCTTGGCAGGTCCTGGAGAAGCGGTCCTTCAAGGATTGTAGCTCCTCCTCAGTGTGTGTGACAAAGGCGGCGTCATCCGCGAACAGCAAGTCTTTGACTGTTCTTCTGCGGATTTTTCGCCTTGCCCTTAGCCTAGGGTTGCCAGACGTCCGGCAAAAGGAGGACATGTCCTCCTTTTTAGCCCTGTGTCCTCCGTCCGGCAGGCAAAGCTTAAAACCCTTCAAATGTCCGGCTTTTGTACGCCAAAGGTTTTTAAAATCCTTATTTACCTTTTTATTTTCTAATTTACTGTCAATAAATGCTAAGTCGAGTAAAGCAAAACACTTGAGTATTTAGCAGGAAATGAAATGAATTAGATTGTGTTATCGAATGTGTTGTTAGGTTAATTGTCCACCGACCGTCTCTTTCCCCACCTCACCTCCCCCTTGCTCACATACATTCAAATTTACCTCTGTACAATCTTTATAGTTTTAAGAGATAGCGGAGATAGATTCTACGCTATTTATTCACGACAATATTAATATTAAGAGTCTAAACAAACGGTAATGGCAAAGAATGCAAGTTTTGGAGTGAAGGCGAATAGGTCCTATTTTAAGAGCTACTCAGCCACATCGGGTAACTTTTGTCCTAGATTACAAGTCGGATGGTTCGATTAATTAATAAGAATAAAATTACGCTAACCATTGAGAAGTTTAGTCAAGTTCCTTGCAATTTTTTGCCGTGAAATTGTTTGACCAATATTGCAATCTCAAATCATCTGTTCAAGAAAAGAATGAACATTTTTTTGTTCATGAGCAGTGGAGTTTGTTTTTTCAAAGTTCCCCAAACGCAAGTTGCTTTTCACAGTTTCTAAAATTGTGTGAACTTTTTTTCTTTATACCTGGACAAAATAGCATTTGGAAATAGTGTTCTTATTGATAAACGCTCAATGGACAAAGAAAACAAACAGACTTTCAGTTGTCTCTGTAAAGGGCATTCAAGTACCTACAACTTGAAAAAATCTCACATGTGAACAGTTTTATACATTTATGCTTGCTAACGAAGATCTTCTGCAAAAAATTGGCTCGTCATAAAAATATTTGTAATTTTCAAATACTATTATTTTGTTGCATTTTAAGAAAAAACGTCAATGTATTAATATTTAATTATTTTTTTAACAAGATTTTTTCTAGATAAATTTACTAATAGATTGATATTGGCAACCACTGTAGTAAAATTGTACTGATTGCTGGTTATATCCGCATTCAAGTGGAATTTTTTTAATGATTTTAATGAAACACTCAATGTGTCCTCCTTTTGGTACCCATGTGTCCTCCTTTGTCCTCCTTTTTGTCTCTCTGTGTCCTCCTTTTGGTACTTATGTATCTGGCAACCCTACCTTAGCCTGGACAATTTGAAAAGCCCTCCGTCTGACCGGGTGTGCAAGTAAATCCCCTCCCTGGATTCTCTAAAGGCATTGTTTAGCAAGGTTGAAAAGAAGATCCCAAAGAGAGTTGGGGCAAGGACGCATCCTTGTTTCACTCCTGTGCGTATGGCGAAAGCGCTAGAATATTCACCATCATATTGTACAATGCCCTTCATGTTGTCGTGGAAAGACATGATCAGGTGCAGAAGTTTGGGTGGGCAACCAATTTTTGGCAGAATGGAGAATAGTCCATCTCTACTAACAAGGTCAAATGCCTTAGTCAGGTCTATGAACGCGATAAAAAGTGGTTTTTGTTGTTCTCTGCACTTTTCTTGCAACTGCCTGACTGAGAATATCATGCCGATAGTTGACCTTTCTGAGCGAAACCCGCACTGCGACTCTGGATATATTCTGTCTGCTAGCTTCTGTAGCCTGGCCAGGATCACGCGCGCAAAGATCTTGCCGACAATGCTAAGGAGTGATATACCCCTGTAATTATTGCAGTCGCTTCTGTCCCCCTTGCTTTTGTACAAGGTTATGATATTAGCATCTCTCATGTCTTGTGGTACTGCTCCCTCTTCCCAACACTGACATAATAGGTCGAGTTGGTGCTTTGACAAGATATTGCCTCCGCATTTTATTATCTCAGGTGGGATGCCATCGTTTCCTGGTGCCTTTTCAGGGGATAGGTGGTCAATTGCTTTTATCATTTCTGATAAGGTGGGTATCTCATCCAATTCTGACATGGTGGGGAGACACTCGATGGCGCCCATGGCCATATCAGTAACATGGTTTTGTGTAGAGTACAGGTGAGCATAATACTCTACCCATCGCTCCATTTGTCTAGTTTTGTCATGTATGAGATCACCCGTGGCAGACTTAAGTGGTGCTGTGACCTTTCTTTGTGGGCCCAGCGCTTTCTTGATGCCATCATACATGCCCCTGATGTTACCTGAGTCAGCGGAAGTTTGTATGCTATGGCACAGTTGGAGCCAGTAGTCATTAGCACTATGCCTTGCCAGTATTTGCACCTTTTGTTTGGCATGTCTATATGCATCTAGTGTTGAACTATTTGGTGAGTGTTTGTATCTTAAGTGGGCAGCACGCCGCTCATCTATTCCTGGAGTGAGTTTGTCAATGTTTGCTTCAAACCAGTCATTGTTATTGGTCCGCCTCTTTCCAAACACTTGCAGTGCTGTGCTGTGTATGGTCTCTCTGATGTTATCCCATCTCTCTGTTGCGTTGCCTAAGGGTGGCTCCTGGACCATTGCTGCGGATAAGGTCTTTTTAAATGCCTCTATCTTTCCCGGTTCAGAAGTTCTGCAGACATCTATTCGGGGTATGCCTGCTGGTTTGTTGCAGTACAATTTCCTTGGAATTAATTTTAACTTGCTGAAAACTGTGATCTGTATTGCAATCGGCGCTATGAAGAGTACGAGTGAGGGAAATGCATCTCAGTGTAGTTCGTCTGGTAATGATCAGATCGAGTTGATGGCAATGTTTGGATCGGGGGTGTCGCCAGGACACTTTGTGGTGCGGTTTGACCTGGAAAAATGAGTTCGTGATACTGAGGTTGTGATAGGTGCACATTTCTAGGAGTCGTTGGCCATTGTTGTTCATCTTCCCAATGCCAAATTTTCCTAGGCACGTTGGCCAGGATTCATGGTCGGTGCCCACCCTAGCATTAAAGTCACCTAAGAGTAACAGCGATTCATCCCTGTGAATTTTACTGATTTCCAGTTCTAGTTGGCCGTAAAACTCATCCTTGAGCTCCTTAGTGGCGTAAAGGGTTGGAGCATATGCGCTGATCAGGTTTACAGGTCCTGTACTTGTAAGAAGGCGGAGTGTCAGTAGTCTTTCAGTGCCCGGTTGACATAGTTCTATCATACCCAAAAGAGAATTTCTGACTGCAAAACCCACACCGTGTTCCCTGACTTCTTCTGTTTTCTTTCCCTGCCAATAGAAAGTGTAGTCCCCATCCCTAATGCATCCAGATTCCGGTAGACGTGTTTCTTGTAGGGCCGCAATGTCGATGCGCAGTCTTGCGAGCTCGCTGCTGATAACTGAGGTTTTGCGAGCATCGCAAATATCTTGTAAGTTATCGTCTAGGCCTGTTGTCATTGTTCGTACATTCCAAGTGCCCAGTCTTAGGCAAGACCTTTTCCGGTTTTGATTTGATTTTTCTTTTGGCTTGGTGCATTATTTACAACCCGCATAACGGGCATTGCCGTGCCTTAAGCCCTCGCACCCAATGTGATATGATAGTTTCTCCCACCGTCGAAAGCAACCCCTGGCCCCCGAGTAGATGGTTTATAGCCGGTAACTGCTGCTTTTCGTTCTTTGTTGACGCTATGATTTGAAAGTAGTGTAAGTCACATAAAGAATGTTTTTTTAACAAAATGTCGAGCTTTAAACAGCTGAATGGAAAGGAATAGAAAAATAATCGGATTATCTTAAAACGTCTCATAGATGCAGTTTTTGTTTTTGAAAACCAGGCATTTGCGTTCCGTCGCAATATCGAGACATTAAGCATAGACGAGATAGCAATTTATAGGAAACTCATCAAACTGTTCACTAAAAATGATACACTTTGAGAATATTTATTACTGGGTGATGGAAATACAACTTATTCCAGACATGCTAAATAATACGATTGAATCCCTAGCATCTGGGATTCTAAATAATAAATGTGTGGGTAAAATCAAAGTGGCCAAGAACGTAGCAGTAATTGTTGACTTTACTATTGACACGTCGCGGGTTCGAGCTCCGCCACCGGCAGATCACTGTCTCCCTACAGGAGTTTTGGGACTAGATGACGTTAATATTGAGTTGTTATCACATGCGCTTAACCGGCAGCAGTGAAACCTCTCACAGATTAATAGTCTTCTAGAGCGCACTGAGCATGCTAAAATAGCATGGATAGAAGCGCTATATAAATTACCATTACCATTACCATTGATATTAATAGCATTGTTTTTTCTATCGTTGACACATGTAATCGCAACAATACACGATTCAACAGATGGCTAATAAATGTAAATATTAATAATGACTTCAACTAACATTTGCGTTTGGGGGATTAAACACTGAGCTATATATATCTATATATATGGAGTGCTCAAGCAAGGGAATTGGCGAGTCTTATATGTTACGCATGCATAAATTGTGGATGACACATCTTTTCTGATCCTATTCGCTAAATTGGATTATAAAAAAATGGCTGCCTTCTGCTATAAATTCTGGCCTACTCACTTTTAATATTGAAGACATGATCCTCACAATAATACTTATAACCTTTGTTTATTTGTAGTCGGCCTGAACTTGCTGTTGAAAGTGCAATGAATTTTTCAACATAACATCCGTGAATGTTAATTAAGTCAGCAACAAGTCTGCTTTCAATCGTAATGGTTGCCATTGTAAGCAAAACAAAATGAAACCGGAAGTTCAACAAAGCACTTGAAACATGCCGAAAAAATAATTATACGATTGTTTACGGGAATATATAGGAAATGCATTTTCACCAAAATTGTCTATTTAAGACTTGTCAAATGTCGGAGAAAATGTGGATTTTCCGGTGTTTTCGAGTCAGCTTGACTTTTAAGTGAAAAGTTTGTGCAGCCCGGGTGGCCTTTGGTGGGGGCTCCACTGGTAGCTGCTGGTCAGCTGGGAATGTTACCGATCTCTTCTGGAAGTCGGCTGCTGGGCTCCGGTGGGTGGGTGCAGGTGCCCATGAACTCCGGGGGTAACCGTGGTCTTTGTGGGGTGCCACACGTCGTTCGGAAACTTGAGGACGGCCCGGGATGGCCAAGGATGGTGACGCTATCCGGACTGTTTCGCTCGGACTGATGGTGACGTCACCGGAAGGTAGGTGTTGCCTGTCTCTACAAGCGTTCGGCCTGTAGTGGCCACTGGTTTCTGGTTACTGCGTCGTGGTACGAGGTGGTAAGCTTGGTTCGTATGTCGAATGTTATAATAAGATACCGTGAGGTAACGGTATCGAATCCGGTCAAAGTACAGATACTACACTTTGATCTTAGCTCCTCCACGTCTCTGAAGGCATCTTTGTATAGACCTTTATTTAATAGGTAATTGGTCACGATATAAGCTTATTTACTTTTATATATGCCAAAAAAAGTATACCATGAGAACCGTAGTAATTGTTGCTGGTTTTTATTGTTAAGTGCCACACTGTGTAGCCTAAATGGATAACAATATAAACGTGCATGATTTTCGTAAGAACGTAATTCACGTTGAAAAACAAAATTGAAAAAAAAAAATTCTCCCCGGCGGGGAATCGAAAGCCGGTTTCCCGCTAGACAGGCAGGGGAACTTACTACTACACTACTGAGGGGATGACATTGTAGACTTTTTATAGCATAATTATTTCTTGGTAGCTTTTGTAATGATTCTGTTATCTCACAATGGTCAATGTGCATTTCACTATAATTGTTCAAAGACAATTGAATCTAAATTATTGTCAACGAGTTACATTCTAAATTTCTATAAATTCTTCATTCTGTTAATAACGAACTTTTCCTCATATTTTTGAATCTGTACGAAGACATTTGCTTAACAATTTTACGACTAAAAACTAATACAAAATAGCCCGATTATAGCCCTTTAGGCCTACTAATTTTACTTCCACAAATCCTGTTACTTCAATACAAGAAAGAATATTCAAAAATAAGTTCCAAAAATGATTTTTTTTTCTTCCTTTTAATTATTTGCTTCCAGTTTATTGGCCTATTTGAAACTGTTTGGAGGAATTATAGAATGGAGAAGGGGTGGTGGTGGGGGGGGGGGGGGTACAAAAGCTCCTAGGTATTTGAAGCTTCATACTGTTTCAAACTCTGCCCACCAATCTTGATCTGCGTGGTGATGCCGCTGGCGTTACTAGTTATTAATTTTTTTTTGGCACTGATTTGCATACCATATGATGAGGAAGCTTTGTACAGTCGTTCCACTAGATTAGCTAATTCTTCCTCGCTCCGGGCGAGTCCATCTAGATTAATTGCAAACCGAAGGTTTGTGATCCTTCTGCCATTTATGTCTCTTCGTGATCCTCTAGTGCAGTGGTTCCCAACCTGTGGGTCGCGACCCCTTTGGGGGTCGAACGACCATTTGATGGGGGTCGCCAAGGACCATAGGAAAACACTTATTTTTGATGGTCTTATTGAGGCCTTTCCACAACAACATATACAGCACAGTACTCTTCGATGGCAGCACCTCACAACCCTCCCCAGTGTGTAGCGGGGTCAAACAAGGCTGTGTCCTGGCACCAACACTCTTTAGTCTAGACTAGGGAGTGGCAACCTTTGATAATAGTGTCCCAAAGTGGGATTTCTAATTCATTCAGAGTGCCAACAGCCTAAAAGTCACCATCCTTTAGCACTCTATTTTTAGAAGATACTTGAATAGTTTCTTTTCAGGATTCTTCTGTGTGCCATTGAAAATCGTTTTGCGTAATAAGTCTGGCACGCTTTTCGTAGGTTGACGATACCTGGTCTAGACTATTCCTCTTTTCATTTTTTTCCTTTAGGAGGCGCGTCGGAGTTTTACCTCCTTGCCCATCCTGTGGGCCTTCTCGGCTCGTTAAGTTTTGGATGTAAGTGAAAGAGAGCCTGTACGAGAGAGCAAGCTAAATATCTCGCAATGTTCGGACAACATACCGCTACCGGGTGTCCCTACCGTGCCGCCAGCCAAACTGACCGCCCTCTGAAACCAGAGAGCCGACATGCGATAGCAAGGGGTGGGGAGGGGGTGACAAGGGCCTCCCAACACACTCCGTGCAAACCTAAGGGGATTTACACGTTGTGTTGAGAAGCCAGTGTTTCTTTTCTTTTCATTAACACTTAACATGCCAAAGGTTTTTTACGCAAAATGTGCTCCACTGCCAACTTGTTTTTTGGTAATTTCACAAAATTAGAGTGTGGTGTTTAAAAATTAATAAAAAATTAATGGACTTATGTGGAAGCATGAAATCTTTACCATATATGTAAAACATAATACCATACTTAAAAATAAAGTTTTCATGCAAATTAGTGACACGTGACCATGGCGGCCATCTTGAATTTGTGACATTTATAGAAAAATATGTACTTGTGTCCACTTTTTTTCTTCTTTGAGAACCATCGGCAAATATGAGTGCACTGTTACAGCATAGCAACATAGCTAGTATACCACACTAAGTAAAAAAATCAAATTCAACAATAAAAAAGTAGTTTTTATTCCAATTTGCCCCTTGTTTTGCCCATGCATTTCGAATCGATTTTGTTCAATTTTCAGCAAGTTTACCAAAACTGGTTAGTATCTTTGAATATGTACGAATCGGTAACAGTTCAATATCGATTTGTGAAATCTCTACCATAGATGTAAAACAGAATACCATACTAAAAAAAAACGTTTTCATGCAAATTGGTGTCACGTGACAATGGCGGCCATCTTGAATTTGTGACATTTATAGAAAAATATGTACTTGTGTCAACTTTTTTTCTTCTTTGAGAACCATCGGCAAATATGAGTGCACTATTACAGTATAACAACATAGCTAGTAGACCACACTAAGTAGAAAAAACAAATTTAACAATAAAAAAAGTAGTTTTTATTCCGATTTGCCCCTTGCTTTGCCCATTAATTCTGAAACGATTTTACTCAATTTTCAGCTAGTTTACCCAAACTGGTTAGTATCTTTGAATATGTACAAATCGGTAACAGTTCAATATCGACTTGTGAAATTTCTACCATATATGTAAAACAGATGAACATACTAAAAAATAACGTTTCCATGCAAATTGGTGTCACGTGACCATGGCGGCCATCTTGAAATTGTGAGATTTATAGAAAAATGTGTACTTATTTCCACTTTTTTTCGTCTTTGAGAACCATTGACAAATATGAGTGCACTGCTACAGCATAGAAACATAGTCAGTAGAAAATGCTGAATCTAAAAACAAAATTCGACAATAAAAAATCAATAAAAAAATATTTTTATTTCGTTTCGCCCCTTGTTTTGCCAATGAATTGTGAAACGATTTTTTTCAATTTTCTGTCACTTCACCAAAACTGGTTAGACTATTTATTCATATATAAATATGCAATTAGTCACTACTGAGGAATGAAATCTTACCATATATGTAGAATATAATACCACATTGGAAAATTGAATTCTCATGCAAATTTGCGCCACGTGACTTAAGCAGCCATCTTGAGTTTGTGACATTTTTAGAAAAATCTAATATTTTTTAGGCATTGTTTTTCTCGTGCAGTTTTTAAGCAATATGGTAATAAACCTATAAAAGAAATAACTAGTCCTTGAAGGTCTATTTCAAGTGAAAAATTTTTATTGAACAAATTTAGTGTGTAACTTAACCTAGATTATATATCAAAGATAAACTAAACATTATACATTTATACAATTTAATTAGAGCACCAACAAAAGATTAATTTACTGCTTCGAAAACAAATATAAGAATCAATATAAAATCAAAATACAAATAGAAACAATTGTGCAGAACTACACAGTTTTTAAACAATACATTATACTAATTTACTGCTGTAGCGTCCATCAATGATATAATTCACTGTTGTATGGTACAGATAAAAACAACCTGGCACAATGCAGAGATGGACGTTGCAAATATAAAGACATATATTGTTTGAATTTTTTTATTGCAGGATTTACAAACAAGACAGTATGGTTTGTAAGTTATGACTTTATATATTGGGAAATGGACGTGCAGTTAGACTCTCATCAATGTTAAGGGTCGGGGCAGTAGCAGTGCTCTTTCGTCACTGCCTAGTGACTTGGTTCTCAATAAGGGATTCAAGTACCAGTTCGCTAAATTTTTTTTAGCTGTCATGGAAGCGTTCTTGTTTATCTATAACCAATAAGTCCATTTATTTATCAAAGTTACTTCTTTGTATAATGAAAGATTGAGTGGAACGACCTGATTGATTTGTGAGGATAGCAATAGCTAACCTTCATTTGGTCAAACTGATCAACACCACCCTTGTGATCATTGTAATTCTGGTAGTTTTTTTAAATATATTTTTCTGTAACCCTCTGGTAATTTTCTGTCTCGCACACGCTTTACTGTAGTTGTATTGCCTCCCACAGTTGATAGAAACATGTAAAACAGACGTTTGCGATCTTGAAACTTTGTGACATCAAGTAATTCGATTCAGCAAAGATAGGAGGATCACCTGTTTACCTTTTTTTTCCTTGAGTTCTTTTGGATAAGACTTTGAATTTTCAATAATTTTGTGCCTAGTTTTTCACCTTTGAACTAGCATAAATATGATGATGTAATTGTCTGTGTAGATGATGTGGCCTTTTCACTCTTATCTGTAAATCAGATAAAATTATTGCCTTCTTCCTATGAAAGTCTTTTTCCCTGTGTAAATTATAAACCACAATAGTAGAATAACTTGGAATCAGAGAACAGGAATGCCTTTACGCCCCATTTAGTTGTCATAGATGAGATGCAGTGTTTGAACAAACAACGTCATATGACTGTCACCATATACTCATAAATTGAAAGAGCTTGTCCTGGTCCATAAACTTGTCGGTATAGTGGAGGCTTATTGTCCAATGACGATCGCAGCTTGAAGAGCGGATCATATCCATTGAAATGAAGACACGAGTTTATAATTATTTGGTATCTATTTCTCCCCATCACTGAAGTAAAATGGCATGTGAGCCAAAGTCCTGTAGCCCACTAACCATCTATTGATGATTTGCTGCACAAGCCCATCGCTACATGAAGAGCAAGAAATGCGGTGGGATCCATCATTCACATTTTTCTCATTTGACATTCATTCATAACTTGTTCATAATGTGTTTCATTAGAGTATCGGGAAAAAATCAACAGCCCCAAAATTTGTTAACATCTGCAAGAACACATTGTCTACTGTTGAATGAGGACAGCTATTCGTTTTGAGGTCAACAAAATCATTCCTAGCACTTCCCAGTCAGAATAAGCTGTTTTGTTGCAATGCTACCTTTACGCCTCTCAACCGTTTTGTCATCAATGCGAGCAGGTACATTGGAGCTAGAAATAGCAATGATTTCTTAGGCAAAATCAATCTCACCATCTGAATCACTTTCTAAATCTAAATTATTATTATCCTCTAAATCACAACTGTCATAATTATATTCATCACCCGAATCGGAATCATAACGAGAAACAATCGAATCATCCATAGCTCAATTTAATTTAGAGTAAAAGTCAATACATGTAATGATAATAGAAAAAATATATTTCAAATTCACACAAGAACACTCTGTAAATAAAACTGGGCACATAAAACACATTCACACAAGAACACGCTGTAAACACAACAGGGGACATATAAACACATTTACACAAGAACACGTTGTAATTATATAAGGGCACATAAAAACACATGTACATAAGAACAAGCCGTAGACTGAACCTAACAGGACACAGAAACGGTTTCAGTACCAAGATCAACATCAACCATCATTAACAATATAATACAGCACATGTAACATAGACGCCATTCTATATATTGTACATCAAAGCCATAACGCGTCATCAAAGTATGTGACGTCACATAATTCATCCGTTGAAGGAAAGAGTGCTTTTACGTTATTCACAAAGCCGATTACAACTTTACGTTTGTCTCTCATGTAAATAGTGAGAATTTATTTTTTCTTCTAGTCAAAGTTAATCCTTCATTCGTATATTAGTACTGTCATGTAAAGTTATAACGGACGCTTCGCGATGTGACCCCTACAAATAATAATACCGAAAAGACTGATGATTGAGGTCAATATAGTCATGCCAGTAATGGTACAAGATCCAAACTCTGTACCATGGACTATTAAGTTAAGATTTTGAACCATTTTTTAAAGACCACCATGATTTTCGACTAAAGTCGAATTTGGCATACAGAAAGACTTTTGTAAATTCGACTTTAGTCAAATTTGGCATGTTAAGTGTTAATCAAACCTTAATTATAAGGTTTTTCAAAAATGAAATTATTTGTTCACTTGATAGTTAGATTCAGCGTTAACGAAAGTAAATGCGTACTGATGAAAAACACGTTAGTAGCTGAAAAGGTGTTTTAAAAATTATAATGTAAAAATTGTAATTAATTGATTGTTCATATTACGTATTTTTATCAATTTGAGTACCGGTACTGGTATACGCATATACAATATTTTATATTTCTCCAATGCAAATTGTGTAGTAAAAATTTTTTTTAATAAAATCATTGCCACAGTGACTTAAAACTAGGACTATTATCTCCCTTGATTAGATTTAGTAAGCATGTGGTTAAATATTTTGTTAATATTTGAGTTCGCCCACGTTGAATTTGTTACAACAGAAATTAAAAGAATATGGTTTTAATAATATACCAACATTATATGTTAAATCCTAGGTTTTAATAATATTATATGTTAAATCTTAAATGGGTCAAAGAACCATTTCATGGGGTTCGCCTAAGACCACTGGAAAATGCATATTTCATCAATCTACAGGCCGGCTCACCCACATGCAGACACAGAATAGAAATATAATATAATTATATACTTATTCTGTGCATGAAGATACATCCACATAGGCCTGCGAGTACCAGGTGTGATGGCATCAGCGCACCAACCCCATCACATACCTACTTTCAACAGTTGCGAAAACAGTCGGATGCGCCGCCGAATTACTATGTCAGATGGTTGTCGAGAGGAAAAATGTAAAGCGTGCTTTGAGCTTCGCTGTAAACTCAGAACTCTTTAACTTTAACATAACAATAATAATAATAATGGTAATTTCTTATAGAAAGCAAGACCGCAGTTCAAAGCACTTTATGGAGATAAAAGTGAACTACAGAATATAACTTGCTTTGTGACTTTGTTGACATCTTTGACATTTTTAATGAGCAAAATTTATCACACATCATACATATGAGATATTTACATTACATATTTTATCAGTAGCACATTACAGTCATATGAGATATTTACATTACATTTTATAACAGTAACACATTACAGTTATATCAGATATTTATTCACATTACATTTTATAACAGTAGCACATTACAGTTATATCAGACATTTACATTACATTTTATAACAGTAGCACATTACAGTTATATCAGATATTTACATTAAATTTTATAACAGTAGCACATTACAGTTATATGAGGTATTTACATTACATTTTATAACAGTAGCACATTACAGTCATATCAGATATTTACATTAAATTTTATAACAGTAGCACAGTACAGTTATATGAGATATTTACATTACATTTTATAACAGTAGCACATTACAGTTATATGAGACATTTACATTAAATTTTATAACAGTAGCACATTACAGTTAAAAGGTAACAAAGTTTATGGTTGGGGGTCGCCATAACGTGAAAAGCTGAATAAAAGGGTCGCGGAATAAAAAAAGGTTGGGAACCACTGCTCTAGTGCATCCGACATGATTCTCTCCAAGAAAATGTATTAAAAAAAAGTGAGGCGTGTGAGGGGTGGAGCCCAGAAAAGATCTCGTACCGGCATCTTCTTTTTTCTCTCGAGGGCCCTGCTTTAAATACCAGATACGAATAATAAAGGACAAGTTATAATTGATTACTTTTAAATACCAGAAGCTTGACAGCGACAATGTTTATGCTTTTGCGTCAGGGCGACCAGAAGCAATAAAAAAACAACTAAATACCAAAAGAAACGTTCTCACTTCAGTTTTTATTGTAATAATTGTCTTTTTTTTTTTTCTTTCGATCTTAACAAAAAAACATTGTAGTCATTCGTTTCTCCGTCGTATTGACGGGCATAACAACTAGTTATTATCATATTGGGTATGTGAATTGGGAATTATTGATGTGAGTAGCCTGTCGTAATTCCCGTATTTGTGATCGAAAGTTGGAGAGGTGTATGGGAAGGGGATCCATTTGCGCAAAAGTGTGTCTGTTCAAGCTTTTTGAACAGTTTTCGGCGCATACAGTTGTCGACTCGACCACTATTTACTACTTTAATATCATAGGAAACATTTCGATGTATAACTATACCAAACTAAAACATTATACTCAGCATTAATGAATTTCAAACGTGGCACATTGCTGCTATTTAATGTCTGTGTGGAGAAATAAAAAAATGTATGGTCAGTAGCTCAGTAGTGACCTCTAGTGACAATAAAATCCTGTAACTCCATTCCATGGTTTATCTTCTATAATTGTGCTCAGTTAATTTAATCTAAATGTTGTTTAGTATTGTTTATTGAGTATAATGTCGTCTTTTAATGTTTTTTTAAAAGTGTATGTGTTTATTTTACCAAAAGTTTGTGTGTTTATGTAACTAAAATTTTATGTGTTAATATAATTGAACGTCAGTGTGTATATGTAATTAAACGTTTATGTGTTTAGGATATGTAATTAAAGTTTGAAAAATGTTCACTGTAGTTCTTTCCCTTTTCGCAAGCCTTTAATAATATCAACAAATTTATTAATTTAAGAAACTTTCGTTGATTAACTTAACTTTGTTAATTGCATTAAATTTAACAAATGTGATCATTTTCAATTTAACACTTATTTATATAAGAAAAAATGTACTATATTCATACACCAAAAACGGAAAAATCCATTTAGCAGCCTATATTAGTTCATATTGTTTTAAAATCGGTTCGACCAATCAGCTACGAAACAAGAAGTTGACGTCACCAGGAGAGTCATTTTGGTTGGAAAGAGTATTTATTAACTTGGGCTTTCAGAAAGCTCCATAGAGGTTCATTATAAGGGCCCAATAGAATAAATAAAGCTTATATGTTACGTATGACGATCCTTGCAATATTATTATACATTAATAACACGTCAATTGTGAATATTGTTAAGAGCATTGTTGCAGCATTGTTACAATATTGTTACAATAAAGATAGAAGTTGTGGAGCCTGAAAGTGATACATGTATTGAGACACACCAAACTATGGGGGTTGTTTTTATTCATACGCAATGTCTAGTTTGCACCTGTGGGGCCCCTCCCCCCCCCCAACATCCGTTTTTGCGCACCTGATTCCCGTTGATTGTTTGTATGGTTTCTATTACGTTACATTACGTCACATTACTTGTATAGACTATCCTTAAGGACTGGTGGCACGTTTAGGGTTTACTGCGCACTAAATCAGAAAAACATTAAATCAAGGTTCAGGAAATTATTAAAGAAAATTAAAAACATGCTTCAGATGGCTGGCGTCAATGGCGAAACTGCACCCGGGGAATAGAGGCCCACATGGAGACCACTCGAATAGAGACCCACATGGAGACCACTAGAATAGAGGCCCACATGGAGACCACTAGATAAAAGGCCCACATGGAGACCACTGGAATAGAGGCCTACATGGAGACCACTAGATAAGAGGCCCACATGGAGACCACTAGAATAGAGGCCCACATGAAGACCACTAGAATAGAGGCCCACATGGAGACCACTAGAATAGAGGCCCACATGGAGACCACTAGATAAGAGGCCCACATGGAGACCACTTGAATAGAGGCCCACATGGAGACCACTAGAATAGAGGCCCACATGGAAACCACTAGAATAGAGGCCCACATGGAGACAACTAGAATAGAGGCCAACGTGGAGACCACTAGAATAGAGGCTCACTTGGAGACCACTAGAATAGGGCCCACATTAGACCACTAGAACCCACCCAGGTAAAGAATAGCATTGAAAAAGATGTTGGAATCGGATTTGTAATGGGGTCGACGTTCTAGAGTTGATTTAAGATGTTATTTTTAAATCCCTCTAAGCTGGATAGCAAATTCGACAGTGACCTTGACTCACAAGCTCGACATCATGAATTCGTCCCAAGGTGAAGACAATCAGAAAATTTAAAAAAAATCCACCGCTGACTTGGAGAGGATATGGGTGCCACCAATTCTACCCATCCCACTGAACTCCCCCCAACGACCGTTTAGGTTAAGGTATTACAAAAAAAAAAAGCCACTTAAAGTCTAAAAGAATAACTTTGACCAGCTCAGAAAGTACAATTGTGCTAACATGTTGATACAACATGATAACTTTCGATATAAACACAGTATACACGCATGAGTATAACTCAGTAAGACGCATAAGACAATTTTATTTATAGAGTCTAGTCCTCCATATTCGATTCCACTAAAGATGGCGGTGAAATAACGACACTCTCTTCTTCGAATATATATATATACAAGCTAAATTTCCAGGCGTTGGTCAGGCCTGTATAAGCTACAGATAATCATTTTATAAACTAAAATGAACAGAAAGCAATAAATATAATAATTAAAATAAAAAATATTTTTTATTGAAGATCTTTAGGAAAGTGATTTAAAATAAATATTGTAATCGGGTAAAAAAAATAGGCAAGTCTTTTTATTGAACAAAAATCTAAATTGCCCGGTGATGCTCGTAGATTTACAATCCTTTATTTTTAAAGTAATAATAATTGAAAAACAAAAATGTACAAAAAAAAAGTAATTCGCTTTTGGCTGGTCTCTCGGCCTCCTCCCTTCAAGGACTCCAACGTATCCAGAACTGCGCAGCCCGACTAGTTCTCAAGAAGAAGAAGTCAAATGATATCAATCCTCTGCTCCGATCTCTGCACTGGCTACCCATCAACAACCGGATCTCATATAAGCTGGCTTCCCTCTGTTATAGGTGCCTGAATAACTGCGCCCCGGATTATCTTCGCTCTTGTATGGAGCTCTACACCCAGTCCCGCCCACTTCGTTCGGCATCTGACGCGCTTACTCTGCGGATCCCTCGTGTGAGGCTAGTGTCCGCTGGCGAACGTTCATTTTCCTACGCAGGACCGTCCGCTTGGAATCACCTCCCACTACAGCTTCGCCAGAGCCCTAGCTTTGACACCTTCAGGAGCCGGCTGAAGACTCACCTATTTCGTCAGCAGAATTAGCGTATTACTACATATTTCGTTGTCTGTCTGTATTCTGTAACTGTCGTCTGCGCATAGAACTGTCACCAACAGGATATGCGCTATATAAGCATCGTTATTGTTATTATTATTATTAAAAAAAAAGGTATTAGACTAACTGGAGAATCGAACCAGGGTCGCCCGTATGGCAGTCCGATACGTAAACCACTTAGCTAGCGAGGACACACGTCCGTGATGAAATCGCAAAAGTATAATATGAGACAATAAGGTCACGTGTCTTTAAATTAACTAATAAGATTTGTTGATTACACACGCACACACACACTACTTTACATAAAGATATTCATATTTTTAAATATTTATTGGACATTTTATTTGACCATTCGGGACTTTTTACATCTTGTAAGCGGACTTTCGCAGTTATCGCTTAATAGTTATATTGTAAAGATAGGCTGATCTTGACAGTCTTTCATTTGTACTTAGCTGTGAGTACTAACGCACCAGGATGGCCACGTAATCTCCTGCCATCACACATACCTTATCTAGTATTAGAACAAACCTTTTCTAGTATTAAGAAATACCATTTTCAGTATTAAAACATACCAATTTTAGGTAAAAAGACAACCCTTTTTCTAGTATTGAGACATACATTTTCTAGTATTCAAAATTAATATAAAGCATACCTTTCTAGTATTCTGCCGGTCTGTAAGTCTATGTATATTTACTTACTTACTGCCCGTAACGCCGTTTGTCTGTCACGTGCGACAATTCCGAATGTACCACAGTCTCCAGGAGCTACCAAATTCCTTTAGTTCTGCGTCAGGTGACTTTTGGTCGAACTATATTTTTTCCCCTCTGGCGTCCAGTGTAGGACTGTTTTGCAGAATGATGTTCTTTTCCCCCGTTCTCAGCACTTGGCCAATCCATCGCCAACGCTTTTTCATTATGATCGTGCCCATGTCTTCGTGGTTTCATTGGAACTTCAATTCTTCGTTGGATATTTTCTTTGGTCAGAATATTTTTTAAATCCTCCTGAGGCTTTTCGAATGGGAAGTGAGGAGCTTCTCAAGGTCCTTTTGTGTCATGCGCCAAAATTTAGCACCATATAGAAGAACAGGCACAGCAGTTCTACAGTTTGAATTTGTTTCTGGTACTATAATATATATTGACAGGATTTCCAGATGTTCATGCTGTTAAATGCATTTTTTTTTGCTTTATTCAGTCTGTTCTGAATGTCCTCTTTACTTCTCTCATTGGTTGTGAGCTCGTCCTACGAAAGCCGCTATGCGAATTTTTCTGTATTAGGAAGATCTTTATTATTAACTTTGACTGGAATCATAGTTGTAGTGTTTGCATCATGCCTTCTAATTTCCTTTGATTTGTTTTGAGCTACATTGATTCATGCTGTCTGTCTTGTCTTGCATCTGCCAATAAGTAGAGATAAAAGTGGTAGGTCATCAGCATAGTCTAAATCTTCAAGTGTCGATAACAAAGTCCATCTGATGTCATTGTTTTCAACTTCTGTTGTGTTTCTCATCACCCAGTCAATGAGAATGTTAAACAGCAATGCCGACATCACGATTCCTTGTCTCACTCCTGTCTTCACTTCGAACTTTATGTTACTACCTTTCATGCAACATCTGTAGTTGCTGTAAAAGCTCTTGATGAGCTGTATCATGTGAGCTGGTGTTCCACATGCTTACAAAATACAAAATGCACCACAGACTGTCTAGGTGAACACTGTCCAATGCCCTTTCAAAGTCAATGAAATTGATATAAAATTTGTCGCTGCCATTCTGTACATTGTTCTATGATGTTTCGTAGAGCAAAAATCTGTTCTGTGCAATTCCCCCCTTTTCTAAAACCTGCTTGCTTTTGTCTAAGAATGATGTCGACAGCTTCGTAAAGTCTCCCGATGATCACCTTGGCCAGTACTTTGCTAGGGATTGACAGAAGCGTAACGCCACACCAGTTATTACAATCATTAAGTGCACCCTATGTACCTTACTAACTATATCTATCTATGCATTTATCCAACTGGTCCTATCAAAGACTATAATAAGATGGACCGCATGCTTTGATATGTCTGCTATTTGATAACTTGAAACACTTGGTTTCGGAATTTCCGCTCCCTCTACGCCCTCTAGACTTCCGGTTGAGTAATTTGCTATGATTTTCTCAATGGGAAATTTAGATTAAAATCGAAGGTTGTATAGAGCGTTCGCAATGGGCGTGGCTTATGTTTTTTAGTGACGTATTTGTGTAAAAAGAAGCCACTTAATGTATACAAATGGTGAAGTACTTCTTTATCATACCAAATTCACATCTGAATATTGGCTATCCTAAGCACAAATCATTAGATAAATCGTCGTAGATCATCTTACTAGTACAAGAGAAAGACTGACATGGTTTTTTTTCAACGAATTTCAACATTTTAAGCTCAATTCATCATCTTAATATATGGCCGGTAAGTGTTGCATTTGAATGGATTTATTGAAGTGAATTATTGGAATCATTCGTTATTTTCATTGTAGGACTAATCGTTCAATAGTAATATAACATTTTTAATGTAAGAATCTCCTTGTGATAGGTCTATTAATCTAATATAGAATTTAAAAAATCCATATTAATACATTAATCACCATTTTAAACACAAAATATCAATAAAAAAAAGCTCGAGCCTATATGAAACTATATTAATACCTCGGCCATTGTACACCATAACACAAAATAAACAAAAATCACGTGCTTTTTGTCACGTGATTGCAAACGCCCTATACAGTGGAAACATTTAATTTAATGCAATCGTAGGAGCTTAGAAGTCATTCAAGACAGCCTTATTGGTTGCGCACGAAAAAAAAAGAACATATTATAAGCGCTACAAATAGAGCAAGCGGTCCATCTTATTATAGTCTTTGATAGTTTTATCGTAAAAGATTTTTTAAAACAAAAATATGAGAAAAAACAAAACCATAAGTCCTACATCGGCACGTATCCCAGTTACGTAAACGCTGTTTTTAGAAAGTACCCAGAGTGTACCCAATCAAAAGGAAAGTTCCGGGAAAACCCATAACAATAAAAACAAAAAATAAAACGTGTATTTGTCTGCATGTATGTCTGGCAACACTAGTCGCGACGTTCAATTTAGAGCGCCCCCTCCCTCCCTATCACACGGGCACTGGTGAAATATGGTTATAATTCCGATATATACAGGTGAGTGACGTCAATATTGCGAACTTTTTTATGCAGCCCTCTCTTTCCCCCCACCCCCCACCCCCTTCAAGGAGCTGCGGGTGTATATGGTATTAGTTACCGGGAGGGGGGGGGGGGGGGCTTTGGGACCCGCTATCGCACAACGGGGGCTTGGGGCCTTTTCTGTACCGGTGTCTTTGTTAGTTCTGAGCATCGGTGGGCTTAGGGAGTAAGCATTCATACTTTTGTGTTTAGTTGAAAAATATTTGTACCATTTTTTGTAAATTTTTTTTTTTTACAAATTTTGGACGTGCAATAAGTATGCCAGCAGACGACCTGGGACATCCGGCCACTGCATTCTGAGATATCTAATGAGCAGGTAACTCTAGATTGATTCGTAGCCTCATACATCATCAAACGCAATCTTTAATTCAGGTTTTTGTCTTATATACTTAGGCATTATACCTAAATTGAATATTATAAATTAAGACGTAAATTATTTTTTTAAAATATTAACATAGAAAAACCCATGACTGTTGTTATGAATTAGTTACGACACTTGTTACGATTGTAGAATGACCGTTGCATCAGTTTCAATATAGTATGCTGAATCAAGGGATGAATATCCCAGCGGGCACACCACGTCGTATCGACGGAGAAAAAACGTTGAAACCACGAAAACACGCGGAGATCACGTTTTTTTTCTCTCGTCGATACGACGCGTTGTGTCCGCTGAGATAATTCTTGTAGAAATAATAGTTTGTTGATTCCCTAACGAGTTCAATGATAAGACAAACCCTCTCCTAAATGAAGTATGGCTTGATCAAGCGAATTTCTTTAACACAACGTGAAGCTTACATAATTGGTAAGTTCACCTCAGCGGGCACACCACGTCGTATCTACGGGTAAAAACTTATTAACCACAAAAACACGTGGCAACCACGGTTTTTCCCCGTCTATACGACGTGGTGTGCCCGCTGTGATGTAATAACTAGATTTAGAATAATTTAGATATAACTCCAAATCTTCAGTAATAGTAAAAGGTAGGAACATTTTTGTTTTTACAAACTATAAGCAACAGGTGATCAGGCAAGCATTATAGAACACATCTTATCTTATATATTACAGACGCGCCTTCTATAAATAACGTTATTACGTCCTAAGCTCATCCGTGGTCCGAGTCTAATCTTGCATTTTTATTAATGTTTTAAATTATGTTAAGTTACTGGTTTTCCTGGTTTGTTCAGGCAACCATTCCATGCCCGAAGAGTAATTAATATTGTTGAGAAGTTAGTAAAAATTATCTCTTATAAATTAAAAAAATCATATTCTCATATTAAGCGGTAAAGAATAGAACTGATTAATGTAGATAAATGAGGGACTATTGCATCGAGGTCTTTGTAGGTTTAGAGTTTAATACAAAATAATGTTTATACTATTATCACAAACACTTCAAGGGTGACCTG
Organism: Anisus vortex; assembly: GCA_949126835.1. Classification (NCBI taxonomy): domain Eukaryota; kingdom Metazoa; phylum Mollusca; class Gastropoda; family Planorbidae; genus Anisus; species Anisus vortex. The sequence goes on along the minus strand of OX421506.1, from coordinate 4,834,658 downwards.
CTTGAAGTGACCAACATCTTAAAATATAGACATAATCACCGTTAGTGTAAATAAAATTCAATTCACCAGTAAAGAGGCCTACACTTTAACAAACAATCATATAATAGAGATATATAACATACTATAAAATAGAATAAAGATAAAACCAAAGGAAAATTTAAACGAATTGTAATCGTTCGTGTCTCCGTCAATTTGGCGGGGCATAAAAACTAGAATGGTGCTATAATATCAACGATGCTGACGGTACTTAATTTTAATCGCCGCCAAACGAAGATTTGAATTAAATTCCCTTCCGGGGAACAATCTGCAGCTAAAAATTGAGCTAAGACATTGGTAAATTAAAATGACACGATGCAACTGTCTAGACTAGACTCGACGCGTTGACCGGCAATGAACTTTTGACCCCTGACGACACGACCGTATTTTAAAAAGATTAGTGTATGTGGGGGAGGGGGGAAGGAGGATTCAAGGACGATGACCTATTTGGGAGGGGTGATTCAAGGACGATGACCAGACGTCACTTACGTTAATTATTAAAACGAATCGTTTCAGAGATTGTTACATTATTACACAGCACTGTAGTGCATTTGATAGTCGTTTTGTGAGTAAAAGTTTATTCTATACGAAAGTTTTTAGTGTATAAATTAAAATATCGGGGTGACCGATCTGAGATCGGTCTGTATAGTCTGAAATTAATAATAGAAATGTCAAGCATTATCATACTAATACTAATATTGTTAGAATACATGATGCATTTATTTTCTTTAACATCAAATATCTTTAAAACAATAGAGAAATTGTAAAAATAGAATACATGTATATAATTTACTATTTACAGGTGGGTATTTTTAATCATGTGTAGGCCTAGAAATGTATTTTGTAGTCATGTCTTCTTTTTCACTATGATATCTTTTGCTACAATATATTTTAATCTGCTTTAAAAGCTTTCAAAAGAACAATTATTTTTTAGTGATATCATTTAATAAATGCCGGTTGATAAGCTGTTATCAATTGAACAAAAATTCTCCAATGAGATTACTTATGACTAATCAAGATTGCATGTTATACTTATCAATGACTTTATAAAGGACATCAATGTAGCCAGTAAATTGAACGACTATATCATACAGTGTATTGAACGACTATATCATACAGTGTAGGTGGGGATTGTTCACGAATAAACATGCATTGTAATGTGAAGTTTATACAAATTATAAAAACATTAATTATAAAAAAAAGTAAGTCAAATTTAAATAACGCAGCCACGAATAAGAAGCTGCATATTTACATATCAATTCAGATTTGTTCTGACAGGCTTCAACAATATGGGAAATGTGAATATAAAGTGAATACCAATTAAACCATAGGCTATACATAATATATAGTTTGATGTACGTCAATATCATAAATACGTTATAATAGTAGTAGGCCTATGTAGGCATACTCTTTAAAATAAAATTAATAATCATAATTTCCTGATTGAGTGGATATTTAAGTCGCTCGGTGACGGCGTCATCGGAATCTAAGAAGTACATCAGTACGTATTGTGGACTTTCAAATTCACCCATAACATTTTGTTTTGGATGTACTGGATGTAGACTTGTCCTGCTGCTATGAAGCTGTAGACTCCGTGACTATTGATTGTCCGATCGTCATCTACCTTAAACGAAGCCAGTGCGAAACATGAATTTAAGTTCCTGATCCTCTTGTGGAATTCTTCTGCGAGCAAACGACGTTTTAAAAAAGAGGCAGGCCAACTCATTTGGAAACACTGATGGCTCTATGTTTACTTGACCAGATAAACAGCAGTCACCAAAATAGTTGCGGTTGATTCTGTTCGACACCCGTTCTACGGGAAAATGAACAACATGACAGTGAATACATGCTATGTTGAAAGGTCCCAAACTTGTGTAGGTAACGTCGGCATTGGTTGCGTGTTTGCAGGTTGGCAATATATTTTGTTTCATAAATAATTGTTGCCTCACATTACGGCGACGTTGCTCTTCCAAGCGTTGTTCACGTTGATCAATGGTCTCTAGCGATAGTCCTTGAATGGCTTTCTGTTGCTTGTGTTGCAACCTTTCTTTTCGTTTATCTAGTGTTTCATTCTTTAATTGCTCTGCCTTGCGACGTCTCCGATTGTCTAGTCGTCTTTTCTCTTACATCTGCAGCTTCCTTACCTAGTTGTTTTGTCCTTCGCTTTCTTTTTTTCTTCCAATCGTCTTTCTCGTTCTTTTGCAGTTTCCTCCTCTAGTTGTTTTGTTTTGATAATCCAATCTCGTTTCTGTCTTATCTATAGCTTACTTTTCTAGCTGCTGTAATCTACAAATGTGTTTATTCTTTAATTTTTGATCGCGTGTTTCTGCTATTTCTTTGTTAATAAATTTTGAAATTATTCCCATGCACCTGAGCTTGGCTGCTCTGTCTGGCCTTATAGTTGTATCTACTGAATCATTTATATCTGAAGACATGCAAGAAATAATTTAAAAAATAGTCTTCTTCTGCACTATCATCAGTCCGTGCCTTTCTCTTTTTCTAGTTTAAAATAGGACTATTCTTTTTTCGTCCGCCAGGCATTTTCATAAAGTTGTAAATGTTATAACTTTAAAGACTGTATAAAATACTTACCATCACAACTATGCAATTAACGATATTATATATTTTAATGTATTGTTACGTCCACAATCCCCTTGTGGCCAGAGCTGTGTAGATCTTGCTGATAATTCTCGTTAGTCCTAGGGGAGACTTTAATTATTAGTATTTATGTTTCAGTATTACACGAACTCTTCTTATAGTCCTTGGCACAAATTCAGTATTTGTATTCCAACATTTCCTTTCTTGTACATTAGAGTAGTAGATAAATCTTATTGTAATGTATACAACACAATCGAATAGTAACTTGACAAGGAAGCTTCAGTGTAACTGTTGTTGATAGTTTATTTCAGGTGGTATGTTCAATATATACAATATATCTATTATGTACAGTTAGAATAAAATAGTGCAACCACAAACGTTCTCAAAGGAACATATTTTGAAACTCTCTGTCTTTCAGACAAAACAAATCATTAAATACTATCCGAGTGGTGCAAGGGATAGACCCATTACCAGTAGGGGTGAAAATCATGGTATCATTACAAAACTCATAACAAAAACGATAGGAACTTCCCCTATTAAATAATGAGTCGTTCCCAGACTCTGAGAATTTGAGATCAACACAGAATCCCAACATTACCTAGAACCTTTTGTTTTCCTACTAAACGTCCTAATATTGTGTGTAGTAAGAAAAGAGAGAGAGAGAGGAATAAACATTGCGTGTTCCAATTCTTGGAAAAACAATATACATGACACGCCCCCACCCAATGAAAGAAATAATGTACCATAATTACCCAAGTAATACTCAACATGGTACATTTTTCGTACTTAACACTATCGTTTTAACAACCATCAATCAATGGAAGATTATAAGACAATTTAAGCAAACATGGCTCACTGGCACAACTAAATTATAAAAAGTGTCACTACCCAATGGTAATTGTGATTATAACGTGATGGACAAATATTTCCCCGTTAATATTAATATTAACTAATGTCTCAACAAGTACAAATAATTCAAAAATATTCTAGTCATTCTTATTTTAACTATGTACAGTTGTGTGGATTTCCACCAAAAATTTGCAAAAAGTCTTAATCTATTTAAACAAATATAACATTGCTCAAACTCTGTCAATTTTCAACAGTTTACTTCTAATATACCAACCAAAAGATAAGTAATACATAACTCGAATCAAACTATAGGTTACTTCCCCTTTAAATTACAGTGTCAACTTGACATTAACAGGGTTCATACCTAAGATGATGATACTTCCCCTTTTCTCAAATTTTAATATGAGGAGAAAATACGCTCTAGTTACGATTACTACAGTAATCTCAATATTAAAATGTAATCCACTATTATGCGTTTTTGGCAAATTTGAAAGTTTAATATAAAAGATTGTTCAGGGTTGAATGAGTGCCCACCTTTAGGTACCTTTGTTTCCCTCCATTCCCGGATATATGGAATATATAACAACCTATATACAACATAGTGAATATCCACTAGTTTTTCCCATTCTATTACCATGATATAACAATTTAGCAATAGATTTCCAATATTATCTATTAATTTATACCAATTGATATTACATCTCTTTCTAAGATAAAAATTGTACATATTATTATTTAGTTCCATTCATTAACTAAAATAAAACAAGATAATAAATCAACTAGCTCAAAGTTTTCCCACTTAATTGCATGTGATGACAATTACTTTTATCCATCCATATCAAGTAAATACGTGCATATTATATATTTGTTGCATCATGCATCAACATTTAAATGGAATTTCTTTTCCATAATCAAATGAATTTAAAATATATCAGAACATCAATATTATACATGATTATAAGAATTATTAATACTTTCAAAAGACTTGACTTCTGTATGATACAAGTATTCTATAGGTATTCCATAATCAAAATTCAAACAAATGATAGGTTATCATGACACATTCTTAATGAATACGTGAGATGATCTGAAAAAGAAGTATGGGGTTATTCAGTCAATCATGTAGCACCCGAGATAGAGTATCAGCTATGACCTTGTCTCTATCTTGTCGATGATACGGGGAATGGGATACCAGTCGGTCTTTGTCAAATTACTTAATTTCCCAAGGTCTCTATAAGACCGCAGTGTGTGGTCGGCTTTTGGTACCATCACACAGGGTGTAGACCATTTGCTATCACATTTTTCTCCTATGTCATCTTCTAACATATACTTTACATCTAATTTAATATGCTCAGGTCTGATGGGGTCAAATGGATGCTGTTTAATAGACCTGGCATTCTCGGTTAACATTACATCGTGCTCTATGACATGTGTCCTACTGGGAACATTTGTAAACATTGACTTATTTTCATGTACCAGCTCAATAATCTTCTCCTTATCTTCTACCGGAAGATGTTCTAGCCTTGTATCTAAGTTCTTAAGGGCATCTGTATTATTAAGTTTACTTTCTGCAAACTTATATTCTATCCTAGATAAATCCGTCGGGACTCTAGCTAATGAAATCATGGGGACCTCCCGTGGTTTACTCTTTTCCCTGGAAACATAGGGCTTAAGTAAATTAATATGGCATACCCTCTGTTTTTGTCTCCGGTCAGGAGTCTTTATCAAATAATTGACCTCGCCAAGCTTTGACTCTATCTCATAGGGTCCACTAAACTTTGCACTTAAAGGCTGATTTTGCAAAGGTAGAAACACAAGAACTTTGTCACCTGGTGCAAAAGTTCTAGCTGTAGCTTTACGGTCATAGTTCTGTCTCATACGCTCCTGCATCTGTGGAAAATGAATCTTCACATGGTTAAAAGCATGATAAAGCCTATTTTTAAATTTATCTACATATGACAAAAGTCCAATCGGTTCACTGTCCGTTAGCCAAGTTTCATGTAGAAGTTTCAACGGACCTCTGACTGAGTGTCCATACACAAGTTCGAATGGGCTAAACCCCAGGGATTCCTGAGTGGCCTCCCTTGCAGCGAACAGTACATAAGGCACACCCTTATCCCAGTCTTTCTCGTTTTCATAACAGTACTTTTTAAGCATCGATTTTAATGTCTGATGAAACCTTTCCAGAGCTCCCTGGCTCTCAGGATGACAGGCACTTGATAGCCTATGGCTTATCCCTAATTGTTCCATGACTTGTTTGAAAATGTTCGAAGTAAAGTTAGTCCCCTGGTCGGACTGTACTGTCTTCGGTAGGCCATAACGTGTGAAGAAATTTGTCAGGGCGTCTACCACCTTCACTGTTGTTATGTTCCGCAACGGAATGGCTTCCGGGAAGCGAGTGGATGAACACATGATTGTGAGCAGGTATTGAAAACCGGCTTTTGTTTTCGGCAACGGGCCCACGCAATCAATGAGTATATGACTGAATGGTTCGTCAAACGCTGGTATCGGCTGGAGTGGAGCGACAGGAATTCGTTGGTTAGGACGTCCTACCATTTGGCATACGTGGCAAGTCTTGCAGTATTGTTCGACATCTCTTCTCAGTCCTGGCCAGTAGAAGTAAGGGAGGATACGGTGGTGCGTTTTTCGGACTCCCATGTGACCAGCGAAAGGAAGATCATGCGCCATACGCAGTATATCTTGACGATAGCACTTAGGTATTACAATCTGGTGAATACTGTCCCACTCGTTTGTACCTGAGTTGAGCGGTTTCGACTTTCTCATCAACACTTCATCTTTCATGTAGAAACATTCCGCCATCGCATCTGCAGTCTTTTCATCAACAGCTTTCATTCTGAGTTGCATTATTACTTCGTCATTAAATTGTTCTTTCACCAATTTCTGCTTTGGTGACAAAATGTTATCGTTCTCTGTTGCATCACCAGTTGTTAGTTCAGCAAAGAACGTAGCACTTAAATCGATGTCAGGTGTTTCTGTTATCACTGTTTCATTCGCATGTGTGTCTTCAGAACAGACAAACACATCTTTCGTTGCACTACACGGCGTAGCAGGAGTCTTTACCGACTTCTTTTTCTGCATTGCTCTTGTCAGTGCACATGTTGGGCGTTCATTGGCAGGACGTAGGTTTTTGTCCTCCGCCATCTTTGTCTCCAACACTTTAACCATGGGCTCGACAGTGACTCAGCCGCCCATAATGTCATTTCCTAAAATCATGGAAACGCCTTTGACGGGTAGTGCGCGCCACACTCCCACTACGATGTTACCTGTAAAAATATCCGACTCGAGTTTTATTCTGTGCAGTGGAGCTTCCACAGCCTCCATACTAGCACCTCTCAGCACAACAGACTCACCGGTACTGGTGGCATCCGTTAACGGCACACTGCCCTCCAGGATCACGCTGACAGCAGAACCCGTGTCACGTAATATCTGTATTTTCTTCTTGCTGAGTACATCGACTTCTGTCGACACTGTCCCCTCGTAGACAAAGGGTCGAAAATCGGATAGGTCGTCCTCTTCCGGGACTTCAGGAACCATCTGTTCCTCACGGCCTTCTGAAAGCATAATAGATTGAGTACAGCTATTCTCTTTTACCTTAGATAGACTGTTCTCAAAAACCATCGACTCCACAACTATGGGCGATGCCGGCCGCATTTCTTTTGAGTTTCTTGACTCTGTGTTGCACACTTCTTCTGTCTGCTTGCTATCTTTCTGCACTCTGGCACAGTGTAGAATAGCACCTTGCTTCTTGGTAAGGATCCAACAATCTTTCTTCATGTGGCCCTCTTTCTTGCAATTGAAACATACCACCTTTGCTTTATTTACATCTGTCTGCTTCCTGAAATGAACTAAGTTACTATTATTATTTACACCACTGTTCTTATTATTGTTTTCACTTGTCTCTTTTGGTTTACTAGCCTCCTTGGGCTCTGGTTTGTGCACTTTGGGTTTGTCAGCATAATATGGCTTTATGCTGGCGTGAATTATGGCATAGTTATCTGCCAATCTAGCAGCTTCATGCACATCTTCAACCCCTCGGTCTGAGATGTGGGTTTTAATATCCACTCGAATACAATCATTGAATTCCTCAAACAATATTAGGTTCTTGAGTTTATCAAACTCACTTACATTCTGTGACCTTAGCCACTGTTCTAACATTTTCTCCTTTTGTCTCAAAAAGTCTACACGAGTTTGATCATATGCCTTCTTTCTGTCTCTAAATAGCTTTCTATATTTTTCTGGTGTCAGGGAATAACTTTTTAGCACCCTATCTTTGATTACTTCATAGTCATTTATTTCCTCGGGTGTTAAACTCAACACTACGTCCAATGCTTTTCCTTTGTTGAGAGTTGACCTTAACAATAAAGCCATCTTATCATCAGGGAACTGATAATCTACAGCTATCCTCTCAAAAAGCAAAAAGAAATCTTGAACATCTTCTTCTCTGAATATAGGCAAGTGTTGCTTCATTGCGCTAATATCCATACCATTGCTGTCCCTACGATGGTCAGGTCTGTTCATGCGTGCCATCTCTATCCTTTCTCTGCTTTCAATCCTAATTCTTTCCAATTTTCTCCTTTCCATACTTTCTAATTCCATTCTCTTCATAGCTAATTGGAATTTTAGGTTTTCACTCAACCCTTCATCTTCATCATTGTTTGATGATCTAGATGACATATTTCTTACCTCGTCTCCGTGGGCAATTACCTCGCCCCCACTGGGAGCTACATAACCTTCATTGATATCGTTCTGTCCCACTTCAACTACATTTCCAGTGTTCATGGCATTCTGCCCGTTCAAACATGTCATAATTTCTTTGATCAAACGATTACGATTAGGTCTTGCCTGTCCTGCCTCAATCCCAAAGGACTCAGCTAATTCTTTTAGTTCAGCAAATGACATGGCATTAAGTTCCTCACTTGATATATTCGAAGCCATAGTATAGCGTTCGAAATATTTGTGATAGTAGAGTAGTATATATTGTATAATAAAATATAAAGTTCCAACTTACGATTTGTCCAGAAATTTGCACAATATAATATTACACACTTCGTGGAATCTTCACACTTCCCAAGGAATAAATACGCAAACCAGTTCTCTCCTCTTTTTAAAAAGAATAGTTTCACAGTCCTAGAAAACGAAACACAAATATGCCGCTCTCAGTACTACTAATGTCACAAAATATTTATAGGTCAGGAAAAATATAACTCAAATTTTCCAGACGAGATCAACAATTTTTTCCAATTCTAGATCAGGAAAAGTAGAACTCAAATATATCGAACGAGACCACTAAATTTTGTTAATCCTAGTCAGGAAAAGTAGAACTCAAATATACCGGACGAGACCACCAAATTTTGTTACGTCCACAATCCCCTTGTGGCCAGAGCTGTGTAGATCTTGCTGATAATTCTCGTTAGTCCTAGGGGAGACTTTAATTATTAGTATTTATGTTTCAGTATTACACGAACTCTTCTTATAGTCCTGGGCACAAATTCAGTATTTGTATTCCAACATTTCCTTTCTTGTACATTAGAGTAGTAGATAAATCTTATTGTAATGTATACAACACAATCGAATAGTAACTTGACAAGGAAGCTTCAGTGTAACTGTTGTTGATAGTTTATTTCAGGTGGTATGTTCAATATATACAATATATCTATTATGTACAGTTAGAATAAAATAGTGCAACCACAAACGTTCTCAAAGGAACATATTTTGAAACTCTCTGTCTTTCAGACAAAACAAATCATTAAATACTATCCGAGTGGTGCAAGGGATAGACCCATTACCAGTAGGGGTGAAAATCATGGTATCATTACAAAACTCATAACAAAAACGATAGGAACTTCCCCTATTAAATAATGAGTCGTTCCCAGACTCTGAGAATTTGAGATCAACACAGAATCCCAACATTACCTAGAACCTTTTGTTTTCCTACTAAACGTCCTAATATTGTGTGTAGTAAGAAAAGAGAGAGAGAGAGGAATAAACATTGCGTGTTCCAATTCTTGGAAAAACAATATACATGACAGTATTATACAGCTTTAATAGTACCCTAATTGTTTAATGTTTTGGTAAGAGCCTAATCAACATGGACTCTTTGAAACATATAAACTATCAAACTATATCCTTCCTTTTTTTTTAAATTGATGACAAATTTTCACGCTGATTATATTTAATTGCAGGGTGAATCGGAAAATGGTTTCTTCTTCTTCTTCTTCTTGTCCCTTAACCTTGGCGGTCGTTGGGGGGAGCTAATGGACACTGGGTGTCCATTAGTCCCTCTCTTGGGCTTGGTAGACTTGGCGGCGCCCATCTCCTCTCCAAGTCGGCGGTGGATTTATGGCTGCCTGCACCGAGGGTCGAACCCCTGATGCGGCGCTTGGGAGTCGAGCTCGCTGTCGACTTAGCTAACCAGCCGACTACGGCGGGAATTACCGAAACGCGGATACTAAATAAAAGTCGTCTTGGCTATGACGTCAAAAGAGCTGTATTGAACTCGATCGTGCTAGATGGGGAATCCAATGACATGATTTTTTTTTCCTTTGGCCCAATTTAAAAGCTATTTTTAGAAATGGTCAGTGGTTTTTCCAAAAATTGAGGGTCAAGCAGAGGTTCAAAAGAAATGAGATTGATCTAAAACGCATTTTCTCACGAGAATACATCAATAGGACAGTTTTCGCGAAAATCGTTGGGCCCGTTTTCGAGAACGCTGACACAAACACACAAACAAACCCACAAACAAATATACCCCCAATTTTTTCTCGTTTATTAATATTATTAGATATATTATTATTTACAAAGTATTCCTACTTTAATATTTGATAAATATATAGAATAGCCTTTAGATCTCGACCCTAATGCATTTAGAATTTAGGAGTTAAGTTGTCGACCTGCAAATGTATCCACAAACAAACAAACAAAAAGAAAATACTTCTTTGTTTATATTGAACAGGACCCACATTAAGAATAAAAGGTAGGTCTAGTCCAGCGATGGCAAACCTATGGCACGCGTGCCACAGCTGGCACGCAGAGCCATTTCTGTGGGCACGCGAGTATTTACCAAAAATGGAACAGCTTAGTTATGGCCACACCACTAGTGGTGGGATCGTCGATTTAAAACGATTTGTTAAAATAGGTTTATTTCGTTTATTTTCTACGCTATTCTTTTTATTTTACTTTTAAAAAAACCATACTCCATGATAAATAATAATAACAAGGCTTGTGGTAATTTTGCGTTATGCAGTTGGTGACATTATGAGAGAAGAGCTGGTGAATTGTTATCTTTGCCTGAAAGAACACAAGGGATAGATATCCACATTGCTGTTATGGAATATATTTGGGCATTAGATAAAAAACCAGAAAAAGTTGTTTCTGTTACTAGTGACGGGACACCTTGCATGGTGGGAGACGCGTCTGGTTTCATACAGTTCTTTGTTAAAGAAGCAAAACAACCCAGTCGTTCACTTTCACTTTAGGCCTTTTATACACCAAGAAGCTCTTTGTGCCAGGGATAGCAGCAAGAAATTAGATGATATCCTCAAAGATCTCCCAAAAAATATTAATTTGTTCATGGCTCGTGCTCTTAATTGTCGACAGTTTCACTCACTTCTAGTCGAAAAGTGGAGTTCAAGTCTAATGAGGTCAAGGCGCAGCATAATACTTTACTCATGTATAATTATGTCAGGTGGCTGAGCAGAGGACGAGTATTGGAGATATTTGTAGCATACTTGGATGAAATTAGGCTGTTTATGATTTTAAAAAGGCCGGATTATATATATTTTACATCACACTTCAATGAACCGAATAAAAAACGGCAAGGTTAAGGAAAAACAGCAGAAATGATGTTTTGTAATATCAGAACATTTGAAAAAAAAAAACTGCAGGTTTTTTAAAGAGACCTACAAAGTGGGCAGCTGAAATATTTTCCAAATGTAGAAATGCATTTACAAAATTCTATAATAATATTTACCGACAAACCATCAAGAAATCTACAAGAAATTTTCTAGCATTGTAGCAGCTGCAAAGGATAATTTCAGTAATAGATTTGTACAGTTCCGTAAGATGGAGACAACCCTCTGTTTTCTTACTTCCTCAGATAAAGCCATTTTTGAAGATCTTGATCTTTCTTGCTTATTGTGGTTAGATTTATGAAATCTGGAAATGAAGCTATTGGAATTTCAAGAAAGCTCTACCTGGAAAAAATAAATTATATTATCTGCGTGAAACACTTGAGAATATAGAGTGTGAAATGATGGCAAATAACAGCACTGTTGGTAGCTCTGATGATGAAATCCTTAAAGTGTGGAATTCTCTTCCAAATAATTTCAAGTCGATGAAAGCCCTTGGGATTGCACTTTTTACTTTGTTTGGGTTATCTTATGCTTTTGAGAAGCTGTTTTCTACTTTAAATTATATCAAATTTGATACTAAAAACTGACTGACAGATGACCTGAGTGCTGCATGTGTCGCTCTTAAAGTTACGGAGTGTCGCTCTTAAAGGTACGAAGTATGAGCCAAGGCTTAACAAATTATCAGCATGCACACAACAGCAAAAATCACATTAACTATGCAAAATCATGCCAAATGCATAGGCCTACAGTTAACTGTAATAACTGTAATTGTAATATATTAATACTTTTTTCATTTACCACAGTTCATAGACTGTTTGTATCATTCAAAGATCTGTTAATTTGTTATTCTTTTTGGACAAAAGATGTTCAATAGTTAGGAAAACTGTATGAGCTTTTTTTTTTAAAGTAAAACCTCAATATTTGCTGTGTTGGCACGTTGTAAGAAATAAGTTGGTCTTGTATTGCTCTTTGGGCACGCGGCCTCAAAAAGGGTCGCCATCACTGGTCTAGTCTGTTGGTTAATTAGTTCTATAGTCTACATTCTACATTCTGGATCTCGCAAATTTAATACACAGTGTTTTATAAGTTATTGTATAATTCTTGATGTAGACTCTCGATCTAAGTCTAATTAACCGTGTTATCGCCATGTCTAGCTTGGTACTGGAATTATTCAACATTTCGATTTAAATTTGTTTTATTTGATACCTCACTGGCTTTCTATTGCTCCGCTTATCATTTAAAGTTAAAGCACTGTTTAATAGATTGTCGTGTTAGTATTTTGGCTATTTATTTTGTTTGCCTTTTAAAAATATTTTATAACAATTATGCAGCAAAGTTGAAACGGCATTTTGAGTTAGTTGCAGTTGTATACTGAGGTTTAGGAATATCGAGGTTTAACAACTAAACAATTTCGAAGTTTAACAATCTCGTGGTTTAACAATTTCGAGGTATACGACTATTGCGAGGTTTAACAAATTTGAGGTTTTACAATGTCCAGGCTTAACAATTTCGAGGTTTAACAATTTCGATTCATAAAGCTGCTAGAGCCGCAAGCAACTTTTCATTTAAGTACGGTTTTTATTGATAATGTAATCAAATAGGCGTAGTTTTTCAGTACTTCAGCTTTGAAGTCATTATTCTGTATTTTCTTTCCCTCGATAATATTTTCGTATTATAATAATTACTAATATGTGAAATTTTGACATAGATATAATACATAAGTCACTAGGCGTTTGAAAATTTGGCCATATAGACCAATAGGTACATTGAATACATTGTAGGGTGGCAGCTATCTATAACATATTAAAGAAACAGACTTCGGTTCTTATTGACTTTCCTAACAGTCCACTATATTGGCCAAATATTGGTACAATATTGGAGGGCACGGTGGCCGAGCGGCAGCGCGTTCGACTGGTGATCCGAATGTTCTGTTTATTGACAATAAGCTTACAATGGTTCCGCACATTGGTACTGTGGTAAGGGCTTGTTTCTTTCATCTATGCGCCCTGGGTCAGCTGCGTCCTCAACTTAATAAGAGAACAGCTAATGCCGTAGCAGTCTCTCTAATTCAATCAAGGCTGGACTATTGTAATAGCTGTCTGTGGGGTCTGCCCCAGAACCAGCTCCAAAGACTCCAGAAAGTACAGAACACTGCGGCACGCATTGTATCAGGGATTAAGAAGTCGGACCACATAACCCCAGTTCTTAAAGATCTCCACTGGCTCCCTGTGACCAAGCGCATTGACCATAAAATTCTGTCACTTGCCTATAGCTGTATGGAAGGCACTGCCCCTCAATATCTTCAAGAACTTATTCCCAAGCATGTGTCCACTAAGGGGCTGCGCTCTTCATCACAGTCACTATTCAAAGTTCCTAGTGTGGACGGTCATAAAAAGAAGTCATTTGGTGTACGCTCTTTCGAGTCAGCAGCGCCTTATTTATGGAATAAATTGCCTCAGACATTGAGGGATTCCAGAAAAAAAGAGTCATTCAAGAGAAGTTTAAAGACCTTCCTCTTCAACTAGGCGTATAGTTTTTTGTTTTGTTTTTATAGCACATTCACAACTGAAACGTGGAACCAGAGCGCACTGAGCATGCTAACATAGCATGGATAGGCGCGCTATATAAATCATCATCATCATCATCATCATTCTGGGTTCGAATCATGGTGCAGGCTAGGATTCTTTCCCGGGACTTGAGGGCTGTCATTGAGTCTAGCCAGCACTGACACTAGTTGGGGTAAAGTAAAGGCGGCTGGGCATTGTGTTGGTCACACACACCCCTAGTATGCCGTGGCCACAGAAACAGGTGAACACTGCTTCGCCAGCCTTATGATCAGTTTGGTCCGTCCGAATTTTACTTTAATTACTTTTACTTACTACTGGTACAATATTATACCAATATTTATATATTGGCCAAATGTTGGGCCTATATTGGGCCGAGATAGTTTGCAGTTAGGGTTTATGCGTCCCCACCAATGGCATATTCAATTAGTGCAATAATTTTTCTGTATAAAGAGTCAGAACAATGGTTTTAAGAACTAAGACGAACCTGGCACGGACAAAGTATGTTGCAGCAACTAAAAATACCTAATCGAGCAGACCCGTGTGTGGAGGCTCCGCAGAAAGGATCAGGCAAACAGTTGCCCAGTTTCACACAGGTTGTTGCCATATAGGTGCCTATTTCGGAAGGTTTAGGCCCAACCTGGGCTCGCGTTGACGAAATTGCAGGGAAGCGGAAGAAAGGGCCAAGCATGTGCTTTTAGACTTACCCCCTGCCTTGCAGGAGCACATTAGCGTAGCCGAAACCGAAAGATAAATAGAAATTGCCAAACAAAAGATTTTAAAAGACTACACAGTAATCCCTAACTCCATTTTTCGACATTCTTTGGGGTGATTAAATGATCCGTTTATTATTAACTTCAATTCTACTTCACACAGATTAATTCCCAACGGTTTATCTAAATAACATTGCAGACTGAATTTTGAAAGTTAAAATAGATATTCGGCTGATGACCGAAAGTCAATATCAGTTTCGGCCGAAATCGATAGCAAACCGAATGAGGCCATTTGCTTACTTTCGTCGCCGAAACAGAAACCGAATTTCGGTCGGCCTCTACTTATAACTGACTTAAACTCATTAATCCTTGCCTGAAATTAAAAAATGAAAACATTTACATTTACAAATACATTATAGCCAAGACAAATTTTAATTTTATCTTATATTCCTTTAAATCCCCCTACATCAGCTGGAAACTGGGATAGCCAAAATGTATTGATTTTCATTGATAAAATCAAGCGAATTGCTAAAATTAATTTTTTAAAAAAGCTTTCTATTCATTGAAGTTTATACATTTTTTATCTGTAGCTTATAAAGGCCTTTTATTCTTCCCAGGGCAACGCCGGGGAATTTAGCTTGTATATATGTTACGGCCAAAGCCCGAAGTGCCGCCAGATCGGCCACTTCGCGCTTTGGCCGTGGTGCGTGGCCAATGTCCGATGTGTTTAAGTGCTTACGCTACTTTGGCCGGCCACTTCGCGAAGTGGCTGGAAATCCCTGGCCAATGTTCGATGTGCTGATACAAGAATGTTCGGTAGGCGGCACAGGTGTGATGGCGGCTTGCATACGGTAGCAAGCACAGTGATACGTATCCTGTGACGATAATTTTCTGTTCATCTGCTGCCTTTCAGAGAAAGTCCTGCCGAAGTGGTCACTAATTATCAAGGAAATTTGGCCGATGGCCCCTGGCCATTTCGCGAACTGTCCGGCCAAGGTCCCAAATAAAGAAAAGATCGGGCATTGGCCAGTCAAATTTGAGGTGATATTAGCCACTTCGCGATTTGGCCGAGGCGCGTGGCCTATGTCCGATGTGCTGTAAATTGCCGTAACATATACAATAATAAGATACAACGATTTATTGTTAGGTAAGGTTCGTGGGTAGCGAGTTTGACTGATATACCGAAGGTCTTGGTTTCGAATCCAGGTGAAGGCTAAGTTTGTTTTATTTTCCATGGATTGGAGAGTGCCCCTGAGTCTACCCAGCTCTGATTGGTGCCTGACATTATTCAGAGAATAGTAAATGCGGCTGGGCATTGTGCCGGCCACACAATCTCCTAGGCCCAACCTTTTGACTAAAGTGTGCCAAAGTAGGATTTCTAATTCATTCCGTATGCCAAAGTCCTAAAAGTCATCCTGCTCTAGCACCCAACGTCTTGTAGAAGAGACTTAAATCGACTTTTTGGATGTCTTCCGCGTGCCGTTGAAAATCAATCTGCGTGCCAAGTTTGGCACGCGTGTCGTAGGTTTCCGATACCTATCCTAGGTCCAACGGAATACTTTTAAAAATTATTTACAAAATTCTGAACTAAAAAGTCTCAAATCAAATAAATCTCTGAAATAATTTTTCTACGGGCGGTCAGGTGGTCAGGCTGCAGTTCGTTTGGCTGGAGCTGGAGTAACCTAAACTTAAATTGGCACACTATCGATTTGGATTACACTGTCAAAAAAATACTCGTCCAAAGGATGATGTAGGCGTGACCAATGGGCGTGGCTTAAGGAACAAGTGGGCGTCGACTTGAACTTCTACAGACAGCAAATGGAGTAAGTGGATATTATTTTACTAACGCTGACACGTGAGTTTTTAGCATGCATTGTTGTCTTGTTGATAATAGCTCCACAATAGCACAGGGGCCTATCAAGCTGCCTGGAGCACCATCTATCTGTCTGTCTATCTATCTGTCTATCTATCTATCTATCTATCTATCTTTCTTTCTTTCTTTCTTTCTATCTATCTATCTGTCTATCTGTCTATCTATCTGTCTCTCTCTCTATTTCTCTACCACTCTTTCTCTCTCTCTCTCTATTTATCTATCTATATGTCTATCTATCTCTCGATGTATGTATGTATCTTATTGTATCTCTGTCTGTCTATCTATCTGTCTATCTATCTATCTCTCTCTCTATCTATCTTTCTTTCTTTCTTTCTATCTATCTATCTGTCTGTCTATCTGTCTCTCTCTCTATTTCTCTACCGCTCTTTCTCTCTCTCTCTCTCTATTTATCTATCTATATGTCTCTCTATCTCTCAATGTATGTATCTATTTGTGTCTCTGTCTGTCTATCTATCTCTATATCTATCTATCTATCTATCTGTCTATTTACCTGTCTAGCAATCTATCATCTATCTACCTGTCCACATATCTACATAATATCTACCTACCCACCTAACTATCTGTCCCAATCGGCCATCCCATTATATAAACACAACAGTGCTGGCCTACAGTTATAAAGTATAAACCATTCTAATTTTAGCTATCTATTGTACATTTCAGTATAGCTTTGAATGTTAACTTTCGAGCTTGTAACTTTTTTTGTTCATTTCATTTATTTGATTAGAACCATTTTTGTAAGGTTTTAAATATCTTAATTAGCTTTATATCCTTTTTTTTAGCTTAGAGAATTAGCCTATATCCGTGTTCTGGAGTGTTTGTTGCTCAATGCTAGAATGCGTTTTGCGCGTACATTATGATTTGAGCAGCGCTTTACAATATAATTATTATTATTATTATCTTAAAAACAGATGAATACGAGTAGATCTAAGCGTTTTTTTTAAAAATCCTCTCATCTCTCCGTTTTCAAGGTAGGCCTACTCGTATAAACAAAAAAACATACGGAAAATTATGACTCTTTTTATGTGTTATGACAAGGGCGATAACACATAATAAACATATCAAAAACGTTACAGCACTGTTGTTTCCCTTTGATTGGTTCACCCCCCCCCCCTCCCTCTTTTTTTTTTTGTTTTTGTTTTATTGATCAGGACTTGTTACTCAAATTTCATCTATAATACACGAATAATTCGTAGACAACAGCCATTTCTATTTTACAACCAAACAATGTTAACCTTTTTTTTGTTAAGGCTACATTTTTCACACACAAATATTTATTATTTACATTTTACACACAAACATATTTATTATTTCCATTTTATATACAAACATATTTATTATTTACATTTTGCATACAAACATATTTATTATTTACATTTTATATCCAAACATATTTATTATTTACATAAAAACATAGGCCTATTTATTATTTACATTTTACATACAAACATATTTATTATTTACATTTTACATAGGCCTACAGATATAAGTATTATTTACATTTTATATTTTTTAAAAAGTTATTATTTGCATGTTAATTCTTTTATTGAACAGCGAAAGTAAGATCTATATATCTAAGACTTATAGGGTTACTGTTTTTTTCTAAATTTGAAACAATTAAAAAAGAGAGGTCTAAATCATACTACAGTCTATAGCAAGAATAGCTAGATTCTTATTGACCTACTTAGTAGAAAGGTTTTCACCATGACAGCCTTACTTCTGGCAACTTTTCCCGCCTGATTTTAAAGAGGTGTGGCAAGGCCATCGTGAGTAGGCCTACTTATGGTGGTCTTGGGTGTGCAGACGGCAAAGGGTATCGCTCATCGGGTCAGCGGGAAAATAGATCGCTTAGCCTACATTTAGTCTTAGAAATATTTTATTTTTACAACTGGTGTTCCATATTGTAACATTTTTATTTGCGTGGTCCTTCATTGTTCATCTGCCCACTATTATTCATTTGATTAACCTAGCTCATTAGTCCACCATTGTTGATAGGGCCAAAAACTATCTTTAACTTTGCATAGTGTTTTAGGTAGGTCTATCCATAACATGATATGCTGTATATTTAGACACATATAAAACTAAAATATAGCGTACAAAATAAAGAATTGCTTTAGTTATCATTAGCCTTGGTGTCCAAACGTTATAGGGGATATCTAAATGCTTTAAAACTCTTATTAGCAAACGAGCCATATGTTTTTGTTGTCGTTTTTATTTCTTTCGTTTTTTTTGTTTGTTTTTGTTTTACTTTTGGCAGCGTCGAGAGTATGTCTTGCGTGTATCAAATTCCCGATTACCTATTTTTAGAACAAGGGGAAGTGACTCTAACAGTCTCGTCACGCACACAACTTACCTCTTCGCGGGAGAATAAGAGAGAGAGAGAAAGAGAGAGAGAGAGAGAGAGAGAGAGAGAGAGAGAGAGAGAGAGAGACTAACAATAGAATAGTTTTCTTGTTTTCATCCCACCAAATGTCACAATATTTACTTCCTACCTTCGTCTCTTGCCACTCTCCGCACTTTCTTTTTCTCTCCCTTTGTTGCAAAATTCTCCTCCCCCTTGTTCAAATGTCGCGCAGACGCGAACATCAATGGCGAATTGACATTCAAACCACTTTCTGTCTTAGAGTAAGAAAAAAACAAACCACAACAACACAACTACCGTTTCCTTACACCTCTGGGCATTGACGCTGCATGAAACAAAAAGAAAAACACGCACAACTATTGCGTAATACCAGGACCGTAGCGAGGTATTAACACGGGGAAAGGCCCCCCCCCCCCCCCCACCATTTTTTAATCTTCTTTTTCTCTTGTTAAAAATCTTGTTATCATGTTAAGTAAAAAGTAACAGAAAAAAATGTAGATTTTTTTTTTTTTAAATTTAATCCTTTCCCCAAATGAAATCTAGCGTTGGATTTAATTAAGACTTTATTGTGTGTGTGTGTGTGTGGGCGGGGCGGGTAGGAAGGAAAACGGGGGGGGGGGGGGCAGCTTTCTTGTTTAGGTGATGTTGGGTTGGGTGGGTGGAAGAAAAGTCGAAACCCCGTGGACTGACCTTGCTGCAACCTGACTAGCCTCCACGCCTTAGAGTAAACTTAGAGTTTAGTATGTTGTAATAGTTATCGGTATTGTTATATCTATAATTTTGAGTTATTACCAAGGACTACTGAAGACAGGACGCGCAGGATTGAATTTCTGACTTCCTAGCTAAGGCCAGTTTTTTTAACAGTAGCGATACACTCCCTTGGCGCTGTGATATAATGTTAACTATTATTAAGTAACTAACACAATTCTTTACTAATATCATTCATTGTTTAATGGTTTATGTTATTGTCATTAATTTAATGACAAAGAACGATCTAATAGCCATTAAAATGTCTTAATAATTACCAAGCATGAGCGCACTATTTTTTAAGGAGTATGAATAGAAGGCGCAGTTTGGTTCCAAAATGGATACTTGTTGTTGAATTTTACTTCACTGTGGTTGTTTTTAATTTTTCGATCGTGTATTTTTTATCAAAATGCCTTATAAATGTGGTGTAGTTAATTGTAAAGGTAATTATAATGCTGCCAACAAGTGTCGTTTGTTTAAAGTGCCAAATAGTGCATGTATACCATTATTGAAAGCAGAAAATATGAGAGGAGAGCACAATGTTTGTTTATTTTTAACTATCACAATCAATTTACATTCTTTATATTCCTTGGTCATGAAAACAAAAATAAATTTTGCCATAGATATAGAAATCAAATTATCGTATTTATAATTATGGTATACATGTACCACTTGGCAAAATTCTCAACCCAAATAATCGACTTACTTCATAATCACTTTTTTTAGAGGCTGTGCATTTGTCTCTTAATTATGAGCGAGATCAATTATATTGGTGGGTTACGTTTTTCCCTTTTTAGGTCAAGAAATAACGATTTTTTAAATTTTATTTTCACTTTATTTTATTCCTTAGGTGACCCCCCACACGAAACCGTCAACACCAACCGCATATATATATATAGGGTATCATGTGTACGGCCCTAATCATTCAATCATCTAAATAGATCTTAAATAATATTCAAATGCTCTTTTAAACCCTCTCAATCCTAACCCCTCATTAGTAAACGGCCCTGCACATTAACATTATTGACATTATTGACATTATTGACATTAATTATGTTAGTTACTTAATAATAGTTTACTTCATATATAAGCGCGACCAAGGGGGTGTATCGCTACTGTTAAAAAAACTGGCCTTAGCTAGCTAAGTCAGAAATTCAAGTCTGCATGTCCTGTCTTCAGTAGTCCTTGGTTATTACTTAAGTTTTAGTATAGTTATAGATACAGTTATTGCTATTGTTATTGATTTTTTTTATCTTTTGTTATAGCTTTTTGTTACCGTTAATGGTTAACGTAAATATTATAGTTATCGATATGAATTACCCGTCAGACCGAGTTGATCCATAGGTCCGATGAAGCAGCGTTCACCAGTTATCGCTATAGTTATTGTTTATTTTTATAGTGTGGGTTCATAAAACATCATGGGCATTGATACATTTAGTGGGGTCACGAAATACCTTAAGGCTATCATTAGAAATAATGCTCGCTATGCCAGGGGTCGGCAACTTTTTGATAACAGAGTGCCAAAGTAGGATTTCTAATTCATTCAGCGTACCAATAGCCTAGAAGTCGTCCTGCTTTAGAACTTATTTTTTTTTAGTAGAAAAGACTTGAATTGCCTTTTTGGGAGTCTTCAGCGTGCCAATGAAAAAGGCTCTGCGTGCCAAATCTAGCACGTGTGCCGTAGGTTGCCGATCCGTGCGCTAGGCTATGGTATAAAACGAATTGAAGCATAAAGGGCTGTAAGAAAGACAAGCTTTTTTTGTTGACCTGCTCCAATTACAAGTGAAGGCAGACTGCATATGAACCACTAACATGAGTGGATCACACACGGCTGACAACTACCCTCCCCTGCCCCCCCCTCCCCGCCCAACCGTATTTCCCAGTCATCCTCACAACTTTAATCACGCTCTTATCTCTGTAATGCAGTATTTTTAGCAGCACTCACGTTCACAGCTTTCAGAGAACGGGGCGAAAGAGAAAGAGAGGAATACAGAGAATGAGAGAGAGAGAGAGAGAGAGAGAAAGTGCAAATTGGCAACTGTTTGTATGGACAAATATGTGTCTCTATCCATTAATCCAATTATCCACCCATCCATCTATGTATCCGCCATTAAATCTCACTATCTACCAATCTATCCATTCACATAGCCAGCCAGCAAGCCCTTCATCCATCCAACCATGCATCCATCCGCCATTGTATCTATCAATCTACTTATCCATCTAGTCATCTTTCAACCTGTCCACCTACTTTCTACCTATCCACCCACCTGTCTACATACCTACCTAATCTTTCTATCTACATACCTACCCACATATCTATCTATCTATCTATCTATCTATCTATCTATCTATCTATCTATCTATCTATCTATCTATCTATCTATCGATCTATCTATCTATCTATCTATCTATCTATTTATCTATCTATCTATCTACCTATCTATCTATGCGTCTATCTATCTATCTATCTATCTATCTATCTATGCGTCTATCTATCTATCTATCTATCTATCTATCTATCTATTTATCTATCTATCTATCTACCTATCTATCTATGCGTCTATCTATCTATCTATCTATCTATCTATCTATCTATCTATTTATCTATCTATCTATCTATCTATCTATCTATCTATCTATCTATCTATCTATGCGTCTATCTATCTATCTATCTATCAATCTATCTATGCGTCTATCTATCTATCTATCTATCTATCTATTTATCTATCTATCTATCTATCTATGCGTCTATCTATCTATCTATCTATCTATCAATCTATCTATGCGTCTATCTATCGATCTATCTATCCATTTATCCATCTATCTATCTATGTGTCTATCTATCTATCTATATATCAATGCGTCTATCTATCTATATATCTTTCTATCTATGTGTCTATCTAACTATCTAACTATCTATCTATCTATCTATCTATCTATCTATCTAGTCTATCTATCTATCTATCTATCTATCTATCTATGCGTCTATCTTTGAATATATCTTTCTATATGTATATCTATCTATGCGTCTATCTATCTATCTATCTATGCGTCTATCTATCTATCTATCTATCTATCTATCCATCTATCTAACTATGTCTAATATGTCTAAACTATCTACCTAAACCATTGTTTATTCCTAGTCCTACAGCAGTACTAATATATAAATTAAAATTAAGACAACATCGATCATAGAAATATCAAGAATAGGTTACCTATAACTAACTTTCTGGTCTGGCTAACCATAGGAAACTCCATGTGCCAAAATTAAAAGATAATTCCAACCATTGCAGAATTGTTACTCACATAAAATTTAACATTAGGTATTAAGAGAAAAAATTTAGTGAAACTGAAACATATTATCCCACATGAAACGAACATATCCCCACGAGATAAACCCAGATAAACCCGGGCTCAGTGCTCTCGGCAGATAGGAATTGCATCCAACTTGTGTCTAAAGATCCACTCAACCCTTTAAAAAAAGCTATTTCAACTTAATTGCAGGGTTAGGTGTCGAACTAGACTAGAGTTCTTTTTATTATTATTTGTATGTTTCACAATATAATAATTTGAAACTGTTTCAAAAGTAAATAGTTTATGGGGTCAACTTTCATACTTTGGATTGCAAAAAACATTGTAGCCCACTCTGGCTCAAGGGCGAAGCCTGAAATTTTTTCCAGAGGGGGGTGGGGGGAAATGCTGAACTTTCGCGTGACAAAATATTTACCGAACCATAAGCAAATTTATTACAATTAGTACAGATTTATTTATAATATAAAAAAAAACAACTGTTGAAATTTTATTTTTCAAAAATTCCAGTGGGGAGCAGGGGGGCTAAGCCCTCCTCAGTGGCCCACTGTGGCCTCGCCCCTGCTGTGGTTACGTTTTCGATCATGGTAATTAAATGCTTTTACTTTTGGTCTCTTACTAGATTAAAAACCGACTAAAGAACAAAACGGGATGCCACACAAGCGATAATCACATTTGATATAGAAGTAGATCTAAAATCGATTAGCAATTGAAAAAAAAATTGATTGTCAGAAGTGGGATTTGAACCCACGCCTACAAGAGTAGACTGCGACCTGAACGCAGCGCCTTAGACCGCTCGGCCATCCTGACGTGATAATCTATGTTTACAAAATTAAAAATAATCAAGCATTGCAACGTTTCGTGTCACATACAAAGTTTATACATTCCCATCCTGAATGAATACTGTTTTTTTTTTTTATCAATGTTATCACACTGACATAGATATATTCGCTTACGGCCTACAGGACACATATATATAACAACATAGAAGTCCTGTATGGCCTATACTATATGCTGGTCTTAACTCCTCGGCCTGACATCTAGCCTACTAGGTGATGTGCACATGATAGTCAAAAACAAAAACACGAGAGATTTCAAGTGATCAGTACTTAGTTCAGGTATGCCTTGCATGTCAGACACGCCATGCTGGCGATGGGGGATAATTGCATGATGTCATGATGGTAAGCAGAAGTGGAGGCAGCACACATGTAGATCTATATCAGGGGCGGAAACGGAAACAAAAAGAAAGACAGTTCATGTTCAAACTGAAAATTAAAAAAAAAAAACTTCTTGGCGATTTGATGAGAAATAGGGAACAAAACAAATAGATAAATAAATAATAAATAAATACATAGATAAAAAAATAGATAAATAAATAGATAAATAAATAGTTAAATAGATAAATAATTAAATATATAAATAAATAGATAAATAAAAGATAAATAGATAAATAAATAGATAAATAATTAAATATATAAATAAATAGATTAATAAAAGATAAATAGATAAATAAATAGATAAATAATTAAATAGATAAATAAATAGATAAATAAAAAGATAAATAGATAAATAAATAGATACAGAAATAGATACATAAATAGAATGAACACAGACAAATAGAGACTTAAACCCATTGAAGTAATTATAGTAATAGATATGTAGCCTATATTTTGTAAATATATAAAATATAAAAAAGAACGACTGTAAAAAGGTCCTAACGTTTAAGAGCATGAGCCAAAGATAGATAGATAGATAGATAGACAGACAGATAGATAGATAGATATATAGATAGATAGATATATAGATAGAGAAAGAGAAATGTTTGATGATTTAATACAGGGGTCGGCAACATTTTGCTAACAAGATTTCTAAATCATTCACAAGTGTGTCAACAGCCTAAAAGTCAGCATGCTCTATTATACTTAAAAAAAAATATTTTTAATTTTTTTTATAGGACAATAAATTTAATTCCATAACAAGACCAAAGCCACGAGTAATGGAGATTTATAGAGAAAATTATAAAGCGTTTTATATTTAATACAAAATTAACGTGTTTGTGATTATCATCCTTTTTTTTTTGCATTTATATCAAACAGAAAAATGTATTAATATACTTTCACATATAGGCTATGGTAATTATAATCTAAACATTAATATTTGTTAGCCAAGTTGAGGCTCTATGACCTGCAATCAGTTTATCTAAGATAGACTATTATTTTTTATTTGTTTATTTTATTATTTTTTTTTCATTTTTTTTTTTAAATATATTTTATTTAAGATTTTACATGTACAATCTCATATATTTTTACATGAAGAAAAAGGATAGAAGAACAGTTCATACACATTTAAGGGAATAGAAGACAAAATGTTTTACACAGACAAAGAGTTTTCTAACTAACTTTAAATTTAAATTCATTCTTATATTTGAAATTCATGATTTGATTCATTCATTAATTTAAACATATTTTAAACGTAAAAATCCATTATTAACTGTAAGAAATTGAAAACAACATAATATGGAGAAAAAAAACAACAAAGTTTGGTAGAAATTATGTACATTTCGTTTCAATTGTTCTATCCCTTTTGGATATATATCTTAATTTCAACCAACTAGCGCGATTTTAAATGTATATATAAAAAAACAAAGAAAGGGTCACAGATGACAAAGGAAAGTGAAACACCCATAGAAGACGGGTGACGAAAGGTGTGTCATTCACGTGTAATCCCACAACGGGAACCTTCACAAGTGAGAAAAAAATCTGTGCAGTTCTCTAAAAAGATTAGGAAACTCCCAAGTTGTCTTTAGGTTTCAAATAGCGTTTAGCCGTTCCCATCGGCATGAACTATTGAAAGAGAGATAGGGAAATAAATGCAATTTGTTTGGTAGTGACATAAAGTTTAGAAGGCCCGACTTTCCTGGCCCTCCCACCCCTCTGCACCAGTTAACACCCTGGCGAATGTGACAAAAGAGGAGAATTTGGGCCGGTATATATGTATCGGTCCTTCTTCTTTTACCATACATTGATGTCACTCTGGTAAATGTAATTTGAAGACAAACTATTAATATTAGACGTAAGTTTCTTGTATTAGATAGGTGATGAAGAAAAAAATAGAAAAGAAAGGTAGAGTATAACGGACTATAAGGCAATTGGACTATAGTTAAGCGGAATAGATACGTAATAATTATACAAACTGGGTAGTTAATGTCATGTATAAAAATATACATATAAATTCTTTTGTCATCTATTATTTATATAATTTTCAAATGCTTTTTACAGTTTGATCACTTCAAAGTTATATACTGTAAGCTATTTATTTTTTATAAACGAAACAAAAAAAATTATTAGCGGAAAAAAAATACGGGTAAACTACCTCCTTTTAAATAAAAAACCTGTTCACATTTATATTTTGATTCAATAGTGATGCCAAACAAGTTTGTAATATAACAAATAGTACTGACTAATTATTTGTTCTTTATATAAATCCAATATTATGGTATTCATTACAAGATTTAATTATCAGAAGATTTACATTATTTACGTTAAACAGTTGAACTAGTCCTGCATTAATGGTTTGTCCATTTAAGGACTTTACAACTATCTATCTTAATATATGTCTTAATATAGAGATGTACATGTAGTTAAATGTTTCGAAATTGCTTTCAAGGCCAGATATATCCAGTTTCAAATCAAATCCATTCCATTGGTCCTTGTAAATGTAAATTTAACTCACTTAAATTTGTTGCTATGCCATTCAGAAACACCGGCTTCAACAGTCAGTTTTTCTAATTCAGATCCGGAAAATGTTTTTTTTTTAAATCAATAAAAAAAAAGTCTCTTGGATGTCTCTCGCGTGCTATTGAAAATCACTCTGCATGCCAAGTTTGGCACGCGTGCCTTAGGTTGCCGACCACTGATTTAATAGATCGACCTTTTTATAATCTTATATGTATCTTATCTTATCTTAAAAAAAACACACGAGTTTTCTGGCTTTTAAGTGCAGGGTGTAAAGGAGTGGATCGAGTGAGGGGGAAGGCACACCAAGATCCTGAACGAGACTAGCCACCCCACAGCACGCCGATGGTCGCGTAATAAAGGGTATGGTCTCCTCAGTCACATTCACTACTCTATTTATGCCCACCTGCCTGTGGACTTACCCTGGAACATTAACGTAGTGGCATGCTCGTATTTTTACACTCTCGCCAGGTAGCACGAATTGCCGACTATAGGCATGGGCATCCAGACACCGGGTTTGGCGAGACGGGCTATTGCGCGCATTGCTTCCTCCCCGCCGAGTCTCGATGGGCCTCAAGACAGTGCAATGAAATCTCGGGCGCGCAACTGAGGCTGCCCCACCACGCTTTAGCCCACCGGTGCAATATTAATGAGAGGGTATCGGTGGTTTACACAATTCACCAGCTTTGAGGCTCATGGCTACAGAAGTGGATTTAAAAGAAGAGACAGATGTGCATTCAAGAAAAAAAAATGCAGCCAACTTGTTGCTTGTTCTAGGAGTGATGAGGGCTTTGATCAGACATCCAAAAGCTTGATAATTTACCCAGTGTTTTCTTTTGGGGGTTTAAATAGGGTTGACAGACGTCCGACTATTGTCCTACGTCCGGCAGGCAAAAAAAAACCTTATATTATAATGTCCGGATTGGTAATATTTTATGTTTTGTATGCGTACAGTATTAAACATAGATCTAGTATTAACCTCTTAGGAATATAATTCATAAACAAGTGATCATTTGTACAAGAAAAAAATGATCCGTTTTCTAAAAAATTCCTGTATGAGCTGTAGGCTAATGTTGTTGTATTTCTTATTGCCCGAAAGCAAGCTGCCTTTTAGCCCATTGTGAATTTATAAGTTATTAAAAAAAAGCTGTTTCTTGCTCAGTTTACCAATATGCACTTATTTGCAGCTCTTGTAATAAAGTTATACTGATTAGGGCCTACGGGTTTATTGCGAAACTATTCAATCGAAACACAATGTCCTCTTTTGTCCTCCTTTTTGTCTCTGGATGTCCTCCCTTTGACACCCAAGTGTCTGGAAACCCTAGGTTCAATCCATTACGCTACAAATAAGCCTTTTATCCTCATGCATCACCTGGCCCAGCAATTGCATTATGTAAATTTATTTTCTATTTTAAAAACTTGTCTTTTACTCATGCAAATTGAAAATCATTTTTTTCCCACGTTACCTTGTAGGTATTAAAGGTTTTTTTTTAAAAAGTAGAAGGTTTAATGAACAGATGATTATAAGTTATCACGACTGATAATGTTATCTATCCAGCGATATTTTTTTTGTTATCGTTTGATAACTGGCAGCATCACGCTAGAACTGTGTCTACCTGCCATATAGTGCAAGCCATTAGCAGTATAACCAAACGCTATCTCAACGCCTACGAAATTCTTGAGGTCTGGTTCGTCTTTTTCTGCTGTTTCTTCGCCTTTCACAGTTACCGCCGTGTGAGCTACCTGTTTTTACCTTTTGTGTGGAGGTGTTTGAGTGGATGTCTGTAGGTGTGGCGTGTGTGTGTGTTTGTATAAGTGTATGTGCCCAGAACTACCGGTTTACCTGAGGTGACGCTACCAGGGGTGAAAGTGCTGGGCTACCAGCTGGGATGACCAGCTGGGCCAACGGGCCGTGTGGCTAATGGCTACCAGCGTGAGACGAACCATTTCCGGGTGAAAAAGCACAACAACTAAAAAATACCTGCATGCTATGATCTTTCATATGTATTGGCGAATGAAATTTATTCGAGTGTTATGAGACATATTTGACGTAAGTTACGCCTACGTGTATAAGACACCAGCTTTCTTAGTTTAAAAAGAATAAGTAAAAAATAAAGTACCCTTCGGACCAAATTGATCATAGGACCGCTGAAGCAGCGTTCACCAGTTTCTGTGGCCACGGCTTACTAGGTGATTGTGGCAAAATGTACAGCCGCCTTTACTTTACTCCAACTAAGGTCAGGTACCAATCAGAGCTGGGTAGACTCAGGGATAACCATCCAGACCAGAGAGAAAAATCCCAGTCTTTAACAGGATTCGAACTCGGGACCTTCGGTACGTCAGCCGAACGCGCTGCCATCGGCCACCGTACCCCCATGAACATAACATGAAAGGAAACATTTCTTTTTTGTTTTTAAAATACATGAGCCCATGAGCCATAGTACTATCTACACGTTTTACATTACCAGCTACAAATCTTAACAGTACCAGCTGCATGGATAACCTCATACATGTATAAAAAGCTGCAGTTATCAACCAACCAGCGGGACTTTCGCAAACACGAGCTATCAACGTGAAGCTATGATCTACAGGTGCATAAATAGCACCAACTGCTTGCATGACAATACCAGGTCACCATCTGCTTGGATAGCAATACCATCTGCTTGGATGACAATACCATCTGCTTGGATGACAATACCATCTGCTTGGAAGACAATAACATCTGCTTGGATGACAATACCATCTGCTTGGATGACAATACCATATGCTAGGATGACAATACCACCTGCTAGGATGACAATACCAGCTGCTTGGATGACAATACCAGCTGCTTGGATGACAATACCAGCTGCTTGGATGACAATACCAGCTGCTTGGATGACAATACCATCTTCTTGGATGACAATACCAGCTGTTTGGGTGACAATACCAGCTGCTTGGATGACAATACCAGCTACTTGGATGACAATACCAGCTGCTTGGATGACAATATCAGCTGCTTGGATGACAATACCAGCTGCTAGGATGACAATACCAGCTGCTTGGATGACAATACCAGCTGCTTGGAAGACAATAACATCTTCTTGGATGACAATACCAGCTGTTTGGATGACAATACCAGCTGCTTGGATGACAATACCAGCTGCTTGGATGACAATATCAGCTGCTTTGATGACAATATCAGCTGCTAGGATGACAATACCATATGCTTGGATGACTATACCATATACTTGGATGACAATACCAGTACCAGCTACAGGAATAACGCATGAGAACTTCGCGAAAATAGTACCGGCTGGAAAAAAAAACAAAACAATGGAAGACTTCAGACGCGAAACCCACCAGCTTTGTGGCTACAAGCCACTACCAGCTACCCGTGTGAAACCATCGCCTGCTCGTGTTAAAACTACCGGCTACACGCCCGAAACAACAAGCTATAAATATTCTTTAAAAATAAAAACCCTAACACTAACACACTAATGGTTCAGAGACTTGAGATATTATCGTCTGTAACCAAAGACTTTATAAGATGGACCGCTTGCTCTTTTTTTAAAGCTTATATGTTCCTTTTTTTCCGTGCGCAACCAATAAGGCTGTCTTGAATGACTTCTACACTCCTACGATTGCAGTAAAGGTTTCCGCTGCATATCACTTTCGATTTTAATCTTAATTTTCCATTGAGAAAATCATAACGAATTACTTAACCGGAAGTCTAGAGGAGTTAGTGCGATTGGAAATTCCAAAAGCTAAGTGTTTCAAGTTATCAAATAGCAATAATAATAATAATAACGGTGCTTATATAGCGCATATCCCGTTGGTGACAGTTCTATGCGCAGACGACAGTTTCATAATACAGACAGACAACGAAATATATAGTAATACGCTAATTCTGCTGACGAAATAGGTGAGCAGATATATTAAAGCAAGCGGTCCACCTGTTTATGGTCTCTGATGCAACTTAACACTAATGAAATGTTGTACCTCATAGTCTACTCAAGATTAAACACCAACTACACGCCTAGAATCCGAACTCTATAATGTAACTTTCAAGAGCCGAAGGCCGTGATTTATTGTATGATCCTAAGGTCACATTCGGCCAGGCGTAGCATTTAAATCCAGCTCCGCGAGAGAACTGATATTATTGCTTAAACAAATATGTGATTATCCGCTCAACAATAAATGTTAAATCTAGTTCGCCCTGCATCTTTAACTGTGATATGTCAATGTGTGTGTGACAATCCAATAGAATTGAGTTTTTTTCGTTCTCAAGTATGTTGGTTAATTTAGACAACAAGTCCAATTCTTGTGATGAACTTCGCCGTGGCTGTCAGTTGCTCAAGTCCACCATACAGTTTGTCAATGAGGGTAGCTTCCTGGGGCCATATGGCTGACTGGGTAGTATGACACAAAGGGCAGATTTGAAGGACATGTTCCGCATTTTTTTTTACCTGGTCTGCAGTGGCACATTTCGCTTGCTTACAATTTGTAGTTTGCGGAACCTGTGTTGCTTCAGCTTGTTATGACTTGTCCTTATTAACTTGAAGATGATTGGTTGAAATTGACGGGTGAGTTTGGAATAGGCATCATATTTTTGGGACGGTGGTTTTGATCCAGCCCAGACGTTCTGTGGAATTCATTGATTTGATTTCTACAGCGTGTTGGGATGGCTCTGTCTGGTTTTGCACCCCCCAGTTTTACACAACTATTGTCGCGGATGCTATTTAGAATATAATTTTATATGCGTTCATGTGTGTGTGTGTTTTGTGGTTTCTCGTTTGATGCGAAATCAAGCGTCTGTTTGTTTTACCATAGACTATAATAAGATGGACCGCTTGCTCTATTTTTTGAGCTTATATCAACTTTTCATCCGTGCGCAACCAACAAGGCTGTCTTAAATTACTTCTACGCTCCTCGTTGTTTCTTAAATGTTTCCGCTGTATACAACTTTCGAGTTAAATTTTAATTTTTAATTGAGAAAATCGAAGCGATTCAATAAAACGAAAGTGCAAAGGAAACAACGAATCGGAAATTCCGAAAATCAGTGTTTCGAGTCATCATATAGCAGAAATACTAAAGCAAGCGGTCCATGCATATTACAGTGACATAGTCTATGGTTTTACTGTGAGGAAGGAATTCTGATAAAATATTTCCACTGGCCAAAACAAAAAAGAAATAAAAAAGATTTAGGGAACGAACTGACATACGTCTTAAATACGACCTGACACTGGTTGATTGGTGGGGTGGTTTCGTTTCTTTATAATGCCAAAATCCTTCTTTTTTTCTTTTCTTCTATTTCTTTACGATACGTTACGTGGCTTATAATGAGGTAATGAACAGGTAGAATGTCTTCTGAAAATTTTTGCGCACCACGGAGCGTGGCACCCACGTGCGTGTGTGTGTGTGTGTCACTAATTTGTTAACACGGCTTGATTCTGTACACGTGTTTATAGGTGTGTATGTATGTTTGTGTGTATGTGTGTCTACGTGGGTGTATCCCATTGTGTGGACAAGTTTTTGTTTCGCTTTTCCTTGCTCGTTTTTCAATTTAGAAAGAAAAAAAAACCCTTTCAGAAAACACAACTCGTGAAAACCAAAGGGATTTTTAAAACATTGACAAGCATGCAGAATTGGTGAAGGCTAAAGAATCTAAAAACCATGTAAAGATATATAACTTCTTAATGAAATAGGCTATGTTGAAATAAAAAATATAGGCCTACTAGGTGTAAAAATAACAACACCAAACAGATTTCATTAAAGCGTAAGTTGGCTACCACGTGACTTATTTTTCTACCGTTGACTTGGTAGCTCCCCATCCATCCGTCTCCTAATTTTCCGGGATGAAAGTTAGTATACCCACGTTCAAAAATCCCGTACAGCGACAAGCCTCGCGTAGGAAACGCACCTCTGTAAACGGTAAATTTCTAAGGGCTAAGCTATCTTACAAAATAAAAATATAAATAGTAAACACACTTCGAATCGTTTCAAACCGGACCGCCTGATTGTTTAATCATAATAGCCAAGAAAGGGTCCACGGTACCCGCTCCGAGTGGTCCGTCATTATTCGAGAACGCGCGCAGACCATGCCATGCGTGGAAGTCAGATCAGTGGTTTAAGAACTGGGGCGAATCTGATTAGGGCCGAGGTGTGTGACAAGCAGACGGTTGAAGGGATAAGACAAGAGTTGCTCAGTTTCGCACAGGGCACTGCCCAAAAGGCTCTATTTCGGGTTTCGGCCCCCACCTGTAGAAATTATTTCAGGGAAGCACAAGAGACGGTCGAGCATGTGCTTTTAGACTGGCCCTGCCTCGCAGGAGCATAGAGTAGGTGGGCCCTATGAGAGTAAATCTCGGTCTGTTTTCTCACTCTGGAGAAGTGAGGCCCTGGTTGAGACAAGTGTCACTAGGACTATTTACAGGGTCTGGAGACTTGTCTATGCGATTCCCAGCTATGGCTCGTATCCTGATGCTTTCTGGCCACACAATCCCCTTGTATTACGTGGTCACATAATCTCTTGACCGCTACTACACTTGCCCCCATGGACGAACATGGTCATGTATTCTCTACCTTTGCAGTAGCTTTGCGGCCTTCACTTTATACGCAGTAGAACAAACTTTAGACTTATACTTACGTTTAAACTCACACAAACAATATCTGGGTTTATTGTATCATTGAATGTCACATTGAATTTAAGTTTAAACCCAGATAATGCATCCGTTTTTTTTTCTTTTTCTGGTCTGGACTGATTAAAGTCAGAAGCACGCCTGATAAGGAAAATATGAAACGTAACTTAACGACAAAAAAGAAAAGTTGTATCATTCCGAGTTGTTTCCCTTGAATGAGTTTAATCTGTGAATAGAGTACAGGTGAGTCGAATTAATTTGTGAATAGAGTACAGGTGAGTCGAATTACCCGGATGGCAAGATTTGATTATTCTAGAGATTTGTTGGAATAAACTATAGATATAAAAACTGTTATTTTGTTTTATGATTTAGTTGCATGTTGGATAGCGGAACAGTATGACGTTGTTTTGGGCGTTGTTCTATCATCTCACTTGTTACAGACGCTATTTTTCTGTACAGAAGATTATTGCATACGTGTGGTTTGGGCCTAGTCTTCCATTATAATTAGGGGTTTAAATGAAATAAGTTTTTTTTTTTTTTTGTGATGCTCGATTGCCACTTTGAAAAATTAAGGTCGGATACATATCACAGCTGGACTCAGAGACACCCTCCAAGGACCCGGTAAAAAATCCCAGCCTGCACCAAGGTTCAAACCCAGGACCTTTAGTACGCCAGGCGAACGCGCTGCCGGTCGACCTCCGTGCCCCCCGTTATGTTTTTCTAAGTTAGAGTTTAATGGTTTATTTATAGAGTTTAATGGTTTATTTATAGAGTTTAATGGTTTATTTATAGAGTTTAATGGTTTATTTATAGAGTTTAATGGTTTATTTATAGAGTTTATTGGTTTATTTATAGAGTTTATTGGTTTATTTATAGAGTTTAATGGTTTATTTATAGAGTTTAATGGTTTATTTACAGAGTTTAATGGTTTATTTACAGGGTTTTATGATTTATTTATAGAGTTTAATGGTTTATTTACAGAGTTTAATGGTTTATTTATAGAGTTAAATGGTTTTTTTACAGAGTTTAATGGTTTATTTACTCAGTTTAATGGTTTATTTATAGAGTTTAATGGTTTATTTATAGAGTTTAATGGTTTATTTATAGAGCTTAATGGTTTATTTATAGAGTTTAATGGTTTATTTATAGAGTTTAATGGTTTATTTATAGAGTTTAATGGTTTATTTATAGCGTTTAATGGTTTATTTATAGAGTTTAATGGTTTATTTATAGAGTTTAATGGTTTATTTATAGAGTTTAATGGTTTATTTATAGAGTTTAATGGTTTATTTGTTAACTCTTTCTATACATTTTGCCACACTGTATGCAGTAACGTTATGGCTCGGCTTGATTTTACTTATGAAAAGAGTTAATATTAGTGTGCTTTTTGTCCTTTTTTTTCCCTCGAAGTCTAGCCATTTAACTAGTGGTGTTACTCTTGAAAGCTATGAAAATTCGCAATAGAGCCTTGGAGCAATATTCTAAATTTGTTAGAGTTAAAAAAAAAATTATTTTACTTTAGTTTGAGGGTCCTAGACAAAGAGCAATACAAAAACGAATGTTATTGCTGAATTATAGACCTACGAAATAAATATTTTTCAATCTACATATCTTATTGATGGATATAATATTTTTTTTTTAAAGAAGCATATTTATTACTATCTTAAAGGAAACTTTGTTGATCGATGAACCGGATAACATTGTCAGTTGGCAAGTATAGTTGATGAACAAGGTTAGTCTAGTCCGCTACAGTTATTATTACCGTTCTATGCATCATAAATGACCTCATAGTCAGGACTTTTTATTATTATACTGGTTGTAAGAGGAACAACACACAAAAAATTGGAAAGTCTTGATGCAAATTTATCATAACGAGGGCAACTAACATTTCCCCCCACCGAAAAAAAAAACAAAAAACGTAGACCACATACCGCATACCACATAGGCCTACCACATTCCACCATACCACAAACATGCTTGAGACGAACTAACAAAAAAAAAAGAAAATTCTGGACGATGCATGCGTCTTTTGATTTTCAAAAAATGAAATTAGCCCTTTGTGGGGAGGGGGGGTGGATTTTGTTTGATATCACGTGACTAGAGTTCTTCAGTTATTAAAGATCGTTACAGTTTCCGGGGGCTACGTCATTATTGTTTCATGTCCCATAATTCTTGGGGAGCGGAACACTTGAGTGCAGGAAATACCCGATATGCTCATACATACACACACACACACGCATAAAGAGCTTGCGCTCATATGTAAAGATTTTTCCTTCTACTGTGTTTTTCCCCTTCTTTCTAGGTTTATTTTGTTTGAAATGTAATTTGAGACAGCAGCAATGAATTATGTTCAGCCAGTTTCTTCTTGGTGTTGTTGCTGTGTAGGCCAGGGAGAAAATGTTTCGCTGACACACCATAAATGGGCAATGTATCTCAGCGGGCACACCAGGTCGTTGCGACGGGGAATAAACGTGAAAACCACGAAAATGCATGTGGAAATCAAGAAAACTCGTGGAAACCACGCTTTCTGTCCCTGGTCGGTACGATGCATTGTGCCCACTGGATGCTGCTACTAAAGCAAGGCACGGTAGGCAACTCCTTGAATGAATTGGAAAATATCACTAAAATATCACTAAAATATCACTAAAATATCACTAAAATATCACTAACATATCACTAAAATATTATATTACATTGTCTTTTTTTTTTTACATTCGTTTTTTTAAAATATTATTTATAAGTTGTATATGCTATTTGAAAAAAAAAATTGGTCGTCCAGATATGAAGTCTTAAAACCAAGTGTTTTAAAAAATAACTAAAAAAATGAAAGAGGTAAGGTTGAGATATATGGTAACCTTTCAATCAGGTAGAAACAAATTGCGATAAAAAATAAAGCTTCAAGCCTATGAAGTTAAATGTAAGCCTACACGTCTAAAATATTGCAACTCTATTTAAACAAATGGACTTGTATTTTAACATAACTTTGTTAATGTGAGTACTGTGAGTCTTAAATAAGGTTTGGGGGGGGGGGGGGGGCATTTGCGATTTCATTTTGGGTTGACATTGTCTGTAAGCTACGAAATTGTGG
This sequence comes from Anisus vortex, assembly GCA_949126835.1. Classification (NCBI taxonomy): domain Eukaryota; kingdom Metazoa; phylum Mollusca; class Gastropoda; family Planorbidae; genus Anisus; species Anisus vortex. The sequence goes on along the minus strand of OX421506.1, from coordinate 4,798,276 downwards.
CACACAAAAAAAAAGAAAGAAGGAAAAGATACAAAATGAAAAGAGAAAAAACATTTGAGAAGTCACGCGTGAATGACTCTTAAATCTAACGTGACCAACTTTTCCAAAGCTCTAATTGTTCAAATGGTGGTAGCCTCTAACGTGATCCACTTTGTGGACGTTTATGACGTGACCCGATGTTGGTAGCCTCTAACGTGATCCACTTTGTGGACGTTTATGACGTGACACGATGGTGGTAGCCTTTAACGTGATCCACTTCGTGGACGTTTATGACGTGACCCGATGTTGGTAGCCTCTAACGTGATCCACTTCGTGGACGTTTATGACGTGACCCGATGGCGGTACCCTTCAACGTCACAAATCTATCGCCTACGGTCACGCCGGAAACACCATTCGAGACTTCACGTCAGACAGGTCATGAGATCAAACATCATCTACCAGCGCTTGGGAAAGTCTCGACATCGTTTGTTCGGTTCTACTGTTGTAGTTTCATTTTTTTGCTGTTGTTACTGTTGTTGCTGTTGTTACTGTTGTTCTGTTTCTTGCAGTTACGCTTGTCTACGTATTCTAGATAATCTAGCATTCTGCCAAGTAAACCCTGAGAAAACCACAATCACAGGGTTGTGACACGTTTATCTCGTCATTTTTTTTGAGCTCGTTAGCTCCTGAACGCAGGTGGTGATGGTGGTGGTGATGGTGGTGGTGGGACTATTTGTTTTTCTTTGCCGTTCCAAACAAATGATACCGAAAGGAGGCGGGGACAACATTGCAGCTAAATCAACACTCATGAGGGCGGAGCTTAAAATTGTTGTGATTTTTTATATTTATTTATTTAGCATCTGGGTGCCAAGAATTTAGCACTGCTGTGCTGGTAACTGTGGCTGCTAAATTAGCGAAAGTTGAATTTGGTGAGTTCAAGAAGAGGCCTATATATTCAGTGCCGGTATGGTGTTTCCAATAATTGAATTGCAAAATGATAATGTAATCAACACAGATGAGGCGCCAGTTGTGAGATTGTATAAATTAAATCATCATTTGGGTTTCTGTTACCTTTAAGTACAACAGCGTGTGTGTGTGTGTGTGTGTGTGTTTGTGCGTGCGTGCGTGTGTGTGAATGTGTTTTTCAAAGGTGGTAATCTTTGTGTTTGGATGAAATCACACAATATGATCTTGGACTTCCATATAGAAAGCTTTGAGACAAAAAAAAAGGTGTCTCAATAAGTATTTAGTGGAGCCCACCCTTCACACAGCGCTCTACTTACAAAAATATGCAACGGATCGCAACTTTACTATGTGGAATTTGCAACTCTCCACGCACAAAAATTGTCCATGTACTTAAGTAACCCACAATGTACTTAAGTAACCCAGAATGTACTTAAGTAACCCACAATGTACTTAAGTAACCCACAATGTACTTAAGTAACCCCCGAGTAAAAACAACGGCGATATGTAATTTAAAGCATAAGCTGTAAGGCTTCTATAAAGTTATTTGCCAATTAAAATATTTCCATTAGCTGCAGTGGTGTTATGATTGTAAACAAAAAAAAAGCTCTCATATTTACGACGTAGCAAACTGCAATAAAACAACACATTGTTTGCATCTCTCATCAAAAACTGTACGAAAAAAAGGTACACCATATCATGAATTATTATGTAAGGCAGGGGTCGGCAACCTATGGCACGCGTGCCAAGCTTGGCACGTGGAGCTATTTTCAATGGCACGCAAAGAAAAATAAAAGCAATTCAAGGTGCTTCATCAAGAAAAGTGCAGTAAGATATTTAGGCTGTTGGCACGCTGAATCTATTGAAATCCTACGTTGGCACGCTGAATCAATTGAAATCCTACGTTGGCACGCTGAATCTATTGAAATCTTACGTTGGCACGCTGAATCTATTGAAATCCTACGTTGGCACGCTGAATCTATTGAAATCTTACGTTGGCACACTATTATCAAAATGTTCCTGGTCACATCCCGATATTGTTTCAGACATGAAAAGAGAGTCTTTTCGGAGGTTGTCGAATGACGATAAAAAATTCCTTATTTTGAGTCAGGTGTGCAGAAGTGCCCTGTTGTTTTTTTAATCATAGTGTTAATATAGAGTGTTGGACATTCCACTATAGAAAAAGCCGTATCCTGTGTTACACGACATGCCTTATCGGCTAGTCTCAAACAGGATCTTTGTGTACATCGTTACGGCCTGGAGTAAAGAGCTAAAAGGCTCGTCCGTTATTTTTTTAGAGACTTTAAAACCGGATTCGTACGGATAAAATTCCTAAATTCGAACCAAATGCCCTTTGAATGCCGGACCGCAGCGCTGCGGTCTATCATCTATTTTCAAACTGTTCTTGGTCGCACTGCATATATTATACAAGTATGTATGGTCGCAGTTTATTAGTAGCGAGCGTGGGAGGGGGAGGGGAAGGGGCAAGTGACGAAAAGTTCATTTAAAAATTGCCACAAAACTAGATATTTGGATATTTTATGTGTGAAGCTAAAGTAAACTTTGCTTTCTGGAAACAAAACTTTACAGAACCATTTGTACCAGAAATTCGCAGATCATCATACGGTATCAAAAAACTACAGCACAAAACGAACGAACCAACAAACTAACGCAACAACAAAAACTGAACCCAAGGTATTTCTCTCGATGACACGCCTGAGTACTTCGATGACATGCCTCTGTACCTCGATGACACGCCTCTATACCTAGATAACACGCCTCTTACTTCGATGGCACGCCTCTTTACCTCGATGACACGCCTCTTTACCTCGATGACACACGTCTATAGGCTACCTCAATGACACGCCTCTATACCTTGACGACACGCCTTTGTACCTGGACGGCACGCCTCTTTACCTCAATGAAACGCCTCTGTACCTTGATGACAAGCCTCTATAACCTACTTTGATGGCACGCCTCTGTACCTCAATGACACGCCTCTGTGCCTTGATTGACCTCAGGCGCCCCTTCCCTAATTCTCCTCTTTTCCTCACCCATACGAAACTTGCCTTTATTTTTGTTTCTGGATCTATCTTGATGGTCAATCTCGCCCCTCCCCCACTTACCTATTGGAACTGCCTTTAATTAGTGTAGCATCACGCCCCCACCCTTTCCCCCCTGCGTTCCTTTACCCTCCCCCACCCCCGTACCCCCCATCCACCCCCCACATCCACCATTAAACTGTAACGTTTATGACATAACGATGATTTTTCATTTCAAGTGGTTCGGCTTAAACCCCTTCTTTGAATCTCAGAATTTCCACCCCCGTTACCTCCCCTTTATTTAAGTTACTTCCCCTTGCGCAGGTGGAAAAAAAAAGGGGCAGATAACAGAAACACCCAGATAAAAAAAAAACACAACAACTAAGGTGTGTTTTTTTATTCTTTTCTTTATTCTTTATTCCTTCCTTTTGCCTCTTCTTCTTCTTCATTTTTTTTTCTTTCCATCTTTCTTTCGTTTCTTCTTCCTCCGCTTCTTGATGACTGAGCTATTGTAGTTATGTGTGCTAAGAGCTTGTCTTAGGCTGCCGAGTTTATACAAACGTCTACTAAACATTTCTTTTATTATTATATATCCACCGTATCTGTCTATGTAATTCATAAATAACGACCGATGCAGTCTATGTGCACCATTACCGTTAACCCATTCATTCTAGACACGGCGCCATTCAATTTATACTTTCGCTTTAACGTGAGCCTATTTTAACGCCATATTCTTTTGGAAGTTAAACAGAACATTCTTCTAATTAAAAAGGATGCTGTGATTCATTAGTAAAGAAAAAACACATTTAGTTAATTCTGGATTTAATTCAACCTAAATGTGAATTTTAACATTCAGAAAAGTGTTTGTGAGTGATTGTAGGCCTACCATTTTAAAATAAGTATGTTTTAAATTTAGACAACATTCTGTGTTTTCTTTTTAAAACGGTACTGTTTTTTATTTTACCTTTGCCCTTGTTACGTAATTCTATTGGATTATTCAGAATCTGGATCAGGCCAATCATATCCTCTGGAAATAATGTGTGTTTATTAGGGATGCTACAGGCAACACATTAATTCTGTTGTGTGTTTTCTTACTGTGTAGTTCTTGGTGTAGTTCTTGATCTGTTTTATTGTTCATGTTTAAATAAGAAATGAACAGCTATTGGTTCATATGAGTGGATTCTATTTTTAAAACCAAACGATCAAACGTGGTATGTACTCATTGAGTTTAGTGAGAGTTTTTAAAATCTGTCTATCTATTATCTATCTATCTATTTATTTATCTGTCTATCTATCTTTCTATCTATCTATCTATCTATCTATCTATCTATCTATCTATCTATCTATCTATCTATCCATCTATCTATCTATCTATCTATCTATCTATCTATCTATCTATCTATCTATCTATCTATCTATCTATCTATCTATCTATCTATCTATGTATCTATCTATCTATCTATCTATCTATCTATCCATCTATCTTTCTATGTATGTATCTATGTATCTATCTATGCAACTATCTATCTATTTATGTAACTTACTAACTACCTCTATGTATATTTTTTTTCTATCTATCTATCTACTAATCTACCTTTTTTATCAGCCCTCTATTTATCTAATTATTTATTTTTTATCCAACTATCTATCTGTCTAGCTATGTATCAATCTATCAATCTATCAATCTATCAATCAATATATCTATCTATCTATCTATTTATCTATCTACTAATCTGTCTATTTATCTATCCTCTATTTATCTATTTATTGATTTTTAATCTAACTGTTTCTCTATCTATCTGTCTATCTATGTATCCATCTATCCATCTATCTATCTATCTATCTTTCTGTCTATCTGTCGATTTATCTATCCATCCATCCATCTACTGATCCTCTATCTATCTATTAATCGATTTATCTGTATCTAAAACATGGTATCTATAGCTGAGCTTGTTCTATGAATAACACAACTCCTAGTTCCGATTAAATAAAACTTTCTGGGGAACTTTCAAGCACTATAGACTACTAGTTTATCCAACATACTACCTGTTGCCTACACACAGAGGCAATATTACATTTGTATTAAAACCAGCTACCTTTAGCTAGCCATACAAATTGTTGATAAATGTTTTAATTCATATCACTGCGCCAGGATGAATGTTTATGTATGTAAGTATCCACATGTAAATAGTTTATCTATGTAGGCCTACGAGGTTTTCACTGATTGTGTTAGATAATTTTTGTTTTCGGCTTGATTTTTCTTCTTACGAATGAAGTTGTTTATGACTTACAACAATGATGCCCAAATGGTGAGACAGAACCGGGATTCCCGAACGGACAGACAGTACTATGTTGCTCGAATGAAGATGCAATGCCCAATCGGAGCGGCAGAGTTATAATGACCCCTAAGGGTCATACAGCGCGGAAAAACGTCATAGAATGACCCAATTCGCTAGGCAGAGTTGTCATTCCTGAATATAGATTCAGAACTGTAATTCAGACTGGCCAAGCAGCGCTATAATGTAAGAATGAAGATGCAGGGATAGTATAATGCAGGGATAGGCAACAATGTGCCAAAGTAGGATTTCTAATTCATTAAGCATGCCAGAAACCTAAAAGTCATTCTGCTTTATCACTCAACTAATTGTAGAAGTTATTCTTAACGTATCTTATACATTACAGACGCTCCTTCTATAGAGAAGATTATTGCGTCCTACGCTCATCCATGGCCCGAGTATAGTCTTGCATTTTTATTCGTGTTTTAAATTATATATTTTGGGAGTATTCCTCGTGACATTTGAAAATCGCTTTGCGTGCCAAGTCTAGTTGGTGTACCGTCGGTTGCTGATCCCCTGGAATAGTGTATAGTAGTAATTTGGTTTCCACCCGTGGATGTGTTGAGCGCAGTGGGCGTCCATGAGAAAAGTTTCACGAAAATGCAAGTCAATATAAATGTAGGCTTACCCCGGGAATGTGTGGCTAACCCAGTTTTCTTTTAGCATCGCTCTACGTGTGTAATGAGTTAATTATTCCCATGGTGTTTCTAATGGTCCCCATGGCTTGCAGTGCCTCTTGCCAACTTTCACCAATCGTACAATCCCCATAAAACCCTGGAATTATAAACAATTGTACCTTGCCCCCACGAGTCTATCTCCCGAGTGCCTTATCGCCGACTTCTGCTTAGTGCACATGCGCAGAAGTGATAAAAAAAAACTACTACAATTTCCGACACGCCCACCTGCTGCTGGCCGGTGCAGTCTACTTTCACTTTCATCACCCGGCCGCCACCATGTTGGTTTTCTACTTTCCTGAGTTGTAACAATTACCAGGCCAGCCCATGGTATTATGGTCAGTCTCAGCGAAGACATTTTGATATACTAAGCACATTTTCTCTCTATCTCTCTTCTTACTACCTCTCTCTCTCTTCTTAATCTCTCCCTCTCTATCTCTTTACACTCTTCATGTGCTCGATTCTCGACGTGTATAATCAGTTTCTGAATTTTATTGTGTCTTTTTTTTTTGGTTGCTAAAAGGTCAATATTTTAAAAATTCACCAAAACTCACCAAACTAGATGTATTTTAAATTAACACACACACATTTTCATGACACAAATAGCCGTCTCTTCATTTCTATATTAAATTTGAAGCTGTCTTTTTATTTCTATATTCAATTTATATCCGTATCTTTATTTCTTTATGTCTCCCTCTAATCAATCGCCCTTTTTACTCCCTTTCTATGAACTCGTACTGTCTGTCCTGTTTGCTTGGTTCGCTGCTTGCTTGTAAAACTTTGCATCGATTTTTCGACCATTTTCCGTCGTCCAATCAAGCTGAAACTTGGGCAGCAGACTTGTGGCGACTAGCAATACATTCTATCAAATTTTCAGTTTAAAAAAAATTAATTATACTATAATTATGAATTTTTTTAATTTAACAAACACTTCATAGATAAATGGTCTGTGGTTTGGTTTTACGTTGAATAAACCGGTCTAACATTTATGGTCTTTCGTCACAAAGCTAGAAAAAGAAAGAATGCGCTTTGTGAATGAAAGGAAACAATTAATTCATGTTTACATTCGTGTCGTGTTTTTGTTAAAGCCGTACAAATGTTCACGGAAATCAGAAACCGGAAAATAATACTTAGTACTATAGAAGACTAAAACAAAAAATATTTCTTATAAAATATTTAATTACATATTGGTAAACTTAGTTTACAAAGAAAGGGAGTATAATAAAAACTTGTTTTTTATGGGTTAGTTTTTTAGATTTATTCTTGGCCTAAGTAAGAAACGTCTGTAAATCTTTAAGTCGATCCAGTATTCCTTCCCTATATTTATTTCTTCTATACTTATAGCTTTTATTATGTTCCTGCCTATAGATGAATCTTTTTTTTTTGTTGTTGTCACCACCAGGGCCTTGTTTGGGTTATTTTCAAAGAAATCGTCATTAATCTATGTATTTGACTTATAATGTTTGTATGGGCCAATGATCAATTCCGTCTGTATAATTAAGATAAGAAAACAAAAGCTTAATTAAAACAACAACAACAACATAATATTCCATACACTGTGTATGATAAAGATCTGTATGTCTACAGATGAACGGCTGAAGTGTATTTCTATGATGATCTTGTATGTCCTCTGAACACAGGCTTTGACGATGACTGCAGAGTCTATAACATCTACCTTGTTGTCCATTTTGAATTCTTCAAGGGGCGTTCAGGCCGCAATTGTGTACAATAAACCTGAAGGTCTTTTTGTAAAACAATTGGTTCGGTTTGTAAAACTCTATAAATCCGGCCTAAGTCCATTGCTTTTTTTTTTTTTTATATCTGTTTTATTAACATGCATATTTATTTCTTAGGAGTATTCCTTTAGAATTATTTACTTCTTATCTTCATTCAGTCGTGAGCGTCCTAAAAAAGAAACTTTTCATAGGTAGAGCCATGTCGAGATGAAACAACCAAGAGAAAAGCGAATAGTTTTCTTGTTCCATTAAAACAAAACTCTACATAACCTCTTCCATAGAGAACGCCTTTGATTCCATTCTAATCCGTACTTATGTTCTTTCTGTAGTCTAGTTTCTTTAATTCATTAATTGATGTAGACTAATTTCCCCAACTGTGCTAATCGTGGCAGACAGTTTAATTTTTGTCGTCTAACCAATTTAATAAACCTATTCATCAAATTAATTTTATACCCCATGAATGATAACTTAATTTTCTTTTAAATCCAAGATTTTCGCTTGTTAAGAGCTTCGGCAATTTAATATGATAAAAGTCTAGATCCATAATAAGACCAATTCTGTCAATTAAAAGTAAATTAAGGTTTTCAAGGTTTTCTTGCTACGGACATCTGGTAGGATTTACACACACACAAAATAGAAACATGTAATACACGTTTAATTTGAAAACAGTTAAGATTTTTAGGGGCTGATGAAGAAAATTTAACATTGGTCAGGAGGGGATTGTGTGGCCAGAATATAATCCAACGGGTCTTCATTTTCCCCTCAAACGTATACGACAGTCTACACCGTGGTGGCTCGCTCTTATGCCTGAAATATGTCCCGAAAGCACAAATCCCAAACTATAGGTCTGGACATCCATGCAGCAGGACGGGTTTGAGTCGGGCTGTTGTGCTCATGGCTTCCTCCCTACCGAGTCTCGGAGCCTCTCTCGACAGTGCCACGATCCTTGGACGCGCAGCAGGGGCTATCTCCACCGGCGTGCTCTTCGTGTTGGCGTATCGTTGGATTATAAACATGGGTTACAGAAGCCCTTTGTTTAGACTAATTCTTTTATCAAGCTATTGCGAGAGAGAGGTAGTCATGAAGATATTTTCTATTTCAAACACGTTTAAATTTAAAAACTCCAAGAACGCGTTCATATGATTCGCGTTTACTGTTTCTCCTGGTGTGAACACAAACCTCCAAACAGTCTTTATGTGTGTGTTTGTTTGTGTTTGTTTGTGTTTGCTTGTGTTGTTATCGCCTTGATGTTTAAAACATTCGATGTTTTGTCTGGAAAGGTGAAGAGACTAAACATGAAATATTCCTATTCGGTGAGGATGTGATAGCTTTAACGATCTAAGCAGTTTACTTTTTTATTATTTGTTACCGCGTAGATTAATTCCTCTGTTCACCTCTCGCTAAAAATACACGTTGAAAAATAAAAATGTTGAGCCTGAGCATCAACCGTTGAATACTGTTAAAAGCGGTAATTATTTTAAAATCATATTTTGGAAACGGATTGTTTTTGTTGATGATTTTTTGTTTTGTTTCTTAGTTGGCAACTATTAACTGTTTACACATTTTGGAATGTTGAAAACAAAGAAAGAGAGAGAGAAAGAGAGAGAGAGAGAGAGGGGAGGGAGTGGTTTGGTTTATTTATTGTTACACATTTTTGTATAAATGATGTTGTTGTTTATTTCAGTGTATTTTTAAAATTGAAACAAAATGAAGTAAAAAGAGCTTTTAATGCTTTAGACTGTGTAGTGTAGCTAATTTATTAGAGTCATTTGTTTTGTTTTCTTTTTAAGTTGTAAGAAAGTTCTAAGAGGAGGCTTTCGTATTATAAAATGTGACAGGTTTTAAAAGCTGTAATTATACATTAACGAATCGTAAACCATTGAAACATAAATTGAAAACATAAAAATTCATATGAAGAAAAATGCGAATCATGCGTCCTATGTTGTGTTTCCAGAAGGCTCTTTAAGCCCCTGGAAACTATCCAGGGTCGCTAAGATATTCTGGATGGTGCTTTATTGGAATTAAGCTAGTCTACTGCTCAGAATACAGCTAGTCCAATGCTCAGACTATGGCTAGTCTATTGCTCATAATTTATCTAGTCTATTGCTCATAATATAGCTAGTCTATTGCTCACAATATTGCTTGTCCAATGCTCAGACTATGGCTAGTCTATTGCTCTTAATTTATCTAGTCTATTGCTCATAATATAGCTAGTCTATTACTCAGCCATTGAAAATGGCACTACGTGCTAAGTTTGGACGTGCCAAGTTTGGAACGCGTGCGTAGGTTTCCGATCCCTGGTCTAAGGAACTCGTATCCCACAAAATAATATCACTGTTGAAGTCATGGCCGCTTTGGTAGAAGACAGATAATGTTCCTCTAAATAAGTCCAACACTACCGCACCTCTTGTTGAGCTGATTTTTGTTGTGTTTATTAAATCTTACCGTCAAGGTTTACTTAACATTGGGACGAAAGCCCCCCCCCCCTCCCCCACACCAAAAGCCCCCGTCCCTCACAGGGGGGCAGAACATATATACACAGATGTGAGCTTAAATGATGTGGAGCTCAGCGAGGGCTTAATTGTTTATAGATGTCGTTTGACTTTTGTACGCCAGATCGACGATTGGGATCTTTGTGTATAACTTATCAATACTGTAAACGTGATCTTTTGTGTTTAATCTATCAATAATCTTGACGTGATCTTTGGTGTACAATCTATCAATAGTCTTAGCGTGAAATGTGGTGTACAATCTATCAATAATCTTGACGTGATCTTTGGTGTACAATTTATCAATAATCTTGACGTGATCTTTGGTGTACAATCTATCAATAGTCTTGACGTGATCTTTGGTATACAATTTATCAATACTGTAGACGTGATCTTTTGTGTACAATCTATCAATAGTCTTGACGTGATCTTTGCTGTACAATCTATCAATAATCTTGACGTGATCTTTGGTATACAATTTATCAATAATGTAGACGTGAACTTTTGTGTACAATCTATCAATAATCTTGGCGTGATCTTTGGTATACAATTTATCAATACTGTAGACGTGATCTTTTGAGTACAATCTATCAATTATCTTGACGTGATCTTTGCTGTATAATCTATCAATTATCTTGACGTGAACTTTGGTGTAATATCAATCAATACTTTTGACGTGATCTTTGATGTACAATATATCAATACTTTTTACGTGATCTTTGTGTACAACTTATCAATACTTAGACGTGATCTTTTGTGTACAACTTATCAATACTGTAGACGTGATCTTTTGTGTACAATCTATCAATAATCCTGACGTGATCTTTTGTGTAAATTTATCAATAATCTTGACGTGATCTTTGATGTACAATCTATCAATAATCTTGACGTGATATTTGCTGTACAATCTATCAATTATCTTGACGTGAACTTTGGTGTAATATCAATCAATACTTTTGACGTGATCTTTGATGTACAATCTATCATACTTTTGACGTGATCTTTGTGTACAATATATCAATACTTTTGACGTGATCTTTGTGTACAACTTATCAATACTGTTGACGTGATCTTTTGTGTACAACTTATCAATAATCTTGACGTGATCTTTTGTGTACAATCTATCAATAATCTTGACGTGATCTTTGGTGTACAATCTATTAATAGTCTTGTCGTGATATTTGCTGTACAATCTATCAATAATCTTGACGTGATCTTTTGTGTACAATCTATCAATAATCTTGACGTGATCTTTGGTGTACAATCTATTAATAGTCTTGTCGTGATATTTGCTGTACAATCTATCAATAATCTTGACGTGATCTTTGGTGTACAATCTATCAATTATCTTGACGTGAACTTTGGTGTAATATCTATCAATACTTTTGACGTGATCTTTGATGTACAATCTATCAATACTTTTGATTTGATTTTTGGTGTAGGCAATCTATCAATATTTTTGACGTGATCTTTGTGTACAAGCTATCAATAATGTTGACGTGATCTTTGGTGTACAATTTATTAATACTGTTGGCATGATCCTTGCCATTTATTCCCTGCCACACACTTTCGTCTTATCTCCAAAATAAATACGATCACAATATTAACTTTTAAAAATCTGTTCACTATGAACACCACGAACCCAAGATGTTTTTCATCTTCTCATTGCACTTTTATATGTAAAACTGAAATTCTTCAATAACAAACATACTGTGAAAACATATATTATTGTTTATGATACAAACACCGAATCTATATAGGACATTATCGCTTGATTAAACTTAAACATGTTTTCATTTTGAAATAAAATCAGCTAGATCTTCTTCTTAGTCTTTATCGCTCCCCGTGGAGCATAAGGCAGCAACAAAGTTCCGCCAGGCCTCCCTATCCTGGGCGAGCCATCGGATTTCGTGCCATGTTTTATTTGTGGCCTTTGCTTCCTCGTCCATTGTCCTCCTCCACGTTCCCATTGGCCTTCCCCTTCGTCTTTTTCCTGGTGGTGTCCATTTCAATGCGCTGCTTGGGAGCCTCATTTTGTCCATGCGGAGGATGTGACCCAGCCATCTCCATCTTCTTTTCATTATTTCATCGATAATGAAGCTTATTCCAGTTCTTTGGTGGACTTCGATGTTGGAGATGTGGTCCTCCCAGCTGATCCTTAGTATACGTCGGAGACATCTACCTTCAAACCCTCTAAGGCGGCCTTCAATTTTGGTATTGGTCTTCCAGGTCTCTGCAGCATAGAGAAGGACTGAGCGTACATTTGACTTGTATAGTTTCAGTTTTGTTCTTAGTTGCAGAGAGGATGACTTCCATATTTTCCCCAGTTTGTTGAAGGCCTGAGCTGCCATAGCTAGTCTGGTGGAGATTTCCATGTCTATGCTTCCATTAGCAGAGATGTAGCTGCCAAGGTATTTGAAGTTTTCAATCTCTTCCACCTCCACACCATTGGCACTTGTCCTCTTAGAGCTCTTTGTCTTAACTTTCATGATTTTTGTTTTCCCTGAGTTGATCTTTAAGCTAACACTTTTGGCTATTTGTTCTACTCTTGTTGTCTTCTCCTGGATATCTGGTTGAGAATGAGAGAGCAGAGCTATGTCATCTGCAAAATCGCAGTCTTCTAGATAGGAAGTTAGTCCCCATACTAGGCCTCGAGGTTTATCTGCAGTAGCTCTCCTCATGACCCAGTCCATTACTATTAAGAAGATAACAGGTGATATCACACATCCTTGTCGGACACCTGTTTTCACCTGGAACCATTCACTCTGTTGGTTTTCATGGCGTACACAGCACTGGTTTCCAGTATAGATGTCTTTCAGGATGTTAATGACTTTGCCTGGGAATCCATATGATTCCAGAATTGTCCAAAGTGTTGGGTGGTGGATGCTATCGAAAGCCTTTTCAAAATCTATGTAGTTGATGTACAAAGAGGAGTTCCATTCCAATGACTGTTCCACTATGGTACGCAGGACAAAAATTTGATCATTGCATGATCTTCCAGCTCTGAAACCAGCTTGTTCTTCACGTAGGACTCTCTCTATTCCTGTTCTCATTCTCATCAGTAAGATTCTACACAAGATTTTTCCTGTAACAGACAATAGGTTTATGCCTCTCCAATTCTCACAGAGGGTTAGGTCGCCTTTCTTGGGAACTTTGACAATAATCCCTCGTTTCCATGAGGTAGGTACATGTTCTTTGTCCCATATTTTATTAAAGAGTCCTATAAGTGTTCTTGCACACAGGGTTGGGCTGGACTTGAGCATGTCTGCCGTAACTCTATCCTCTCCTGGCGCCTTATTTCCTTTTGTCTGTTTAATGGCTTCTATTATTTCTTGTTCCATAATGGGCCCTTTAGACACTTCAATCTCAAAACCCGTGTCTGTGATGACAGCCTCTGTTTCTGGGTCCGGTCTATTCAGGATATCTTCAAAATGTTCTGCCCACCTCTGGAGCTGGTCTTTCTCTGTCGTCAGATTATTTCCATTTTTATCTTTAACAGTCGTCGATTTGCTCCTTAGACCTCCCGTAAGGGACTTAATGATTTTGTAGACCGTTTGGTTGTCGCCTTTATCAGCTGCTACTTGTGCCTCTAGTGCCATGTTGTCTATATAATCTCTTTTGTCTTGTCTTGCACTTCGCTTTACTCTAATGTTGAGTCTTTTGTAATCCTGTCTAGCTTCTGAAGTTCTTTCTCCATTTTTGGTGAGCATTTTTCGCTTTGCCTCTTTCCTTTGTTCTATGAGGCTCCATGTGGCATCTGAAATCCATTCCTTTCTCTGTCTTGTTTTGTGTCCTAGTGTTGTTCTACTGGTTTCGGTGTATACATTTAAAATCTTATCGCAGTGTGTGTTAATGTCGTCCTCTAAAAGATTTTCTAGTAGGCTGAATCTATTCTGTAGTTCCAACACAAAACTGTTTTTTTACTAGTGTATCTTTTAATTTGGAAGAGTCATAGAGTTGGTAACTAGTAGTTTTGGTAGCTTTCTTTAGTTTGAGTTTGAGTTTGCATAAGACAAGGTTATGGTCACTACCAATGTCAGCACCCCTAATCGCCTTGACATCTTTCATACTTCTTCTCCACTTTTGGTTGATGACAATGTGGTCAATCTGATTCTTTGTCCTGTTGTCAGGAGAGGTCCAGGTGGCTTTATGAATATTCTTGTGCTGGAAAACACTACCTCCTATAACCAGGCCATTCTCTAGGCATATATCAATGAGGCGTTGGCCATTGTCGTTTCTTTCCCCCATGGCTTCCTTGCCCATGCAATACTCATAACCACTGTTGTCACATCCTATCTTTGAATTTAGGTCTCCCATGATTATCATAATATCATGTCGAGGAGATTTATCTATCTGACTTTGCAGGTTATGATAGAACATGTCTTTTTCATCTTCTGTTGCTTGTTCTGTGGGCGCGTAGCACTGTATGACAGTAATCTTAGCATATGTTGAGAAAAATCTTGCTCTGATTATTCGGGCATCAATTGGCTCCCAGCTCAACAGACTTTTCCTTGTCTGCTTGTCCATGATAATACCTACACCTTCCTGATGCTGACCGTCAGATCTTCCAGAGTAAACTATGGTTTGGCCTGATGCCAGAGTTACCATTCCCGAGTCAGTCCACCGCATTTCACTTACACCCAATATGTTGACTTTATAGCGTACCATTTCTTTGGTTACTTGGGCAGTTTTTCCTGATTCGTACATGGTGCGTACATTCCATGCTCCAATTCTGATTTCTTTTCGAGGGGTCGCCAAGGATTGTGTCAGAGGAGAGACTTCCTTTCGGCTTTCATCTCGCCTCGTCATATCAGGCATCACAGCCTCAACCCTCAGCTGAGCTCCCATAATAGTTTGGCTTTTGGATATTTCTGTTGCTGTTTCTGTAGCTTTATGTTTTTTTTACATGGCAGGTTGCTAGCCTAGCGCATAACCGTCTAGGGAGGAGTTCCCCTCTCAGCTCTCAGGATAGCTGCCTTTTTTCGGGTTATGTTCCCTAGCCTTTGTGGATCCCTCCACTTCCTGCAAGGCAGCAGGTACTGATTTTGGTCCGCCCCGGGTATTTGATTTCCCCGGTACCTACCATATCTGGTGGGCTTTCCCCGATCCGCCACCTGGGGAGGCGCCCGATGGGAGATCAGTAACTCCACACGGGCAGCTAGATCTACCTTTCTAGAATTTTCTTTCATCGTCTGATTAGATTTTAATTTAATTTTCACACGATTTAAAAAAATTATGAAAATGTGTTCATGGTTCATGTTTTTACAATGTGAGTTTAAAAAACATAAAGTTAAGTTTTTAAAGTTGCGAGTCTAGTTAGTTTAAGTGTTTCAAGTGTGCTAGGTCTAGTGTTATTTTTTAAATTTATTTTTAAAAATTAGTATAGGTTCTAGTTGTGTTTTTATGTTTTAATAGTGAAAGGTCTATTGCAGGAGTGTGCAACCTTTTTCTGCGTTTGGGCCGCATATGAAATTTTATACATCAATACGGGACACACAGTCTGAAAATTTATTTGCATTATTAATGCAACGAATAAAAAAAATGCTGTTAGAAGCTCTTTGGGGGCCCACACTAAAAGGCTTGGCGGGCCGCCCGTTGCACACCATTGGTCTAGTGCTAGTGTTTAGAGTGTTTCAATAGTGAAATGTCTAGTCTGTTTGAGTTTCAATAGTGAAAGGTCTAGTCTGTTTGAGTTTCAATAGTGAAAGGTATAGTAATTAGATTGTTTCAATAGTGAAAGGTCTAGTCTGTTTGAGTTTCAATAGTGAAAGGTATAGTAATTAGATTGTTTCAATAGTGAAAGGTCTAGTCTGAGTGTTTCAATAGTGAAAGGTCTAGTCTGTAGATTGTTTCAATAGTGAAAGGTCTAGTCTGTAGATTGTTTCAATAGTGAAAGGTCTAGTCTGTAGATTGTTTCAATAGTGAAATGTCTAGTCTGTAGATTGTTTCAATAGTGAAATGTCTAGTCTGTAGAGTGTTTCAATAGTGAAATGTCTAGTCTGTAGATTGTTTCAATAGTGAAATGTCTAGTCTGTAGATTGTTTCAATAGTGAAATGTCTAGTCTGTAGAGTGTTTCAATAGTGAAAGGTCTAGACTGATTGAGTGTTTCAATAGTGAAAGGTCTAGACTGATTGAGTGTTTCAATAGTGAAAGGTCTAGACTGATTGAGTGTTTCAATAGTGAAAGGTCTAATCTGTTTGAGTGTTTCAAAAGTCAATGGTCTAGTCTGATTGAGTGATCCAGTAGTCGTCTAGTGTGTTAAGGTATTTCCATCAGTTTACATTTCAACCTCTAACCTCTTGACTTAAATTCCAATCCTCCCCTACACAGTCGCTTTAAATTAAATCTCCAAGCTCTATTTGTTTATCTTAAAATTCCACGACAAAACTTATCAATCGTTCTGTCTTAGACTTAAACATTTATTTGTTTTCGAGTTTAAACTGTTTAGCTTTAAATTTGATCTCCATGGTTTTAAAATAAAACTTAACTTTACAAAAACTTCTTGTTTTAAAACTCCTCTTGTTTTCATTTAATTCTTAACCCTTCCCGTACCGACCTACTTCTATCTATGCTGCCTTCAGTTCCGCTATATACGCGCCCGGGACTGTAAGGGTTAATGATAAGACAACTGTGTTTTCTTTTTTGAATTCGTGTATTGGAGCGGTAACAGCTTGTAATGAACACTGAATAGGAAACGTAGGCTATTTAGACCACACAGAACATAAAACAAACACAGCATAGATTTAATTATGTAGTTGGCTCTATATACAGTATCAAACATAATATAGAACTTACATAGTAAAGGATTTGAACAATATGGGACAAACATGCAGAACATAGTGGTCGCAAAATATAGAACGATCAGACATACATAATATGGAACATACAAAATATGGAACCCAAAGAATATAGAACAAAAACAATACAAAACATACATAATGCAAAACATACAGAATATAGAACATACAGAATATAGAACATACAGAATATAGAACATACAGAATATAGAACATACAGAATATAGAACATACAAAATATAGAACATAACGAATATAGAACATACAGAATGTAGAACATAAAGAATATAGAACATACAGAATATAGAACATACAGAATATAGAACATACAAAATATAGAACATAACGAATATAGAACATACAGAATATAGAACATAACGAATATAGAACATACAGAATATAGAACATACAGAATATAGAACATACAGAATATAGAACATACAGAATATAGAACATACAGAATATAGAACATACAGAATATAGAACATACAGAATATAGAACATACAGAATATAGAACATACAGAATATAGAACATACAAAATATAGAACATAACGAATATAGAACATACAGAATATAGAACATAACGAATATAGAACATACAGAATATAGAACATACAGAATATAGAACATACAAAATATAGAACATAACGAATATAGAACATACAGAATATAGAACATAACGAATATAGAACATACAGAATATAGAACATACAGAATATAGAACATAACGAATATAGAACATACAGAATGTAGAACATAAAGAATATAGAACATACAGAATGTAGAACATAAAGAATATAGAACATAACGAATATAGAACATACAGAATGTAGAACATAAAGAATATAGAACATACAGAATATAGAACATAACGAATATAGAACATAACGAATATAGAACATACAGAATGTAGAACATAACGAATATAGAACATAACGAATATAGAACATACAGAATGTAGAACATAAAGAATATAGAACATACAGAATATAGAACATAACGAATATAGAACATAACGAATATAGAACATACAGAATGTAGAACATAACGAATATAGAACATAACGAATATAGAACATACAGAATGTAGAACATAAAGAATATAGAACATAACGAATATAGAACATACAGAATATAGAACATACAGAATGTAGAACATAAAGAATATAGAACATACAGAATATAGAACATACAGAATATAGAACATACAAAATATAGAACATAACGAATATAGAACATACAGAATATAGAACATAACGAATATAGAACATACAGAATATAGAACATACAGAATATAGAACATACAGAATATAGAACATACAGAATATAGAACATACAGAATATAGAACATACAGAATATAGAACATACAGAATATAGAACATACAGAATATAGAACATACAGAATATAGAACATACAAAATATAGAACATAACGAATATAGAACATACAGAATATAGAACATAACGAATATAGAACATACAGAATATAGAACATACAGAATATAGAACATACAAAATATAGAACATAACGAATATAGAACATACAGAATATAGAACATAACGAATATAGAACATACAGAATATAGAACATACAGAATATAGAACATAACGAATATAGAACATACAGAATGTAGAACATAAAGAATATAGAACATACAGAATGTAGAACATAAAGAATATAGAACATAACGAATATAGAACATACAGAATGTAGAACATAAAGAATATAGAACATACAGAATATAGAACATAACGAATATAGAACATAACGAATATAGAACATACAGAATGTAGAACATAACGAATATAGAACATAACGAATATAGAACATACAGAATGTAGAACATAAAGAATATAGAACATACAGAATATAGAACATAACGAATATAGAACATAACGAATATAGAACATACAGAATGTAGAACATAACGAATATAGAACATAACGAATATAGAACATACAGAATGTAGAACATAAAGAATATAGAACATAACGAATATAGAACATACAGAATGTAGAACATAAAGAATATAGAACATACAGAATATATAACATACAGAATGTAGAACATAACGAATATAGAACATACAGAATGTAGAACATAAAGAATATAGAACAATCAGCTAAGTAATCATGAGCTATTTTATCTTTTTGCTGTTTTTCACACCGATTGACTATAAAAAGAATGCATGGCACTCCATTTAGATTTAAAAAAACTGGGTGTTTTCAAGGGCCTATGAAAACATATTCTGGGTTGAGGTATGGAAAGCAATGCACGGAACGAAGTTTTTAGGGCATGGGTAAGCGGTCTCAAACCCTAAAATGACAAGTGGTTTTTTTATATAGTTTATACATTTGTAAAAATGCGGGGTGGGGGAACGGGGTTCGTTCCATTTCATGTCCCCCTCCCTCTTTCTCCATTGGCAGACGCCCATGGTTGCTGGGAGTAGGGTGGCGGTAAGCAAAAGTGTTTTGAACACAAACACCATCTCGTGCCAAGATGGGCAGTTTACTCAAACAGAAGTAGGTCTAGGTGACTTGCCCCTGGTTCGACTTACACTCAAACACACACAGACGTACAGACATGCAGACACACCAATGCCCAGGTCAATGCCCTTTCACCACGAAGTTATCTGAAACACCATTAGTACTTCGAGAAACAATGAAGAGTGCCAGAGTCCATGTTTACATTGTTCGCCCCCGCCCCACCCCCCACTCTACCCACTCCACCCATTCCCCCCCCCCCCCGCCCCCGGTTATCTCCTGGACAAAAAGAAATAGTAGTGCCCCGAAACTTCACACTGGACAATGGAAAAATGTGATAGGAGTTCAAAGTTTAAGAGATTGTGAAGCGTTGTAGCTTTACCCCACTATTGCAATTAGAGACCGACCGATATTCGGTTTCGGCTTCGGTTTCGGCTTCGGTTTCGGTGCCGAAAATAGGCAAAAACCCTTTTTCGGCGTGGGTTCGGTTTCGGCCGAAGTCTAAAGGTTAGTTTTCGTTTTTTTTACGGTTTCGGCCGAAACTGATATTGATTTTCGGTCATCAGCCGAATATCTATTTTAACTTTCCAAATTCTAATGCTACGCTATTGCTGCATCTATTAATCTACTTATTGATACTTTCATTTAGTTAAACTGTTGTGAATTAATCTGTGTAAAGTAGGGGGTGTTAAGCGAAAACCGGATTTCGGAAGGAAATCATTCATAACTGTGTCCCACGATTTATTTATCTTTTTATCTGAAGAAATATTTGTAAACCCAGTTTGATTAGCACAAAACATTTACTTAACATTATATATTCCTTACAAACACTCGTTTGTCAGAGACGACTTATAGTTTTTTGTTTTTTTTTCGAATTCCGAATATTGCTTGTGAATTTGCGATACAAGCACATACAACAGCAAATGCAGATGTTAACGCTAGTCGTCGGTACAGACATTTGATCTACGTATTCGAAAACAAAAAGATAAATTGGAAAAGGTTGCGAGATACTTGGACTTCAAAAGGAGGACATAAAGAGACAAAAAGAATGACATATTTAGTGTTTCACAATCCACAATCAGTTCAGTTTTATTACATTAGCTGCCAATAATTGTATATTAGTAAAACTGACCCAAAATTTTATTTAATGTAAACTGCCAAGCAACTTGGGCAATTAAAAAAACAATTTTGCAGAGCATGTTAGGTTCTTTTCAAAAACGGTTAATTTTCTTGCCGGACGTCTGTCAACCCTAGATAGATGTGTCTGAGATTTCATTCATATTCTACAAATATTCTTTTAATGTGTGTAACATATAGATCTAACATCCACTGATTTATGTTATAATTATAAAGGTCTGAATTCATGACACTTCACTACACCTTTGACTTCTGCTAATCCAAAATCAACTATTTTTTTTACAAAGATTTCACCACGTGAAATCAATCTAAGGATCAATGGTCCTTCGTATTATTGTGTTAGTATAATCAATTCAAATTTGTCTTTTCGAAACTGTAACTTACTTTGCCCGGGGGGTGGAGAGGAGGAAAAGAAAATGGGTAAAAAAAATCGGATTTTTAGAACCGAAAATAGGTTTTGAGAAAAAAGGATATTAACATCCCTAATGTGAAGTAGAAGAATGAAGTTAATAATAACGGATTATTTAATCACTCCAAAGAATGGTTTACTCAAATTGAGTGACCATTAACTAGTTAGTATTATTACACATAAATGCGCAATCTTTTGAAATCATTTGTTTCGCATTTTCGGTTTATTTTTCGTTTTCGGCCGAAGTTTTAGTTAAACTTTTGGTTTCGGCTTCGGTTTCGACCGAAAGTCACTGTATAATATTCGGTATGTATTCGTTTTCGGCCGAAACTAAAAAATTGGTTTCGGTCGGTCTCTAATTGCAATAATGTGTTTTGACATACAAGATACAAGACATACAAGATGCAAGTCATTTGGGGTGGGTACGGGGACGCCTGCACTGTGGAACAGCTTGCCACAGACATTGATGGACTCTGAAACTAAAAATTTCCTTTATGAAGAGTTCAAAAAGCCTTTTCTCTATATGTAGAATAATAGTCCATTTCCCCACCCCAACATAAGAAACTGTATTTTGGAAATATAATACCCGTATCATGCTTAAAATGTGATAGAATGAAGAGCTGCTGTAGATAAATATTCATTACTGTTATTGATAAATAACTATTTTATTATAGAGAAAGACCACAGAAAGTTTAATACCATTGCCAATGGATAAGATAACGTATTTCATTTTTAGGTTATGTTATGATTTACAGATGCTCCATTCTAGAATTTAAAAGTCTTCCGGCTCTATGGTCCAGGTCCTGACGAGAAAGAGTGGGTTCAAGACCTTGTCCGAGATATGCCGCCATGCCGATGGGGCACTCCGTATACCAGTACTAGGCTTGCTATACACAAACTACCCACTTCTTCCACAATTCCCCATTGGATCATTAATGAGGCGACAGTGGTCGTATACCTGAACTTTCAACCCGGTATCTGAAATATACAAATATATAAAACCTGGTCATCCAAGCACCTTTTTTTTTCCTCCCCCGCCGGGTCCAAATGGGTTCTCGCCCGTGGAATGGATCTCGGATGCGTAACGGAGGGACTCTCCCCCCCCCCCCCCAGTGCGTTAGCCCACCGATGAACTCTTAACGGGAGCGTCTCATTGGTTTACACTTTACACAATTCACCAGCCTTGAGGTACAGGCTCCCTTGTTAGAAAGACAATTCATTCGTCATAAACTTCCCGTAAGGGTGGAGGGGGGAGTAATGGATGGACAACAGCAGGGTTTGAACCCGGACAGCTACGCGGACTGTCCGGAGCACTCAGCTCATGTCCAGCCACAACTTTCATTGCTATTAATAATACACAATATTAATAAAAATATATTGCCGAATAAACAATCATCAAAGAAGATGTCATCCTTTATTCAACTTTAACTGTCAGTTTTAATTGGACAACCCCCAGAATCTGTCCATAAAATCCAGTGCATTTTTGAATTTGTAAGTCTCTGTTATTTCTTTGTTGGGTCTAGTTTCCTGTTCTGTCAATCGTTACCATCTATTCCCGTCTACTTCATTGACATACATTTCCTTTGGCCAAAAGTCTAGATTCTATTTTTTTACTTCTCTTTGCACAAATCAAAGTAAAAGTCCTGTGAACTGTGGTTTTTATTTTTCTTTCATTTTTTCTGGAAATGTTCCACATGGATGAGGTTTCCTTGTTCCAAACTTTCAAAGCATGCAATGTTATTTTACCTGGCATAGTTTGATAAACTCGCTTTTGTGAAACGCTCTCGCTTTTACCTAAGTATCTTTTCGCTATCTTCATTGCGATTGGAGCGATTTTGTTCCGTTGAAGTTTGGTTTAAAGAACAAAAAAGAACAAAAGAGATGTATATATAGTTTAGTGTCTTAATTGAAATCGTGTATATGTTGTTACCTGATAGAAACGCTGAGGTGGAGAATGAAATATTTAGTTGCCGACTTTCATTCCAGCAAAATATGAAACCGTCAGCTAGATCATTTAATTCCTCAGCGTGTGGCGCTACAGAATATACAAAAAAAAGGATCAGTTAGTATTGAATGAAGTGGTGGTCTAGAGGTATACCGATGCAGTGCTGTACCGTTGGTCTAGGCTTTAATTTTGTGAGTAAAATCCAAGCCTCGATGAGCGATCCTATTCCTACACAGGGAATACAAATAGAATATAGAACACACAGAATATAGATCACACAGATGTATGATTTTAGAACATTTTAAAAATGTATTTACAACAAAAACCAGGAAAAGGTAAAGAATTGTATTAGCTTTAAGAGAGAATTCTTGAGTTAAATATAAACTATGATTAGATAGTCAGTTCTGAATTCATCATTACCATAAACTATGATTAGATAGTCAGTTCTGAATTCATCATTACCAAAAACCTGATTGTCATTTAGCGGAACATATAATATATTATAATATACTTGTCAGCAGTAGGATTTGCACGTAGTAAATCTTATCCGCACGTGATTACAAGTTATAGGTTTTAAAAGCAGGATACAGACAATCTCAAACACACACACACGCTAACACACACATAAGCATGCTTACCTGATACAAACACAACATAAACACATAATATAAACACACACAATCGACCCCCATCCCACGGGCGTTTACCACACATACACACACACATACACATACCCGGACACAATTTGATGAATAGATGTAACGGCGTTCGCCTTAAATCATATTTAAAAAAAAAATGAAAGAGTCACAGGAGAACACTGCGCTCTGTAAGATACACGTTTGTTTGTTTGTTTGTGTGTTACAGTATTTACATTCCCAGGTTATTGCCTATTTGTGTGTGTGTGTGTTTGTTCCTCATCAAGGCACCGGGAACTAGACTGTAGCGTGATGCTACAGCGGCAGAGCGAAATATTCCATTTCGAGTGTCTTGGGTTCATCCTGGGATTTCCCACTATTCATAAGAAACAATTGAAACTTACACAGAACAGACAGGAAAAGATAATGAACATGTAAAATTATCATGAAATTATATTATGAACTTATAACATTATCAAGAATTATATTAAGAATATATAACATGAACAATAAATTATGTTATGTACATAAAAAAATATCAAGAAATTATAATATGAACAAATATGAACAAATAACATTTTCAATAAATTAAAATTATTTATAATATGTGCAAATAATATTTTCAAAATAAAATTAATGTCAAGAAAGTAAGTAATATTTAAAAAAATTTAATCAATTTCTATTTTTATTTTATTTACAACAATATATATAACTTACATTTTATTGCAAATTACAAATTTTTATAGCGCTTTTAAGGAATCAATTACTTATAAAATGCTCTTTACATCATTATTTGAAAATAAATCAATGAAGGATGTTTTCAATTTTGAATTTTCAAACTGTCTATATTGGCCATTTATTTCATAATTTTTGGGAGTTCATTCCATCACTGCTGTACTAGAACATTGCAAGTCAGGTACCCGTCGGACCAAACTGATCACAGGGCCGATGAAGCAGCGTTCACCAGTTTCTGTGGCCACGGCATACTAGGGAATGTGCGTGGCCAGCACAATACCTTGCCGCCTTTACTTTACCCCAATTAATGTCAGGTATCCATCAGAGCTGAGTAGATTCAGGGTTTAAGAGGGTGCTGCCATTTTTTTTTTCACTGTTAGTACTTTGAGTTGTTGAAATATTT
The DNA here is from genome assembly GCA_949126835.1 of Anisus vortex. NCBI lineage: Eukaryota > Metazoa > Mollusca > Gastropoda > Planorbidae > Anisus > Anisus vortex. The sequence continues at coordinate 4,773,510 of OX421506.1, read as the reverse complement.
TATATCAGCCTCAATGTGTTTTCAATGATACATGTTTTTAAACCTTTTTTTTTTTTTTTTTTTTTGGAGCGCCTCACTTTTAATAAAGATTGCTCATTTGTGACGAGGAAAGCTGCGAAGATCTGATCTGGTCTGCTTATAATTGATATCTCACTTGACAGTCAGTGTAGTTTGGGATAGTAAACAGGTGGCCACACAATCTCATTTTTCATGCCACGGCACATGTAACAAACAAAAAACGAAATAGTGAAACTCTCTTTGCTAGCCTTAATACACCAAAGGAAAACTGTTTCTATTTATCCGAATTGGACTCTTACCTTTGATTATTTCTTCAATGACACGAGCGTACAATCTAACTACCGTACTCGAACTCCCCCCCCCCCCCCCCCCACACTTCCTTATCCACTTGTAAAAACTAACTTCTCGTAATGGTCATACGGGCCAGGTAAAACACACACATCAGCTGTTTAAGTGGGCCAAAAACAGATGCAAGGAGATTGCGTAGCCGGCACCACGCGCCACCACTTTCGCTATCTGCCGACGTGTATCTGATACACATGAATTATATTACATCCAGCGTTAAAGGCTATAAAAATAGTCCTAAATCAAAGATTGGAGTCTATAGACCCTCGAGTACCTAATGTAACAATCTGCAGCTGATACTCATAAACTTTAAAAAAAGTAATTGTCAGAAAAACATTTTTCTAAATGCGTAAAAGTAACAGCCAATTCCATAGCTACCGAATAATAATTTTGAAAGAGGTATATAAACTCATTACATAGACATATTAAGTCAAATAATAATAATTAGTAATTGATATAGCGCTTCTATCCATGCTATTAAATTTAGCATGCTCAGTGCACTTTTGGAATAAATTGCAGTGGCAGTTGTATTGATAGGCTATGTAAGGCACACAGCCACTAGCTAAAGAGAAAAGACTTTAAGCTCTTTTTTTAAACTACTGTCTTGTCTTAGATTCTCTCATTGTCTGAGGCAAGCTGTTCCAAATAGAAGGCGCCACAGATTCAAATGAGCACACTGTGATGTAAATCTTATTGTGTTCAGCCATTTGATAACTATTGTAATTACGTTTTTAAAACCATTCAATATCTAAATGAACAGGCCTAATATTCTTGCAACGTGTATACATTCCCATTCAATAACTAACTGAATAACATTTATGCAAAATTTGTAACCGCCCATCCCGACAATATCATAGACACACTTAAAAGCTGAAAGTATTTATACTTTTGAACACGGCTGATTATATTTACCTAAACAAGTGGACTCCTTAAGCTTTGAGCTTAACCGCTACCTCTCATAGGTTTTTCAAGGTAGATCTATGTTTATTTTTGGTTTGTATTTCAAGGCGATTCAAATTTGTAGTCGCTTTTTATCACCAAAACATCCTAACAAGAGAAGGGATCGTGGGGGGTGGGGGTGGGGGGGGTGGGGGAGATTGCAGCCAATCTAGGTGCTTAAATTAAGATATCCGAAATTTGGCTTATAAATGAAAATATCGGTGAAAACTTGAATGCCATTAGTGATTGCGATTCTTTCAATAGTTATAAACAAAAAACAAAACGTATTGACCATAGTATATAATGAAAAAAAACCCACACCGAATTAAATCGTATTTAACGTAATTATTATAGCCTATTGTGTAGATGCATTTTTCTTACGCATTAGCCTACCGAAGATTGCACCATTTGTTAACCACATAGAAAATAAAGAAAGCTTAGTAAACACACAAACAGGCACGGTTAATCGTGTACGTTACACAGAGATTTACCAATGCGCGCCAAAAAATGTACAGAAAAAACAAACATACAAACACAGAAACATACAAACATACAAACATACAAACACAACTATTTCAACAAATTTTGGTAGTTGTGGGTGTGTGGTTGAAAATGTGACATAATGTATTGCCAAGGGCTTGACGTGTATGTGCCAAGTTTAAGCTCGATATCATGACAGAAAGGTCCGTTCTATCCCCAGCCAGCCAAAAGTAAGGATTAAACAAAAAGCAACATGGTAGTCTTCAAATTGAAAAAAACAACGTCATGGTTTCTGTATGTTTTTATCTATGTTTTTTTTTTAAAGATCTGTGTGTAGAAGCGAAACATAAAACAAGCCTAGAACTGGTGTAAAGGTTTAATTAAGTGAACATCTTTGAAGTGTTAGACTTGGAGATTTTGTCTGGAACCTAGTTTCTCCAACCTAATGAACTTTTTAAAGGACAGTTAAAAACTGGGGGGGGGGGGCATAAACTCTTGACTTGCTTGTTTTTGGTTTAGGAACTTGTTATGTTATCGTCAGGAGGCACTTTGGACGAGCGACAGCGCGTTTGACTTGCGTACCGAGGGTCCTGGGTTCAAATCCTGATGCAGGCTAGGATTTTTTCCCGGGAATGGAGGGTGTCCCTGAGTCTACCCACCTCTGACACTAGTTGGGGTACAGTAAAGGCGGCTGGGCATTGTGCTGGCCACACATACCCCAGTATGCCGTTGCCACAGAAACTGGTGAACGCTGTTTAACCAGCCCTATGATCAGTTTGATCCGACGGGTTCTTTACTAGTATTATCTGCCACGTATAGACATTGAAGGGAAAATTATCAATTAAAGGTTTTCAGTTTTAAGCCCGTCATCGAATCTTGGTGGCCTTGCGGAGCTTTACGCTTTACTGAGTTTTGCGTAGTAATGCAGCGGTTAATAGACTACGGCCCGCGGACCACTTGAGGCTCCGCCATCTTTTAGTTGTGTGTAGAGGCTGCTGAAAGCGAAGTCTGTGTGTGCAGATATACTCCCCCCCCCCCCCCCCAGATTGCCTCCATGCCTGAATTATCTCGAAATAAGAAATATGGAATGTTTGACCCATGAACTTAAAAAAAACAACGTAAAAGGTTGCCGGCCATGGTTATAGACCAGTGTATGAATGGTGAAGAGTCTTCGATCCAAAAGAGGGGTGGGTGGGGGTAGGCGGGGGTTACACCTGGATGGGGGGCAAAAGCGCCAGTCATGACCTGCAATATTTGTTTTTTGCATTTCATATGGTCAGGAATATATTGACTCCTTGTTTGTCGGTGTCCTGCTTCACCCCCTGCCCAACAATAAATATCTGTGTTTGGATAAATAGCTTTTTATATATCTTATCTTATACACTGCAGACGCTCCGTATAAAGAAGATTATTGCGTCCTACGCTCATCCGTGGTCCGAGTCTAGTCTTGCATTTTAAGTAATGTTTTAAATGATGTTAAGTCACTGGTTTTCCTGGTTTGTTCAGGCAACCCATTCCATGCCCGAATGCCACTCGGGAAGAAAGAGTACTTATATGCATTTGTTCTCGCATAGGGGATAAAAGTGTTTGAATTGCCCATAATCTGCCGGTCTTTTTTTAAAAAACGGAGGACTAGCATTCATGGGAAACGAAAAAAACACTAATAGAATAAAACAAACAACAAAATAATAATAAAAACACAAACAGACAACTAAAAACGAGTAACAAATGTCCGGCTGGTCATGCGACACTGTCAACCGACACGTCGCGGGTTCTATCCCTGCCGCCGGCCGATCCTTGTCGCACTTCAGGAGTTTTGTGCTTCGTGGACATATTACTCTTTTATCTAAAACATAGGTTCTCAACCTTTTTCGGTTTACCGCACCCTTAAAAAAAAATTTCCACTCACCGCCTCCCCTTACCCTTCTGTAAGTTAAAGGGCCAATATAATTTCCGCAATTATTTTTTTAGACCGACTAGATTTGTGTGCTTATTTATTATCTTTACAAAAACAACTGAAAAGGAAATATATTGTAAGAATCAATAGATCAAAAAATTACCTAAAGAAGAGGTTTAAAAAAATCAATATTAATGTGAATCGTTGTATTGGTGTGTTGCTAGTAGTTTGTCTATATTTGTTTCAATTTTTGTTTCAAAATACTTCGGTCTCCACGCTTTACTATTTGCAGCTTGTTTTCTTTTTATTTTTTTGACAACCAAATGGTACTAGCATAAAATCCACTTTCCACAAAAGAGGTTGATAAGAATGCAATACAAAATTGTTGCCAAAACTCACAGACCAAGAGAAACTGATTGATTTTCTCCCAAAGAATCACATTTGCTTTTTACAAAAACTAGAGCACCGAATCCAAGTCTCATACATTATATTAAAACAGTCATCTTTTGCTAAACAATGCATCTCTGTGTGCAGTAGCTATCGCTTGTAGTCCTCGTCAATGAACAATAATTTTTTGCTTCATAGTACAAACAATTAGACTATAAAGGCAATAAAGCCACAGTCAAAGACATAACAAGAAAATTGGCAAGCAAAAAAAAATAATATCGAGACATAAATAGTAATACAGATATTAATAATAATAATAATAATAATAATAATAATACAATTATTCAAGGTATCAATACAAATCATTGAATGCATGACTTATTTGTGAACTGCTGTAATATTGTAGTGAGCGATGCAGACAATCACCAATACTTTTAGTAATTAGATGTTGTCACACAATAGACAGCCAATACATCTGGAACAGCCTAGTTTTTTTAACTACAACATCAATCCACGATACGCCATACCATCGCCGGTTGGAGGAATTTCTTTTACACTAAAAAGTCTTCTAGTACAAGTAGTCTACTAGATTTTTATATTTTTTTTTTTTAGGAATGGTCAAAATTTTTTTTATTCAAATAAACGTAGACCAAGCTAAAAGTAAAGCTTGATTGTCTGGTAGCGTGAACTCATCCAGTTATAAAGAAAATTGTGATGTCTTTAGGTAATCTCACAATGTACTTAAAAACAGGGGGTTGGCAACCAAAGACAAGCATCCCAAACTTGGCATGCAGAGCGATTTTCAATGGCACGCGAGAGACCTCCAAGAGTTTTTTTTTATTGATAAAAGCAACAAAAACATTTTCCGGTTCTGAATGAAGAAAACTGACTGTTGAAGCCGATGTTTCTGATACGTTTCAGTGAGTTGAACTTGCATTTACAAGGATCACTGGAAGGGCTTTGCATTGAAACTGGACATATCTTGCCGTGAAATCATTTTCAAAACATTTAACTACACTTACATCCATATGTTAAAGAATATATTAAGATGGATAGTTGGGCTTTTTCAGAAGTACATCGAAGCACTCAACGCGGAGTTTTCTAATCAAAGGCAGAACTTTTAAATTGATGGACTCATGTTTTCATACCACACCAAGCCTAACTATTACTACAACATTCTTAGATGTAGATCTTTTTTTAAGTGGCGGAATATTGGCAATTTAAAAATGGAGCAAGTTGAGTTTTAAACGTTTAAAAAGTAAGGATCCAAATGTGCCAATTTGCGGAAAAAAAACTGGAAGGAAGCTGCTTAGGAAAGTCGTCTGCTATTGTCAACTGCTAGGCATTCGCTCTTTTACTTTCAGCTTTTGGTTCACTTACACCTGTGAACAGCTTTTATCACACATCAAAGCTGTTTTAAGTATACAAAGAGGTCATCCACACTTGACCGCTCAATAATTGATACAGACTAATTACATTTAAAGTTTTTATGCTCATCTTCTTTAATTAAACATAAATATAATTAATTCTAAAATAAATTGTCTTGCATTATTTATTTAGAAATATAAGAGACTTATATAATAGACTATATTATGTCATTTTCTGTAATTATTAATGTTTAAAATATAAACACCTTAAATTGACTAACAACTAATGCAGAACATATTTATTTACAACTATTTAACGTCAATTATTATAATCCTATAATAATTAAATCTTGTTATGAATACCATAACGTTGAATTTATATCAAGAAATAATAATTAGTCAGTAATATTTGTTACATTACAAAACACAACTTGTTTGGCATCACTATTGAATCAAATGTGGAAAAAAAAATTAATTAAAGGGAGGGAATTAACCCGTTTCATTTGAGTTAATATTTCTAATGTTTTTCTTCTTTTATAAAATAAAATAAATTACAATATATAACTCTGAAATGATCAAACTGTAAAAAGGAAAATTACATAAATATTTTATGACTAAAGAATTTTTATGTATATTTTTAAACACTACATTAACTACCGAGTTTGTATGATTACTACGTAATCTATTCCACTTCAAGATAGTTTTATCTTACCACACTTAATTGAAATGCATTAAAGGAATCTCAGTAAAATTAATGATTATAATGTCATTATTATTAGCAGATGATAGGGATAGAACCGGCGACGTGTCTGTTGACAGTCCGGTGTATTATCCTTAGGTCGAGCCGACCGCACACCACACTTGTCTAATACTGACACTTACTTTTTCGAAAAGTCATTGCCATTCCTATTTCTTATTAGTATAATAATATGTAGGCCTACTGTTGGGGGACATCAACTATTAAGCAGCACTTGCATTTACAGCACATTTCATCCAAAAACTTCTTCTTCTTCTGCCTTCTCGTCCTTGAGGAACAGGCGCCGATTATCGACGTCTGTGGTCCTTCCTAGGACATAGGCCGCCAACAAGGGTCCTCCAGGCATCTCTCTCCTGGGCCAGTCTCTCCAGCTTCCCCCAAGTAAGGCCAAATTCCTTGGTATCTGCTTCTACATCTCTGCGCCAAGTGTTCCTCGGTCGACCTCTTTTCCGTTTTCCCTGAGGAAAAAAACTAATCGATTTAAATAGCTGAGGTGTTAAATTTATATCAGGTACGTTTGTACCGCCTACTTGCCAATCCCCTCCTCCAATCGCCCCCTGGAACGTCCACGCCCCCCCACAAACACACAAGGCTTTTCAACGCCCCCCTGGGGGGGGGATCGATAACGCCCCCGTTGAGAACATATGATGGAGAAGGAACGTCTGTAAACTTATACGGTATATATAAGCTCCTAAATATTGGTATACAGATAGACTGCACCACACAAACCACATGACTACATAAACGGTGAAAACATGCTGACGCATATTTACAGTTATACGATAGGCCATAGACTATAGACTATAGACTATAATACACATGGACTGTTTGCTTTAGTATTTCTGCTATATGATGACTCGAAAGACTGCTTTTCGGAATTTCCGATTGGTTGTTTCCTTTGCACTTCCGTTTTATTGAATCGCTTCGATTTTCTCAATGAAAAATTAAAATTAAAATCGAAAGTTCTATACAGCGGAAACATTAAAAATTTAAGAAACAACGATGAGCGTAGAAGTAATTTAAGTTAAGACAGCCTTATTGGTTGCGCACGGAACAAAAAGTACATATAAGCTGTAAAAATAGAGCATGCCGTCCATCTTATTATAGTCTATGGTTATACATCTATGAATACATCATACATATGTTAACAAACACACACACCGAACACATAACTTATCACATATAACTGCTACTAGTACATTGCACTGTGAACATAAAACACAACCGTGCTGTAATTCTAGCCCTAGATCCGTGTAATCCTTGCCGCCCTGCAAGAGATTTTGGGCATTGGACGTAATAATCTTCTATAGGCTATATATATAAGGACCGTCTGTAAAACTTATAAGAAATATACAGAAGTCGGCTGGATTGACCACTAAAGCAACATAAGCTCATGTTTAAGGGCGTCGAGGGATAGTGCATGGGGGGCATACATTTTCCAACGCAGAAATATACCATGGCTCGTTGTCACTTGAATGTAGCATTGCTAATGGTACAACTAAACAAGCGACTACAAAAGGGCACATACATTAAATGACCAAAATATTAGTATCGAAGAGCTTGCACGAAGTAAGAGAAAATTAAAAAAAAAACAACATTGAAAGCATACAGGCAAAATATTATTTCCAATTTTTTGTAAGTTTTATTTAATTGCTTCAATACAATTGTATATTATAGTTTATTATTGATTATTGTAAATAATTTTATTTGCTAGGAGGTATAAGAAATCGTAACCCTTACAGTCCCGGGCGCGTATATAGCGGGACTGAATGTAGCTTAGATAGAAAGTATGTCGGTACGGGAAGGGTTAATACTCTTTACGACCTTCACCTATCCCATAACCCGAGTGAGGGTCATTGGGGCACCATTTTTCGACTGTTGAACGATTGTATGCCACTCGTCTCGGTTCTGCGCCGCTCTGTGGGAATCCGCAAGAGGCAAGCCGGTCCACTCCATGATGTCATCCTCCCATCGTCTCTTCTGCCTGCCTCTCTTTCTTCCACCCTGCACTGTGCCCTGCAGGAGATCTTGCCACGTGCCCGTGCCCTATGAAGGTCATTATCCGTCAGGCCTACTTGCCCCTTACATTAATCTGGCCAGTCAAACTTCTGGTCCCAACAAACCCCATTTTAAAGACAAACTGTATAATTGACTGGTACGCCCCAAACCCAGTGCACAGATCATTGCAAACATTGGACTCATTGTTTAAACATACTTACTTACTTACTGCCCGTAACGCCGTGGGCGCATAGGGCAGCAACAAAGTCACTCCATCTTTCTCTGTCACGTGCGACAATTCCAATCGTACCCCAGGAGTGACCAAATTCTTTCAATTCCTGCTCTATTGTCCTGCGACAGGTTACTTGTGGTCGTCCTCTCCATAGCTCTATGGACCAATAAACTCTTTCAGCTACACATTGAAGACGACAAATATAAAAAAAATATATTTCTCAATACACTGTATAAAAAGGTGCATTCAAATCAAAGCGTTGAAAAAGCTTATTTTTTTCCTAACTAGTTGTATGTATATAAGGCACAGTTTCACTCAGTACTCTTCAATTGAAGACTTTTTAGTTGACAAAACAACAACTGTAAAAGCAGCTGTAAAGGCAGATGTAAAGCTGTCAATCTGCGGATGTAAATCTAGGGATTCGTGTGTGTGTGTGTGTAGGGGGCGGGGGTGTGAGATACAAATTCCAGAACCGGCTAAATAACGGTTCTTGTGGGCACGTAATGCAGTGCCAATATCGCGTCCGTTTGTGCCTGTGTTTGTATGCGTGTGTTTATGTGTGCGGTGTTTGTGTGTGAGTGTGTTTTTGTCTGTGTTGTGTGTATGTTATGTGTTTGTGTCTTAGTGTGTGCCTTTGTGTAGGTGTGTTTATGTGTGTTTATGTATGTATATATTTATATATACATGTATGTATGTGTGTTTATTTATGGATATATATATATACATTTATGTATGTGTATTTATTTATGTATGTATATATACATGTATGTATGTGTGTTTATGTTTTTTGTGTGTAGTGTATGTTTATCGCGATGGAATACCCTTCTCTTAATGAAGAATACTATTGATATGACATACTTTGTGACGTAGAAGTTCAGTAAGAAGTTCACTCCTATGCACCCCCTACCCCCCCCCCCAATTACTTCCCTTGCGAGCTCGTGCTCTCTCGCTGTTTTACGTTTTAAAACTCTATCCCATGTCCGATTGGTCAGAGCGGGTCAAGGGCTCGGACAGAGAACGTGATCTCCACGTGAGGTGTATCATCAAAAGTTATAGGAGAGTTACTAGTCCACCATTAGAGTTACTTTTACACCTATGAATTGTACTTTGATTTAAAATGGTTTGATGTAAATCAACGTACCGGATTGTGGATTAAATCATTTCGCTCACTGGATAATTATACAGCTGCCATTGTTTTATTCTTGTTAGTTGAAAGTTAGGCTGTGTAATGTTTGTGAATGATAGGATTATTCAAGGGATTAACAAAGTCATTTGTGATGGACAACATGCAACGGCTAAATAAAGAAGTGAGTTTAGATGAGTGGTCTGTCGATTTCCGTCTGTTTGTCAGCCCGTCTGTCTGCCTCTCTATAATACCATTCATTTTCTATTATCTTACTTCCTAAACATCCTATCTGCCAATAATATATCCATTTATCTATCTAACAATCGATCTATCGAACACTCTATCGGTCTATTTAACAATATGTCTATCTAACAATCGATCTATTTATCTAGCAATCGATCTATCTATCTAACAATCTATTTGTCTATCTATCTAACAATCGATCCATTTATCTAACAATGTATTTGTCTATCTATCAATCTATCTATCTAACAATCGATCTATCTATCTAACAATTGATCTATCTATCTAACAATCGATCTATTTTACAATCTATCTGTCTATCTAACAATCGATCTCTCTATCTAACAATCTATCTATTTATCTAAAAATCTATCTGTCTATCTATCTAACAATCATATGTCTATCTTTCTAACAATCGATCTATCTAACAATCATAAGTCTATCTAACAATCTATCTAAGAATCTATCGGTCTATTGATCTAACAATCTATCTATCTATATATATATATATACATCATACAATCTTTTTTTATGTCAACCTATCAATACATTAATCTACCATTCGAACAATCTCTCTAAATTGTATTTTTCTATCTATCTTTCACTCTGTCTCAATTCATTTATCAATATTTGTAACTAGATCTAACAGTTTTTAAATCTTTTTTTTTTTTGCAAACGAATTGTGACTTTATTACTGCCGAAATCTTAGAAACGCAAAATGACCTATCTCTCGTCATCCTATGCAGCTCAAACTTGTCACATAGACCAGTTAAAGAACAATAGTTTCCGACAAATAAGTGAAGACGAGAAAAACAAAATGTCTAAAACGAAATGCACATGAAGGATTTATTAGAACAAACTTTGATTTTTAATGGAGTTATTTAATAACATCACTATACAGAGAAAACATCCGCTTTACTTATAGCATTCACTGTTCTATAAAGTTTAAAGTATGGAACCAAATAGCTATTGTGTTTTTTTTTAATATGCAGATCAAAGACCTATATTATATAAACTATTCACATCATTATAAATGCCTGTCTATGTCTTCCTCTTCTTCCTTCTTTAAGTGCCAGGTCTGGAGCAGTCATCGGCGGTCAGGACTCTCCATTCTTGCTTGTTGTTAGCTATTTGGAGGAAGTCATTATTACGTTGTTGTTCGTGGCCCATTCGTTCAGGCTTTCTACATATGTTAGCCTTTGTCTTCCTCTGTCTCTCTTACCAGATATTTTCCCACACAAAGCCAGTCTTTCCTATAGATGTGTCCTAGGAATTTCATCTGTCTGTTCCTAATGGTTCTAATGAGTTCTCTTGAGGTACTTGCTGTTTTCAAAACTTCTGCATTAGATTTCTTTTCACCCATATCGTCTATGTATAAGCCATTAATGCTAAAATCAAAGGTAGTAACTATATTCCCATTATTATTATCTGTCATAAGTTAAAACTTGAGATAAGTAACTATATTATCATTTTTATTATCTCCCATGAGCTGAAACGCAAGGGAAGCAACTATATATTCTCATTATCATTGTCTCCCATGGCTAAAATACAAGGGACTTAACTCGATTATGATGATTATTATTCCCTGCCATTGCTCAAACTACAGGGGAAGCTACTCCATTGTATCTGTTAGTTTGATATCTCCCCGGGCTAAAAGTCAAGGGGCATAACACTTTTGACAAATTATTATCGCCCGTTACCAAAACTGAAGGAGAGTAACTCTGTAAACATAATGACTATATCCCATTGCTTTATTTTTTTTTTTTGGGGGGGGGGGGGGGGGGCACACGGTGACCGAGCGGCAGCACGTTTGGCTGGCGTACCGATGGGCCTGGGTTCGAATCCTGGTGAAGGTTGGGATTTTTTCCCGGGTACTGGAAGGAGTCCTTGAGTCTACCCAGGGTACATGGCATTTACATGGTAAAGTAAAGGCGGCTGGGCATTGTGCTGACAACCCATCCCCTAGTATGCCGTGGCCAAAGAAACTGGTGAACGCTGCAACGTGGTCCGACGGAATACTTTACTTTACCATTGTCTGTCTGTCTGTCTGCTAGTCCATATTTCTGCCTCTTTATCAAAACATCCTATTTTCTATTATCTACCTACCTACCAATACATCTATCTACCAATATAGCCATTTATATATCTAACAATCTATCTATCTGACTATCTATCTATCTATTTATCTAACAATCGATCTATCTATATAACAATCTATTTGTCTATTTATCTTTCTATCTATCCAATAATCTATCGGCCTATCTATCTAATAATATATCTGTCTATCTAACAATCGTCTTGTTTTGAGGCGCCAGTGGAACGCAATCTATCTAACAATATATCTGTCTACTTATCTAACAATCTATCTAACAATCTATCTATCTATCTATCTAACAATATATCTATATGTCAACCAACAAAATAAATCATAGTTATATAACAAACTATCCATCTATATATCTATCTAATAATCTATTGGTCTATATATCTGTCACTAACCAATAAATTAGAGAAGTTGCATCAAGAAATCTATTACAGGGATAAAACAACTACAACAATAGCTTTCGTTCTCTGTAAACACAGCGTGTGTTGTCTCTTTTAAAGTAATTGACGTAGATATAGAATTACATAGATTCCTTTATAGATATAAACACAGAAAGATAGGATATACCCGAACTTACTGGTAATGTTGCGGTTAGTTTGCGTCTTGCATTACCTAATGGCTAACCAAGCAGACGAGTGACAAGTCGTAATGAGGCTTGACCCTTTGAGTTCAATGCATACATGAACTATAATCTGTTGTTTTTTTTAAACTCTGACCTATTATCCAAATTCTAATTGTTCTTAAAGTAGCAAATTGCCATTTATAATTGACAATGCAATCTTTTCCACGGCTAATGGCACATTAAAAAAAAAATACAATTTTAGTGTAAGAATTCCATTTTAATTTTTATATCCGGGTTTGAACACTTAAATTTAATTTGATGTTTATATAAGTAAAGTACAATGACAGACCAACTTGACCCATAGGGCTGGTGAAGCTATCAGGTCACAAAGTCCGTTCAACACGTTACAATAATACAGTCCGTTCAGGGTCACTAAGTTTAGGTCGGTTCATAATTACACAGTCACAGTTACACATCATCATCATATATATATATATATGCTGACAGCGCATTCGGTTGGCATACCGAGGGTCCTGGGTTCAAATCTTGTTGAAAGCTAGGATTTGTTCTTGGGACTAGAGGGTGACCCCTGAGTCTAACCAGCTCTGGTGGGTAACCGACTTTAGTTTGGGTAAAGTGAAGGCGGCTGGGCGTTGTGCCAGCCACACAGTCCCCTAGTATGCCGTGGCCACAGAGACTGGTGAACGATGCTTTACCGGCCGAATGATCAATTTGGTCCTATGCGTACTTTACTTATGGGCGATAGGGCTCGGTGGTCTAGCGGTAGCGCATTCAGCTGGCCCAGGGTTCGAATCCTGGTGAAGGCTAGAATTTGTTCTTGGGTCTGGGTACCTGACTTTAGTTTGAGTAGTAAAATAAAGGCGGCTGGGCGGTGTGCTCTTCACACAGTCCCCTAGTATTCCGAGGCCACAAAGACTAGTGAACGCTGCTTTACCGTCCCAATGGATGATCATGGATCAATCTGGTCCGACTGGATACTTTATTTTGATATATTTACAACAAGAATTCGTATTTTTCATCAAAATCATCATTTCGAAAATCGGGGAGAAATTTGGAAAACATTACCCAAGCAGATCGAATATTCTCACGGTGGTCTACCCACCAACACGTTGAATATCTCTATCCGAGGTTATCAGGTTCGAATGCAGGTGAAAAGTGGAAGAATTCTCTCATCGGCCTGTAGACATATTTATGTACCTGTTGTATTGTTTATGCCTTGTGTTTGTTTTATTATTGTCTTGCTGTTTTGCTTTTACTGTATTTATGAAAATGACTTGACGTTTTTTTTCTTACCTACTGTGGACATATCGGGTGTTTATGTACTCAAGTTAAGTTTACCTACATTAAATATAGTTATATCTACTATAGATACATTTATGAACTGGAGTTAGATTTATATACTATAAATATATTTATATCTTCTATAGATACATTTATTTGTTTACTGGGGGTTATGTTTATCTACTATAGATATATTTATGTAAATCCAGATTTACTTACTAGAGCTCATTTAATAGATTATATATATATATATATATATATATATATATATATATATATATATATATATATATATATATATATATATATATATATATATATATATATATATATATATATATATATCCACTAGAGCTAGATATCTTTAATCGAGTTTATGATTAATGCACTGGGTCTAGCTTTATCTACTGCACATAGATTTATTGCCTGGATTTAGGTAAAGAGATTTATTCATCGGATCTATGTATATTAAATGCAGATAAATGTATATACTGAGACTAGATTTATTTACTGTGTACATATTATATTCATATACAACTTATCTGCTGAAGATAAATTTATTTTCGGTGGTTAGATTTATCTACTGTATTATAATTTATGTATTTTAGAACATTTTCCTGTCTTTTCTTTTTCACTATGTTGTAATTTTCTCGGTGAAAGATATGAATTTAAAAAAAAGTATCCCGTAGGACCAAATTGATCCATAGGGCAGATGAAGCAGCGTTCGCCAGTTTCTGTGGCTAAGGTATTCTAGGGGATTGCGTGACCAGCACAATGCCCAGTCGCCTTTACTTATCCCGCAACTTAATGTCAGGCACACCATCAGAGCTGGATAGACTCAGGAACACCCTCCTGACCCGGGAACAAATCCTCCCTAGCCTTCACCAGGATTCGAATACCCAATGTACACAAACATGATGTCTTTAAAAACTATTCAAAATCTACGTGGAGAAACAGTACAATGCAGCAACAAAAGAACTGTCTGTGTCAAAAACAATATATCTCATTCTCATTGCGTAATAGAAGTATTCGGGGGCAAGTTATCTCACATATGCTTTCGCGTTTCATTTGCCTGTCTCCAAGACAAAAACAGACAACTTTGCTTTTAACATAGTTGTCCCGCATTCTATGAAGTACAGGTACAATGAAGAAACGACTTGTATATGTTTGCTACTTATTCATTTTCAATAGTCTAGTCCAGGGTTCGGCAACTTATGGCACGCGTGCCAAACTTCCGATTTTAAATGGCACGCGGAAGACCCGAAAAGTGTCTTATACTACAATTTTGAGTGCTTGAGCAGGTTGACTTTTAGACCGTTGGCACGCTGATTGAATTAGAAATCCTACTTTTGCACACTTATTTTAAAGGTTGCCGACCCCTGCTAGACATATTCGGGAGAATAAAAAGAGTAAGTAAACTAATCCCGTTGGACCAAATTGATCCATGGGGACGGTAAAGCAGCGTTCGCCAGTCTCTGTGGCCGCGACATACAAGTGGATTACGTGGCCATCACAATGCCTTTACTTTGCTACAACTTTTGTCAGGTACCCATCAGAGCTGCGTAGATCCAGGGACACCATCCAGACCCGGAAACAAATGCTAGCCCTCACCAGGATTCGAACTCGGGACCTTCGGCACGCTAGCAACAAAGTGTGTCCGCCATATATGTCCGAGGCTATTTTCACAATGGTGACGGCAGCAAAAAGAGATACACCGGAGTTCCTGTACCGTGTGCGCCCCAACTCTCCACTGCCACAACATCAAATATATCCAGCACTCTAACGTAAGGATGATACAAAGATTGTCATATTCCCCAGTGGCTATGCATGATAATGTAAGCTAATGCTGTCAGCTGTTTTCTTTTCGTTCAAATTTCCGTAACATGCGCTTACCTCTGCAGGTGTTGAGCTCACATAAACCGCCCACCCCT
This sequence comes from Anisus vortex, assembly GCA_949126835.1. Classification (NCBI taxonomy): domain Eukaryota; kingdom Metazoa; phylum Mollusca; class Gastropoda; family Planorbidae; genus Anisus; species Anisus vortex. The sequence continues at coordinate 4,757,822 of OX421506.1, read as the reverse complement.
TACCGACCATTTTGTTATATTTTTTTCTATTTGTATTACTCTCACACTACCAATAACAACGTAATAACTTAAGATTGAATTATGCCCCTTGTATTTTCTTTAATGGTGTATTATAATTAATGTATTATTATTATTATTATTACGACTATTGTTTTGATATAATTTCATTATATCTAATAATGTTATAATTTTCTTGGCATTTATTGTACTAATGTACTAAGTGGCTAACAAATAGTGTTCAAAATTGTAGCCACCACCTCCAGTTACCCCCCTAAAAATCCGGAACAGCTTCGATAATCAAACCTTTGTACCTATGACCTATGACCTGCGAACCCTATATATATATATATATATATATATATATATATATATATATATATAGACAAGAGCAAAAGTTTGGCATGCCCCAAATGTTACCGTTTGTTCCGTTAAATCGATCCTACTTTTACAGTTAAACTCTTCAAACATCTATGTTTTTTTTTTTACAACCCAGACACCTCATATTTATTTTATTTCACTTTATATTTATATTTTTTTAAAATACATCGTCTAGGTTTTTTTTGTCTTCTGCTTTTTTGAAGAAAAACATGCTACAACTATCATTGTCACATCAGTATACTGTAAACCTTCTAAAAGTTTTCGTATCGATTTTATCTTGTCTAAAATCCTCACATAAACAACACACAGTCTTTCAGTTCTGCTTTTCTGTAAGTCACACATTATTTTAAACGTCTAGGTTTGAAAAACAAACAAAAAGCAGACATTATATTTTTATGTGTTTCTATATATAAGTGATTTTTTTAAAAACCTTTACATCACAATGATAAGGAAAGTCAAAGACGATCTCTCTATCTCTTTCTCTCTGTATCTATCTCTCTCTCACCTTTTTGCTCGATTTCTTCCCACCTCACTAGGGGGAGGTAACCCAATCCTTAACAACACATAGAAAAAGGTGTATTCACTCCCTTTGGAACTTTGAGCTATACCATATAGAATCTAAAAAAACCTGTTTGAAACAGAAGCCTTCGTGTTTGTCCTGATCGTAATCTTCATTCCATAACAGTTTTCTTCCCTACCTTGAAACTTGTGCTGCTTGGGATTTTTTTTGTTTTTACCATTGAAGTAAAGTTGGCAGTATGGCACATTTAGTGCCTAGGTGGCTATGTTGTAAAAGGGGGACAGAGATATTAGAAGCAGTTGTGGCCTGGAGAATGTAGACAAGACAAATTGGGGCTGATGTTTTAATTTTAGTTTTGTTTTCAATTTCTCTTTTCGTGTTGATGTGTCTTTCTGTGAATCTAATATCTATCTGTCTATCTATCTATCTATCTATCTATCTATCTATCTATCTATCTATCTATCTATCTATCTATCTATCTATCTATCTATCTGTCTATTTATCTATCTATCTATCTATCTATATGTCTATCTATCTATCTATCTATATATATATCTGTCTGTCTGTCTGTCTGAATGTCTGTCTGTCTGTCTGCCTGCCTGCCTGTCTGTCTGTCTCTCTGCCTGCCTGTCTGTGTTTATCTATCTATCCATCTATCTATCTGTCTGTCTATCTATATGTTTATCTATCCATCCATCTATCTATCTGTCTGTCTATTTGTTTGTCTGTCTATTTATTTATCTATCTTTATATATCTTGTAACTATACGTGCCGCTTTTTCTGTCGGTCAGCATGTGTATCTGTCTATTTATCTATCTGCATCTATCTAAACATATATCTATTTAAATATATATATTTGTATGTCTGGAGATCTATCTACTCTTTCTGCTAATCTACTTGTGTATCTGTCTATCTATTTATCATTATATCTGAGATTTACCTATCTATTTATCTAACTAAATATTTATCTATCTATGCATTTTTTTATCTTTTTTTCTATTTCTCTGTCTGTATAGCTGTGTGCATCTCTATCTATTATTCTATCTATCTATCCAGCCATTTATCCACACATAAGCTCGTTCACCCACCCATCTATCCAGCCATTTATCCATCCATCTATCAATCCTGTCTGTCAGTTGGTCTACCATTTTACTATTTCTTTCTTTTCATGACTCCATCTCCTTGTATATCTCCGACCTACCTCCATCTTCATTTCTTTATCTCGTAACATCTTTTTTATGACGCTGCTTACCTTTGTGTCCAGGTGACGTCATACCAAACACGGGAGATAATTTGTAAATAAATCCATTCCAATGTTAACGATTTCATTTCTTTTATTGTTTAAACATTCTTATCAGATGGCTAAAACTTGTGACCTCTCTCGCTCTCTTTCTCTCTTTATCTTTCTCTTTTTCTCCATTCTACTTTACTCTCACTCTCTCTCCACATCCCCCGTTCTATTTCTCTGTCTTTCTCTCTACCCCATTCACTTTCTCTCTCTCTCTCGCTCTCTCTCTCTCTCTATTCCTATCTCTTTTTTCATCTTTACCTTTCTCTTTCTTATTTTCTCCCCACCACTATCTGCTTTATTCTCTTTCTATCTGTTTCTCATTTCACCACAATTTCCCTCACCCCCTGTCTCACTATTTACCTCTCGCTTTCTCTATCTCGTTCATCGCCTCTTCTTTTGTCCACACACTCATTTCTTCGCCCGCTTTCTAACTCTAACAATCCCTCTCTCTCCCACTCTCTCTCTCCCTCCCTCTTTCTCTCTCTCTCCCACTCTCTCTCTCTCTCCCACTCTCTCTCTCTCTCTCTCCCTCTCTCTCTCTCCCTCCCTCTCCCCCTTTCACTTCCTGTAATACATCAATCTCCACCTTTCTCTCTCTCCTTCTCTCTCTCTCCCTCTCTCTCCCTCTCTCTCTCCCTCTCCCTCTTTCACTTCATGTAATATATCAATCTGCACCTTTCTCTCTCTCTCTCTCTCACACCTGCAATTAGCTCATTTAGACAGACACCAGACAGTTCAGACATGAGCATACATAACAAGATTGAACATTGAACTCCGTCAGCCAGTTGAAGTAGATCCCAGTTTTAAACGAGTGGACAAAAAGCTAACTAGTTGATTGTGTGGTGATCCCAAGATTATTTATTGCAATGAAACATAAACCTAAACAAATATATAAACAAATGTTTATCTTTTCGTTTTGTTGTTTCTTTTCGTAATATGTTTTTCATTGTTTACTTTTCATATTGTTTACTTGTCATGTTGTTTACTTGTCATATTGTTTACTTGTCATGTTGTTTACTTGTCATATTGTTTACTTGTCATGTTGTTTACTTGTCATATTGTTTACTTGTCATATTGTTTACTTGTCATATTGTTTACTTGTCATATTGTTTACTTGTCATATTGTTTACTTGTCATATTGTTTACTTGTCATGTTGTTTACTTGTCATATTGTTTACTTGTCATGTTGTTTTACATTTGGGAAAAAAATGTCTGCTTTTTCTGAAAAAACTGAATAGAGAACCCAATATTATTTCAAACTTTGTTATGCTTATTACGAACTTTAAAAAACACAATAAATTTGTTTTTGTTATGTTTTATGTTTTGCTCGTTCGTGTAAGGAAGTGGTTCTTAAAATTCAACTATAATTTCTTTTAACCTTGTTTTGTTATGGCTTGCGGTACGTTTGAAAATAGACAATACTAATTAACTATAATTAACTTATATCGGAGGCAAGAGGCCGAGTGGTAGCGCGTTCGGGTGACTTACTGATGGGCCTGGGTTCCAAACCTGGTGGAGGCTAGGATTTTTTCCTCAGGTCTGGAGGATGTCCCTTAGTCCCAGAGTCTACCCAGCTCTGATGGATACCTGACTTTAGTTGGGGTACGGTAAAGGCGATGGACATTGTATTGGCCACACAATACCCTAGTATGACGTGGCCATAGAAACTGGCGAACGCTGCTTCACCGGCCCTATGGATCAATTCGGTCCAACGGGATTACTAATGGATAGTATAGCAGGTTGTAGATAAGTCGTTAATAGTTTTATCCGAATTTTTGAAGGTCATAAAATAAAGAGAGATTACTTACCCTAGATAAGAATAGATGCTTTTTGTTTCATTATCTGAATTTTACTGTCGTCGACGTTAAGCTCAAGAATATATTTTGTGTTCAGTTGTAGAAATGAAGCAACGTCCTTCTTCTCTAACTTAAAATGCAAACAATGAATCTAAATTTCTTCCCTTCATATTATCTTGAACAATTTATTTCCAATGGAAACTATTCCGTTCAAAGTGTTTCCGTTTCCAGTCTAATGACCGTGTACACAAGTATGAGAATCACTGGTCTAGTGTTATCAAAGTAAAAGTGACTGCACCTAATGACCGTGTACACAAGTATGAGAATCACTGGTCTAGTGTTATCAAAGTAAAAGTGACTGCACCTAATGACCGTGTACACAAGTATGAGAATCACTGGTCTAGTGTTATCAAAGTAAAAGTGACTGCACCTAATGACCGTGTACACAAGTATGAGAATCACTGGTCTAGTGTTATCAAAGTAAAAGTGACTGCACCTAATGACCGTGTACACAAGTATGAGAATCACTGGTCTAGTGTTATCAAAGTAAAAGTGACTGCGTTCTCTTGTTGTTTTCTTTGCAGTTTTTGTTTTTCTTCTTGCACTTTGTTGTTTGGATTTGTTGTTGTTTTTAAATATTTGCAGCATTCAAAACGAAAAGGACAGGGAAATGTTATGACAAGTATGACTTCTTTTTAGTTGCATTTCTATAGTGGCGGGATGATATTGATTTTGAAAAAAAAAGAATCTGCAAAATATTTTGATAAACTTAGGTCTGGATGAAGAGACGTTACAGAAAGAGTATCTATATTTTATGTCGTCTTGTAGGAATGGGTCGAAAATATATATCTTCAATCCGTTTTTATTGGGCCAATACGATCGTGCAAACATGAAATTATGAACACGTATCATGTCTTAGAAATCTCTCCATTAGAGCATGGGTGTATAGTGTTAGAGTGCTTGACTGCATTCTAGTAGGCGTATCGCCACCAGCTTGTAGATCTAAAGCTTACCTGAACTCATTTAGACGAAAGTAAGTAAGTAAAGTACCCGGCCGTGAACCAAATAGCACCATTTTCTGTTGCCACGGCATACTAGGTGATCGTGTGGCCAGCACTTTGCACAGCCGTTTTTACTTTACCCCAGCTAAGGTCAGGTACCCACCATAGTCGGGGAGACTCTGAGACACCTTCCAGACCTGGGAAATTTTTTTTTTTAGCCTGCACCAGTATTTGAGCCCAGGACCTTCGATACGCCAGCCAAACGCGCTGCCACACGGCCACTGTGACCCATATAGGAAAGTAATGACCTAATCAATGTAGATGGTAGATGGTGGATGGTAGATGGTAGATGGTGGATGGTGGATGGTGGATGGTGGATGGTGGATGGTGGATGGTAGATGGTAGATGGTGGATGGTAGATGGTAGATGGTAGATGGTAGATGGTGGATGGTAGATGGTGGATGGTAGATGGTAGATGGTAGATGGTGGAAGGTAGATGGTAGATGGTAGATGGTACATGGTACATGGTACATGGTACATGGTACATGGTACATGGTACATGGTAGATGGTAGATGGTAGATTGTAGATGGTAGATGGTAGATGGTAGATGGTAGATGGTAGATGGTAGATGGTACATGGTACATGGTACATGGTACATGGTACATGGTAGATGGTAGATGGTAGATGGTAGATGGTAGATTGTAGATGGTAGATGGTAGATGGTAGATGGTACATGGTACATGGTACATGGTACATGGTACATGGTAGATGGTAGATGGTAGATGGTAGATGTTAGATGGTAGATGGTAGATGGTTTTGTGAAATATAAACATTTAGAGTTGATAATGTAATCAAATATTCAAATCCTGAAAACTTTCACCGAATTTCGGCATTAAGGGACGCATCAAACACAATCTCTCTTTAAAATAAAACCTTAGTTCCTTACTCTATTTAATCTACCATTAAAACATCAGAAAACTGTTTGATAATTCTTGCAATGAAACGTGTCAGCATTTAAAAAGACCCAATAAAAAAAAAAAATTTCGTTGCTCAGAAAAACACCTAGAAATAAAAGAAAAAATAAACTTACTTAGTCACTCCTTAAGTTTATTTTTCTTCCTAGTGACGGATGTCTTAGTTCTGAGAGAAAATGTCTGCCTGAGTGAAAGTCTTCTCAACGTCAACTGGTGAAATAGATTCCGTCAGTCGAGTGCATTTCAGGACAAATCATCTCTTTGGGTCAAGGTTGAGTCATTCTTCTTTCATAGTGTGGCTGTTTTTATTTTTTTTCTCTCTCTCATCGCCATGCACTTAATGATCTTTACAAATTCATTCAGCGAAACTGCATAGAAGGCATTGAAAGTAGTAGAGCAAGTCAGAAGAGAATAATATATATTTTTATCTTGTTTTATCAAAGACTATAATAAGATGGACCGCTTGCTTTAATATTTCTGCTTTTTGATGACTCGAATGACTTCTTTTCGGAATTCCCGATTCCCTTTCGCACTGTATACTCCCGTTTCATTTAATCGCTATAATTTTCTCAATGAAAAATTAAAATTAAATCGAAAGTTGTATAGAGCGGAAACCTTTAGGTGAGCGTAGGAGCGTAGAAGTCATTTACGACAGCGTTATTGGATGCGCACGGAAAAAGAACATATAAGCTCTAAAATTAGAGGAAGCGGTCCATCTTATTATAGTCTTTGGTTTTGTCAAACAAGTGTAGACAATAAATGGATTTCGACTCTGTGAAAAAAGAGTGTCGCTACATTAGGTCTATAAATAGGATCATGGTATACTGACTTAATGACAAGTTTACAGACGTTCCTTCTAGATTCTAGATCATAGGTTCTCAACGGGGGCGTTATCGCCCCCCCCCGGGGGGCGGTGAGAGGCTTTAGGGGGGCGCTGACATTCCCGGAGGCGATTGGGGGGCGGTGAAGGGCAAGTGGACGATACAAACGTACCCGATATAATTTGAACACCTCAGCTATTTGAATCGATTAGTATTTGCATGAAATATGATGTAAACGCAAGTGCTGCTAAATATCTGATATCCCCAAAAGATAGGCATACATATTATTAACCTAATAACAAATGGGAATCGCAATGACTTTTCGATGAAGTAGGGGTCAGTATTTGGCAAATATGGTGTGCGGCCCGCTGGTCATATGGTTGGTTCACCGGACTGTCGGCCCTGTTGACCGATCACTGTCGCCCTAACATCTTCTAATATTATTGATATTTTGATCTCAGTTTTACCGAGATGTCCTTTAATGTGTTTTAATGTGCACAGAATAATCGACCAGTTATCGTTAAGCGGTATGGATGCGTAGTAATCATACAAACTGGGTAGTCATTATAGTGCTTTGAAATATACATATAAAATCTTTAGTCATGTAATATTGTTATGGACTATGGCTCTATGATGACTATTATTTCGACTCGTTAAATAGGATTCAATGTATAGTTGTATCTTTATTAGAAGTCTCTAGATTCTGCTAATCTGTAGCCCAAGCTAGGGGTTCCTTGACTGACAGGTCTATGCAGTAATGTAGTTATATTCGTGATAATTATCTTCAACACTTTTCTCAACAATGATAGATCAAACAACTCCAGTTGTTGAATAAACAATTTTATTTAAATTGTAGACTCAATATAAACGATCAATAAATGCATCAACTGATGGCAACATAAGTATTTCATTAAATGGCATAAAATATACAAGTATCAATATAGCGACTTCACTCTACAAAATTTCAAACTGAACTAACTTTAAGGAGGTGGGGACTTTACAAAGAAAACTATCATCGAAGATTCTACAGGGTCTTAATACGCATTTTAACCTCTTGTTCTATAGAATACTGCGATCCGGAATTATAACCTTCAATTTCCACGGGGCTGGACGAATTATTTTATTTAAACTGCCCTCAGAGCAGAAAGGTCAAACCTTGGACTCTAATACGCACTTGTTAATAGGTCAATGCCTTATTACGTCATTCATCTATGACCGATATTCGTAACAATATGTATATAATTTTCAAATACGATTTACGGTTTGATCATTTAAAAGTTATAAATGTAAGCCATTTCTTTTTTTATAAAAGAAACAAAATGCAGAAATAGCTCAAATGAGACGTGTTAATTATCTCCCTTTAAATAACAAATGTTTCCACATTTGATTCTATTGTGATGTCGAACAAGTTATGTTTTGTAATATAATACTGATTATTATTATTTCTTTATATACATTCATCTTTATGGTATTCATTACAAGATTTAATTATCAAAGGATTAAAATAATTTACGTTAAACAGTTGTAAATAAAAATTTCCTGCATTAATTGTTTTGTCCATTTAATGAGTTTATATTTAAAAAATTGATAATTACAGAAATTACATACTATAGTGCTATTAGATAAATCTCTTATATTTCTAAATTAATAATACAAATAAATTTCTTTTAGAATTAATTATATTTATGTTTAATTAAAATTAAGTTGGGGGGGGCGGTGATCGGAAAAAAAAAATTTTAATGGGGGAGGTGAGCCGAAAAAGGTTGAGAACCTATGTTATGTTCTAGATTGAAGATTATTACGTCCACTAGGCCCAAAACTCTTGCAGGGTGGAGGGATTTGGTCGGCGGCATGGCTAGAACCCGGGCCGTCTTGTTGACAGTCTAGAGAACTAACCGCAGGACAAGCCGGATTAGCAACCCTTTGAAAAAAATGTATGTCGTGTTATTTCGACATCGTTTGCACGCAGATCCTGACACGCCTCAGTCAGAAGGTTAATTGACATTCCTTAGTTGACGGAGTTAGATCCAAGAACTCTGAATATAAAATAAAAGACGGAATATATTTTTTTTAAACGTATGCTTCCTGTGTGGTTTTTTTAAATTTTAATTCACAGGTGAGTGTCCACCCGAAACATAAATGTCCTATTTTAAATTAAATGTCTACTTTAAACATAAAATGTCCAATTTTAAACTAAATGTCTACTTTAAACATATAATGTAAAATTTTAAACTAAATGTCCGCTTTAAACATATAATGTCTAATTTTAAAATAAATGTCCACTTTAAAACATAATGTCAAATTTTAAACTAAATGTCGCCATTTATCATATAATGTCCAATTTTAGGCTAAATGAAATGTAGCCATTGAACATATAATGTCGCATTTTAAACTATTTTAAATTTTAAGTCCACCTTAAACATATAATTTCCAATTTTAAACTCAATGTCCAGCTTAAACATGTATGACTAATTTCAAAATAGAGGTCTACTTATAATGTGGATTAAATTTTAACTAATATCTACTCCCCTAATTGAGAACATATAAACTAAACAGTAACATTTACATAAAGTTACACGGGCACTGTCAGTCTAAAAAATGTGACATTACCAGCCTCAGTGTCAAGTGCCGACTTCTGACCTCTTAAGCGCATCTGACCTATATGCAAACGCCTGACCTACATACGCACTTGTGACCTAGATACACGCGAATAACCTCATACGCATGTCTGACCTTTATTATTATAACCACCTCTATCCCCTGAACTACATACACACGACCAACCCTGCTTATCCATTTGTCCCCTGCAAGTCTATAGGATGACATTCAACGATTCTCCTTAACATTATTCTACATTATTCTCCATTTCTATTTAAACTATATGCCTAGCCCCCCCCCCCCATTACATAAACAACAAACAAATACAAAACAAAGTATTATTCATCTGCAGTTACTTTATCATTACTTGTTATTTCTAAATCATTCATTTCACTTCTCATGAAGCTGATAGATATTGATATAAATGTACGTTCTTTATTAATTACTATAAGCAGTTTATCTGTTCGAAACAAACAAAAATTATTTCAACTGTCAAAACACATTTTAAAAACTTAACCCCGCGCCTTCACTTCCCCCCCCCCTTACGTAACCCTCTTCCTAACAGATTGTTTCACACCATATCTATTTACTCACCAGTGAAAAAAAAAACACATATGCACACACATACATACACACACATATACACACATACACATTCACATCAACCAAATATGACATGTTGAAATTTAAAGTGCTTTTCTGGCTCAATTCCAGAACGTTTCTTACAGCTTTAAAATTTATGTTTCAGATTGTATTGTTACAAGCGCCATAGTGTAATTATATGAAAGCCAACAGGAACTCTGTTGATAGATTCTCATCTAGTTTATACATGCTGCAGTTTGTTTTTAATTCATAGTCTGCATCGGCACGGGGGCCGAATGGCAGCGCGACGGCTGGCGTACCAAGAGTCCTGGGTTCGAATCTTGGTGAAGGCTAGGATTTTTTCCCGGGTCTGGAGGGTGTGCCTGAGCAAGACCATCGTAAATACTTGGCCTGACTCTACCCAGTTCTGATGGATTCCTGACCTAAGTTGGGGTAAATAGTAAAGAAAAGGCGGCTGTGCATTGTGCTGGCCACACAATCACCTAGTATGTCGTGGCCACAGAAACTGGTGAACGCTGCCTATGGATTAATTTGGTCCGACTGGTACTTTACTTTACTGCATAGGCCATCTACTAAATGGACGAGTATGATCGAATCCATATGCTCAGTGTGATAACTCATTTAAACTTATCAACTGATTTCGTTTATTGTTTATAATTATCACCCTTGTCTCCTGTTGTTTTTTTTTAATGTTTTTTTTAACCTAAAGATTGGATAAAATTAACGTAAAGTTGTATCCATTGTATTGAAGTAACCATTGGTTGAAAGTTTAAAGACTTTCACACATACACGCACCTATGCGATTTGTTGCAGCCGTTAGTGTTGCGTGATCTTTTAGTGCTGCCAATTGTGGCATAGACTACCTAGATCTAATGCTGAATCTTAGCACTTACAAAACTATATATTAAAACCTAGCATGCATTAGGTAATAAGACGTTTTCAACATTTGCACTTGATGATATTGACATGCAAATATTGAAACGTAAGCATGAAGTAAACATAATACAATGAAAAAAAAAATTACCTGCATCAAATTTATATAATGCATCGAATAATAACAAATAATGTTATTTTAATAACATCAAATGTAACACGTAGAATGAATCTAATGGCTGTATAGCAATACACACACATGCATTCATTCACTCTTGCAATTATTAAGTGACCACCACTTAGTGCACAGATGAGCGTAGGCCGCAATAATGTTCCTACTAGTAGGAGCGTCTGTAATGTATACAATAAGATACCAAGTTTTTTATATCTAACTTAACCTTATTATCAGGCCAAAATGTCACGTTTATTGTAGTATCTTGTTTGCATAAGGACCCCACTCGTTACATGGACGAAATATGCTACAATAAATGCTATAAGTAAAACATACATTAGATTAGCGGAACTTGAATGGCTTGCATGCTCTGTTAAACACAAACCTTGAGGGACCTTTGACGTAGATTGTAGGTGGAACAATCTAGGTATCTTCTTTTTTTTTTAAAATAAACAAATTTAGAGCAACAAACAACTTAAGCAAAAGTAAATTCTTTGTTTATTATCTTTTGAGCTGTTGGTGATTTCTGCATTAAGCTGTTGATGAGTTCTGCATCTATAGTTGGTGATTTCTGTAGTAAGCTGTTGATTAGTTCTGCAGTAAGCTGTTGATTAGTTCTGCAGTAAGCTGTTGATGAGTTCTGCAGTAAGCTGTTGATTAGTTTTGCAGTAAGCTGTTGATGAGTTCTGCATCTGTAGTTGGTGATTTCTGTAGTAAGCTGTTGATTAGATTGCAGTAAGCTGTTGATTAGTTTTGCAGTAAGCTGTTGATGAGTTCTGCATCTGTAGTTGGTGATTTCTGTAGTAAGCTGTTGATTAGATTGCAGTAAGCTGTTGATTAGTTCTGCAGTAAGCTGTTGATTAGTTCTGCAGTAAGCTGTTGATTAGTTCTGCAGTAAGCTGTTGATGAGTTCTGCAGTAGGCCTAAGCTGTTGATTAGTTCTGCAGTAAGCTGTTGATTAGTTCTGCAGTAAGCTGTTGATTAGTTCTGCAGTAAGCTGTTGATGAGTTCTGCAGTAAGCTGTTGATTAGTTCTGCAGTAAGCTGTTGATGAGTTCTGCATCTGTAGTTGGTGATTTCTGTAGTAAGCTGTTGATTAGTTCTGCAGTAAGCTGTTGATTAGTTCTGCAGTAAGCTGTTGATGAGTTCTGCAGTAAGCTGTTGATTAGTTCTGCAGTAAGCTGTTGATTAGTTCTGCAGTAAGCTGTTGATTAGTTCTGCAGTAAGCTGTTGATGAGTTCTGCAGTAGGCCTAAGCTGTTGATTAGTTCTGCAGTAAGCTGTTGATGAGTTCTGCAGTAAGCTGTTGATTAGTTCTGCAGTAAGCTGTTGATGAGTTCTGCAGTAAGCTGTTGATTAGTTCTGCAGTAAGCTGTTGATGAGTTCTGCAGTAAGCTGTTGATTAGTTCTGCAGTAAGCTGTTCTATTTACGTGTTTACTGTACAGGCTAGGGTTGGAGTACTTGTGGGGGATGGAGGAGCTTAAAGGAAAATAAAATAATAATAATTGTAAACTAAAGATAGATCTTCTAGGTCTAGTTCTATCTATCTATCCTTCTTTCTTTGTATCTATGAATCTATTTATCGGTCTGGTTAGCTATCTGTCTATCTATTTTTTTCTAATATATAATATATGTACATACAAAGAATTCATCCATCTATCCAACAATTTTATCCATCACTCCTTCTTTCTATATATCTGTCTGTATGTTCATGTATATATATGTCTGTATGTTCATGTATATATCTGTCTGTATGTTCATGTATATATCTGTCTGTATGTTCATGTATATATATGTCTGTATGTTCATGTATATATCTGTCTGTATGTTCATGTATATATCTGTCTGTATGTTCATGTATATATCTGTCTGTATGTTCATGTATATATATGTCTGTATGTTCATGTATATATATGTCTGTATGTTCATGTATATATATGTCTGTATGTTCATGTATATATATGTCTGTATGTTCATGTATATATATGTCTGTATGTTCATGTATATATATGTCTGTATGTTCATGTATATATCTGTCTGTATGTTCATGTATATATATGTCTGTATGTTCATGTATATATATGTCTGTATGTTCATGTATATATCTGTCTGTATGTTCATGTATATATATGTCTGTATGTTCATGTATATATATGTCTGTATGTTCATGTATATATATGTCTGTATGTTCATGTATATATCTGTCTGTATGTTCATGTATATATATGTCTGTATGTTCATGTATATATATGTCTGTATGTTCATGTATATCTATGTCTGTATGTTCATGTATATATCTGTCTGTATGTTCATGTATATATATGTTTGTATGTTCATGTATACATCTGTCTGTATGTTCATGTATATATATGTCTGTATGTTCATGTATATATCTGTCTGTATGTTCATGTATATATCTGTCTGTATGTTCATGTATATATATGTCTGTATGTTCATGTATATATCTGTCTGTATGTTCATGTATATATATGTCTGTATGTTCATGTATATATATGTCTGTATGTTCATGTATATATATGTCTGTATGTTCATGTATATATATATGTCTGCCTCTCTATCTGTGTATCTATGTACATACTACCTAACTACCTGCCGGTCTACATGCGTATCTATCTACCTACCTTCCTACCTCTTTACCTACCTACCTACTTATCCACCTACTACTTACCTACCTACTACCTACCTACCTACTAACTATCTACCTACATACCCACCTACTTACCTACTATCTACACATCTCTCTCTCTCTCTCCCTTTCTTCCACCGGCCATTCTTTGTGTTTTGCGTGTAACTCGCTTGAAAACTCTATAAATGCAGTAAACTCAATTTGCCTCGTCCAAGGGGGCACCATGGGCGCCACGGTAAAGGTATCATAATAGAGGCATCTCCGCCCCCAACTCCACCCCCCCCCCCCCCAAGTTAATTATGTAGATTTGAATGTTCGTCCATGTGTACTTTCGTTAAGCGCCTGCATTATTTTGTTTAAGAAAAAATAATAATTTACTAGCTGATTTATGCAGTGGTTGTTGCTAGTGTTAGCATTATAGAAAGGAAAACACGGAACAGCGTGGCCTAGTGGCAGAGTATTTGAAGTAACGTTACGTAGTTATCAGGCTCAAATTCGTCTCGATTAATCCGAATCTAAAGATTTTTTTTGCATATCCGAATAGTGAAGTGAAGGCAACTGGGTATCGTGTGATGGCCACACAATCCCTTCTTGTGTTATGACCACTCAAAACGGTTGATTGTTATTGTGTCACCGCTGTCAATCTTTTTAAGGTGTGCACATTTGGGTTCAGCGACTTTTCTTGTAAGGAAATACAGCTGACCATTGTGCTGGCGACACGATCCCTTTTTGTGTATGCCAATCTTATAGCCACGAAATCTGGTATTTGCTGATTCACTTGACCCTAACCCTTAATGTCTGAAAATGAATCCTCAAGATATTTAATTTACCCAATGATTTCAATTTTTGTAATTCATCTAAGTCATTTTGTAGGAATACACTATCTTTTTCTGTCTTTATTATTCTATAAATTATACAATCATCTGCAAAAAATCTTACTTTTGTTCATGTGTTAATGCAATGGGCCGTAATCCTGCTGAGAGTTAACACCCTTGCCCCGTTTACAAGTTAATCTTTTATGACTGACTTGTAATTTACAAGTCAGTCATAAAAGATTGACTTGTATAAGGGGCAAGGGTGTTAACTCTCAGCAGCAATACGGCCCATTGGATAAGTCACTAATGTAAATTAGAAATTATGAACGTCATTATAAGCATGTAGTAGGCCTATTTCAGTGGAGGCCAAAAAAAACTTGTATTTAAAAAATATTCATTTTTCTGTCTAGAAAACATTCAACATAATCAATGGGACAAGATCTGTGTTTGACTTTATTTATTCTGATGTTTCAACATAATCAATGGGACAAGATCTGTGTTTGACTTTATTTATTCTGATGTTTCAACATAATTAATGGGACAAGATCTGTGTTTGACTTTATTTATTCTGATGTTTCAACATAATCAATGGGACAAGATCTGTGTTTGACTTTATTTATTCTGATGTCTCAACATAATCAATGGGACAAGATCTGTGTTTGACTTTATTTATTCTGATGTTTCAACATAATCAATGGGACAAGATCTGTGTTTGACTTTATTTATTCTGATGTCTCAACATAATCAATGGGACAAGATCTGTGTTTGACTTTATTTATTCTGATGTCTCAACATAATCAATGGGACAAGATCTGTGTTTGACTTTATTTATTCTGATGTTTCAACATAATCAATGGGACAAGATCTGTGTTTGACTTTATTTATTCTGATGTTTCAACATAATCAATGGGACAAGATCTGTGTTTGACTTTATTTATTCTGATGTTTCAACATAATCAATGGGACAAGATCTGTGTTTGACTTTATTTATTCTGATGTTTCAACATAATCAATGGGACAAGATCTGTGTTTGACTTTATTTATTCTGATGTTTCAACATAATCAATGGGACAAGATCTGTGTTTGACTTTATTTATTCTGATGTTTCAACATAATCAATGGGACAAGATCTGTGTTTGACTTTATTTATTCTGATGTTTGAACATAATCAATGGGACAAGATCTGTGTTTGACTTTATTTATTCTGATGTCTCAACATAATCAATGGGACAAGATCTGTGTTTGACTTTATTTATTCTGATGTTTCAACATAATCAATGGGACAAGATCTGTGTTTGACTGTATTTATTCTGATGTTTCAACATAATCAATGGGACAAGATCTGTGTTTGACTTTATTTATTCTGATGTTTCAACATAATCAATGGGACAAGATCTGTGTTTGACTTTATTTATTCTGATGTTTCAACATAATCAATGGGACAAGATCTGTGTTTGACTTGATTTATTCTGATGTTTCAACATAATTAATGGGACAAGATCTGTGTTTGACTTTATTTATTCTGATGTTTCAACATAATCAATGGGACAAGATCTGTGTTTGACTTTATTTATTCTGATGTTTCAACATAATTAATGGGACAAGATCTGTGTTTGACTTTATTTATTCTGATGTTTCAACATAATTAATGGGACAAGATCTGTGTTTGACTTTATTTATTCTGATGTTTCAACATAATTAATGGGACAAGATCTGTGTTTGACTTTATTTATTCTGATGTTTCAACATAATCAATGGGACAAGATCTGTGTTTGACTTTATTTATTCTGATGTTTCAACATAATTAATGGGACAAGATCTGTGTTTGACTGTATTTATTCTGATGTTTCAACATAATCAATGGGACAAGATCTGTGTTTGACTTTATTTATTCTGATGTTTCAACATAATCAATGGGACAAGATCTGTGTTTGACTTTATTTATTCTGATGTTTCAACATAATCAATGGGACAAGATCTGTGTTTGACTTTATTTATTCTGATGTTTCAACATAATCAATGGGACAAGATCTGTGTTTGACTTTATTTATTCTGATGTTTCAACATAATCAATGGGACAAGATCTGTGTTTGACTTTATTTATTCTGATGTTTCAACATAATCAATGGGACAAGATCTGTGTTTGACATTATTTATTCTGATGTTTCAACATAATCAATGGGACAAGATCTGTGTTTGACTTTATTTATTCTGATGTCTCAACATAATCAATGGGACAAGATCTGTGTTTGACTTTATTTATTCTGATGTTTCAACATAATCAATGGGACAAGATCTGTGTTTGACTTTATTTATTCTGATGTTTCAACATAATCAATGGGACAAGATCTGTGTTTGACTTTATTTATTCTGATGTTTCAACATAATCAATGGGACAAGATCTGTGTTTGACTTTATTTATTCTGATGTTTCATGTCATATGAATTGGTTGATCAATACGGGTAACTCCATGCCTTATATTATACCGACATAAAGCATATCCCTTTAACTCCCCTTTGTCAGAGGATGAAAGAAAGGCTGTAGTGTGGCAGGTTGCAATGGCAGACACAAACAGTTCCACCTGTGGCAGCTCCTCAGCAATACAATCGTCTACTGTGGTCCACTTACGGACACTCTCGAAAATATTGCAATCATTATTTTTTTTGTGGGCCACTAGCAAGTTTATTTTTTATTTTTTAAATATTCAAATAAATTACTGGCGAAATTCACTTTAGAATTTAACAATAACTTACTTAAAAAAATACTGCAATAAATCTTTGTGGTCCATTAATAAGTTATTTAAAAATATTACAACCTTCCCTTGTAGTCCACTAGAAAACTCAGTTAAAATATTGCAATTTTTCGTGTGGTCTACTTAAAATTTCAAACTTGAAATTTTAAACATTTTTCGCGGTCCACTTACGGAAACGCATGAAAACAGCTATATTTTGGTGTGGTCCATAAATACTTCTGATCTATGAAATATTTTCCTGTACTTACTTACAGTCTGATGGATAACCACCTGACATTAGTCAGGGAAAGGTAAAGGCTGTTGGGCATTGTACTGGCCACATACATTCTCATAGTATGTCGTGACCACAGAAACTCGTAAACACTCTATGGAGAAAATTGGTTAATTATTATGTTTGTAGTACATACTTTATTTGTATTATATTAACCCTTACAGTCCCGGGCGCGTATGTAGTGGAACTGAAGGCAGCATAGATAGAAGTAGGTCGGTACGGGAAGGGTTAAGAAACTAGTGCGTCCTAGGTACAAAACATCTATCACGAAACCCTTCTTGTTTTCAATCAATCTTTGTCTTTAAATATACTCCATCAAAACTTAACGATGTTCCCATTATGGTTGGGTGACTTTCTTGTAACAAGAGCCATTGAAGAGTCTAAAGACAAACGATAAATTCACTAGTGTGGAGGGGGTGGTCAAGTCCCTGAAGCTGTTGAAGTATGTAGACCACCGATACACCGGCGGGTGGACTTTTTTTTTTAACGCATCGGGGACAGCGCCTGTTGCGCGTCCGAGATTTCAATGCGCTGCCGAGAGGATGCGAGACTCGGTTTAGAGTGAGCAATGTGCGCAAAAGCCCGTCCCGTCAAATTCCCGGTGCCGGGACGTTAAGACCTATAGTATGGAATTTGTGCTACCTGGAGACGGTGCGGGAAAAGGTCGCTAGCCACCACGTTAATGATCCGGGAATAAATCCACAAATGGGGAGAAGCAAATTATGGCATGCGACTGCGGCGACACCTAGCCTTTGCAACGCGGCTCGCCCCATCGGCGTGCCGCAGGGTAGCTAGTCTCGGAATGGATCTTATTCCACCCCTTTACATTGGTACTATTTGGTAACCTCTAGACCATTAGGGTACATTGTGAGATTACCCTTAAGACAACACAATTTTCTTTATAACTGGATTTGTTTACGCTACCAGACAATCAAGGTTTACTTTTAGCTTACGTTTATTAAAGTAAAAAAAAAAAGAAAATGTGCCCATTTCGAAAAAAAAATATATATAAATCTATTAGACTATTTGTACTAGAAGACTTTTTTAGTGTAAAAGAAATTCTCCAGCGGCGTTGGTATGGCGTATAGTGGATTGATGATGTAAGCTTAGTACAAAAAAGTAGTCTGTTCCAGATGTAATGGCTGTCTATTTTGTGACATTTAGTTACTAAAAGTCTTGGTGATAGTCTGTATCGTCTTTAGTCTCTACACTATTACAGTAGTTCACAACTAAGTAATGCATTCAATAATGGGTCCCATCAACTTAAGAAAACATTTCTAGTATATATCTAAGAATATGCATTTTATAAGTATCTTTAGATCGAACGAAAAAAATGGGGTCAAAATATACTTCACTTCACAAAACTAGAATAAAAATGTTAATGTTTTAGAAATACAGCTTCATCTATCCCATAACCCGAGTGAGGGTCGTTGGGGCTCCATTTTTTTAACTGTTGGACTATTGCATGCCATTCTTCTTGGTCCTGTGCCGTCCTCTGGGAATCCGCAAGAGACAACAATTATCTTATAAGTTTACAGACGTTCCTTCTAGATAGAAGATTATTACTTCCACTAGGCCCAAAACTCCTGAAGGGCTACAGGGATCCGTCGGTGGCAGGGATTGAACCCGCGACGTGACAGTTGGTTTTTTGGTTGACAGTCCGGTGAACTAACCGCTGGAGCAGTTGATTTTTGCATACGTTAAATCATCAATTAGTGTAGAAAAACAAAAGGTGCTTGAAATAAAATATACAAGTATTGTACGGTATAGTAGCCTACCTGTGGGAAGTACACATCGTTTCCGCTTGTCACACAGCTAGGTTTATTTGCTTAGAGTTATGTTTATTTTCCTTCTACTTACTCTAGCTAAAACATCCGGGGTAATTTTTCTTGAAAGGTTTATATTTACTTAATGCGATAGTTGCCACGTGGTGACGAAACTGAACGTGCCTGGGTTTTTTCCAACATAAATCTAGTATGTTCTTGTCAATAAAGTCAGTAATTGTTTTTGGTAATGCTTGGGTAATGTTAGCTAATGTTGTGTAATGGTGGATCTATTCAATAAATCTAACTATAAATTTGTTTATATACCTTTCAAGATATCTTCCTATTAAAATATATCTATCTGTCTAATGAATCAATTAATACATTTTATTTTCTGTCCATCCATGTATAAATCAATCAACTTTTCTATCTATCTGTTCAATAATCTATCCCTAGATTCCTCTAGATATCTACCTATTGAAGTAACCATCCAGTATCTATCTATAGATCAAGTCAATCTCTATTCATCAATCAATAAAAAGAACAATTATTCTATCTTTAAATCTATCTATATTTCAATATCTTCAAATAAAAATCAGTTCATCTAAATGTCTTTCCATTGAACAATTTATCAATCAAGTAATATATCTATCAATGTTTCAATCAATCTATTAATTAATCTATAATCTCTCTATCTATCTGCCTGATTTCTATTATGTATTTCTTGTGCATCTATACATGTTTATCTATCTTTTGCAGCGCCACATTTTTTCATAATTGTTCGGCCTATTTTGTCTTTTGATAACGGATACAAAATCGCTACAATGCAATCAGAAAAAATTGCCCAAAAAATTTTGAGGATTTCTGGGGTTAAAAACTTAAAAACAATTGTTCATAAAAGACATTCCACAACGGGGAGACTAGTCACTAAACTATTACTGGGAATGAAGGGGGAGTAACTTACGAAAAATTTCGTTCTCTCCCAAAATGAAGGAGAGGTGGTGGAGGGGAGGTAATTATCTCTTACTCAAACTAATTTCCAAAAAACGTTTTACATCTTTTTTGTAAGAGACATTTATTTCAAGACAGCGGTCTAAAAGAACTTAAAATTTACGGCTAATTATAACATTCTTTTTCTGACCCCTGAATACAGTAATACTTGATTTTTAAAAAAAATATAATATTGTGATTACACAGAAAAAAGGAGCCATTGTATCACTCCTTAACAGCTGAGTCTTGTCCTTTAACCCTGTCAACAGGGCCGGCTCATCCATATAGGCAAACCAGCGCCAAAATTGATTTTTTTTTTTTGGGGGGGGGGGGGGCGCATATTTGAGGATTTTTTGTTCTAATTTGGGGATTTAAAAATATAAACTAAATTAAAGTTTAGTCATTCGGCGCGCTACTAGAATAGGCAGACGAATTACTAGGTAGTGAAAGGCGAATTGTCTTAGAAAATAGGAAAGTATGCCCTAAAAATATTCAGGTTTTCCCCACCGAAAGCACTTTATTGAGGGCGCAGAATTTTGTTTTTCGCTTAGGCCCTAGGGCATCAAAAACCCTAGAGCCGACCCTGCCTGTCACATAAACCGCTCTCTAAAGTAAAAAAAAAAAAAAATCTTTTTTTCTGTGTAAATGTGTTTTAACTTTCGGGTAAGGCGTTCGTGTGACAATGTCATAGGCCTCTTTATAATACTTTGAAATTTCGGAGGCGATTACCTCTCTTAGCGACTTGAAAAAAAATGCTAAGAAGACTTGGATGTTAGGCTCCTGATCGAGGCGATCTAAAGGCGCTATTATTGAGTCGCTAACCTAACCGATTTCACCTGTCCTTAAATTTAATTACTTACAAAAACATAGATGCTCGTTCTTTTTTTTATAGGTAAGTGATGGAATATTGAATATGCTTTCTCATTGTTTGTTTCGAATTATAAAGAAATAATGTAAAGTATCGCGTCGGCCAAATTGATCCATTGGGGCCGGGTGAAGCAGAGTTCAACATTTTCTGTGGCCACGGCATGCTAGGTGATTGTGTGGCCAGCACTATGCACAGCCGCATTTACTTTACCCCCTAAACTAAGGGCAGGTACCCCATCAGAGCTGGGTTATACTAAGGGACACCCGGGAAAAAAAATCCTAGCCTGCACCAGGATTCGAACCCAGGACCTTTCGGTACGAGAGTCGGACGCGCTGCCCGGCTCGGCCACCGAGTTAATGCATTCAAGTCACGTGACAGCCGATGCATTTACATATAAATCAGAGTATGGGGAACAACACAGCCCTTCCTCTCCCCCCCCCCCATCCCATGATCGTTCTACCCTATATAAAACACGAGAAACCATAAACCATCCATCAATTTTGTTTTTGCTTTTGTTGCTTCTTCAAACCTCGCGTGTGCGGCTGAGTTGAAACGAAAACCAATATGGCCGCCCCTTCCGCTTGCCAACATCAATAGCCTGGGCCCCGCTTCATAGATTTGGGAGGAAGACAGTTTGTTCAAGGCGTCGTTACTACCTACATGGATTCCGCTTGTCTGTAGACAAGGTGTGTATGTGTAGGTGTGTAATAGCGTATGTGTGACCTCTGTGTAAATGTTATAAGTTCCTAATGTGTTATGTTGTGTTTTTGTTAGCAGTGGCGGGAAGATACGAAAGACGAGGTGTGTTTAACACATTCAACATCCCCCGCTAATTGGCAGGGGGCGTAAAGGGTTGGGGTAAAACCTGCTGAAAATTCCCCCTTCCTCCCAAATGGCGGTGGGGAATAAAAACAATACACGCACGCACACACACAAACGCACTATCGCACATGCGTGCAACTAGGTACTCTTTGAACTCTCTACGGATTTCGCGGACTACTTCATACGGGTATGTAGCACAGACGTCCGAAGCGCCCACTGGGGGCAATTTACGTCAATGAATACGTCACAGCTGCAGGCCACTCATTCAATCTGTAATAAGGATTCGCTTTAGTTGTAACACAAGACATTTTTTCTTCTCTATTTTCCAGCAACTTGAGTTGTAATTAGAATTATACAATGATCTATATACAAGTACATTGATTGCTGTGTAATAAATACAACGTGCATAACAAGACTGGTCGTACATCCTATGGATATGGATAAGTGTAATGGCTGACTGACTTACTTAATCCAGTGGTTCCCCATACAAGAATTAGGGCCATAATCACACCTCTACTGATTTTAGGTCTTTGGGATCTTTTGTGGTTCGCTGACAAACGAGCTTCTTCGAGTCTACTTTATTTGTGATACCTACTTCTTCCCTTCCCATCGAGGGTTCTAGTCTAGAGTTAGTCTGGCCACATTATCCTCTGGTCTTCTCAAGGTTGGACCAAACCATCCCCACATGTCTTTTGACACAAAAAAAAAAAAAAATTTGCCGAAGGGTTTTGGTCTGGTTTTCATTTCACCGGTCGTCATAAATCTTTTCTGGCCATCGAAATTGTTAACATGCGTCTGGTGGCGTCCGTTTGCAAATATATGTGTGGACATTGTTTGTATTAGTTTTCGGCGTTGGGAGGTGTTATGGCCACACAATCTTCTCGTAGAAAACAAATGACCTGAGTTCAATATGATCTACCGCGATGAATTCACATCCACAAACATTTGCCCCTGTGGACCAGACCGGCCCCCGCTTGGGCCATCAACCCGGGCCCGGCAACCTTCTCAATTTTATCATTTTACTTTACGTGGATATAGTCGCCCACACGTTTTGTTTTACATGCAGACCCTAGACCGGGGGGGGGGGCAACCTACGCAACGCGTTAGAAACTTGGCGCGCAAATTGATTTTCAATAGCACGCAAAAGATCCCCCCCCAAAAAAAACAACAACGAAAAAACAAAAAAACAACAAACAAACAAACACACACACACACACACAAAAAACAAGCAATTCAAGTACTAGTTAGAGATGGGTGACTTTTAGTATTTTGTCACACTGAGCGCATTAGAAATTCTACTTTGGCACACTCTTATCTAAAGTTAGCCGATCCCTGCACTAGACTTCTTTCCCCCATACTAACAGATACTAAAAATGCACTGGCCTATATATTCCTAACATTTGAGAACTCCCCGAGCTTAACATTTGAACACTTTTGATTATTGCTCACATGCGCCCACTGAAACTAGCAGGTTTTACTCATATACAAATACATAACAAGTTTACACAAAAATATCACTAATATTTTTCTAGTATATATGAGACGATCAGTAAACAAAGCTATATTTAATTCTTGTATAATATACACAATTTCATCTGTACGCTATTTCTGATGACTAAGTGTACAGATGGCCCCCCGCGGGCGGAGCGAGTATTTATATTTAGCAACACGTGCGGCCTGACCCGGAAGTGCCTGAGCGCCCTTCCCCCCACCCACACACTACACTTCAGGTCTGCCAGATCAAAACCCGGTCAGGAATGTCTCGAGTACGCCTGGTCCGGAAATGACAATAAGTCACGACGACATGACAGTGTGAGCCTGTTTGTGTTTTGTAATACCCTTGGGTGAGTGTGTGCCACTGTCACTGGCACTTTCACTGCCAGCCTCAAATTGTTTTTTTTGTCAATATAGATTAATGACGAGTTTGTTTATCTCAACTTTCTTTTTCTAGTGTATAGTATTCTATGTTAGTTTTTTTGTTTGTATTTATGTGTTTAAAATTGTGTTAGTATGTATGTTTTTAAGTTTAAGTTGTTGTGTATGTGTTTACGTTTGTGTTTGTTTGTGTTTAAGTTTGTGTTTCTATGTGATTAAGTTGGTGTTTGTATGTTCCGTATGTGTTCGTGTGTTTGTCTTTATGTTTGTGTTTGTAAGTATGTGTTTAAGTTTGTGTTTGTGTTTGTTTGTGTTTAAGTTTGTGTTTCTATGTGATTAAGTTGGTGTTTGTATGTACCGTATGTGTTTGTGTGTATGTCTTTATGTTTGTGTTTGTAAGTATTTGTTTAAGTTTAATTTTGTGTGTATGTGTTTAAGTTTGTGTTTGTTTGTGTTTAAGTCTGTGTTTGAATGTAAGTGTTCGTGTGTATGTCTTTATGTGTGTATGTTTGTATGTGTGTGTTTAAGTTAAATTGTGTGTGTATCTGTTTAAGTTTGTATTTAAGTTTGTGTGTCTATGTATGTGTTCTTATGTATGTCTTTATGTTTGTATGTTTGTGTGTTTGTGTTTGTATGTATGTGTTTCTCTACATGTTGTTTCGTGTCCCTTCTATTTGAGGTTTGAAATCATCCTTGTATCCAAATGAAGCCCAATTATCTTTGTCTCTTCTCGATTTGATGCAGTCGTGTCCACGGGTTCTCAAACATGTATCATATTAGTATCATATAATTGTCTTGCATTCAATCACTTTCATTAAGCTCATCAATACAAACCAAAAACACTTTCCTTGTCCCTTATGAGAGAACAAAATGCCTAAAAGTACATTTTCTTCCCGAGTGGCATTCGGTCATGGAATGGGTTGCCTGAACAGACCAGAAAAAACAGTAACTCATTTAAAACATTAATAAAGATGCAAGTCTTAGACTCGGACGACGGACGTCTGTAATATATAAGATAAGAAGTATTTGTAGAACAATATAAAATGTATTAACTTATAACAGTAGTAGACATTTTAACAACAAAAAAAACAACAACAACACAACAACAAAGGAAATAATCTCAATATAAAAAAAATAATATAGGTCAAGTGTCGGCAACATTTGCAAGACCTGGCACGCAGAGCAATTTTCACGCGGAAGACTCTCAAAGTTTTAAATCCAGTTGTCTTCTACTAGTAAAAAGTAGGATGACTTTAAGGCTGTCTGGCACGCTGACTGAATTATAAATCCTACTTCGGCACACTTTTTATCAAAAGGTTGCTGACCACCCCCCCCCCTCCCCTGATCTAGGACTTAGCTACACAATTGCAGAAAAAAGAACTGACAAGAAATGTGACGCTGGACCCCACGAGGTTGAACTCTCCAAACCGTTTCTTTGGACCGCCCCTCTCTCCCTCCCCCACCCAATGGGTTGATAACAAAATCATGCTTTTTTTGCAAGGGTAAGAAATTGAAACTCTAGATTTTCAACTTTCAAGCAGACCATGAACCACTCGATTTTCACGTGGGTGGACGTCACATCTTTTACTTAATTAAAAAAACTATTTTGAAGGTCATCACTCCATCCCCCTCCCCTCCGTCTCCATGGACTCTAACACGGACAGTGAAGGGGTCATTTTTTAAAGAGCATTTTCTATTTATAGTTCAAGTTCTTAAGAATGTGTTTACGTTTGTGTTGGTGTGTATATGCTGGTTTATTTAACATTGACTGTGAAATATAGTATATTAAGTAGTCGTCGATTGAAAGGAAAAGTGATGCTGTTCAGAAAAAAATTAGATTTTCGTACCGAGAAATAGTTGTAAGTTCCGAAAGATTTGCTCTTGAATTCCGACATGGTATCTTTATCTCAACAACTTACAACAATTTGTATCATATAAACTGTTCTTTTTTCGTGTAATTCTAAACATATTTGTAATATTTCTAGTTTATAATTTTCTCTCTTTCTCTCTATCTCTTTCTCTCTATCGCTTTCTCTCCCTCTCAGTCTCTCTCTCTCTCTCTCTTAGACACAGATACAGGCATAAACCAAAGCTCAATTTCTTGTGGTTTTACTTCTTCAGCCTCTAACGACATTGTTTAGCCTAGTCAGTGTGTTCTTATTACAAAATTATATTCTTGATACGAAAAAAAGGCCACATTGCCCGTAGTGGAATTTCTGGTGAGTAGACTCGGACAATGACTCCATGCTCGCATCGGAAATCCACCACCCAAGGGCGCTGGTGACTCTCGGTGCCCCGGGCGGTATTGGACAGGCAGGCGGCCATGCCACCGCGCTCAGCACCGGACTCTTGTACCGCGCACCATCGTGTGAACTCGATGCTGTTTTAGGAAATCCCCACAACCGTGCACCATGCCGCCCATGGTGCGTCTCTTCGGCGAGCTAGCCACATCCGGTCACTCATCGGGAGCCAGCGGTCGGCGGCACAGCCTGAGGCGGGGGTCGGAGGTCGGGGAGCGGCTCGAGCACACAATCCACCTGACGTCACACTCGTCCACGCCCAGCGCACACGAAGGGGGAGGAGGAGACGGAGGACACATGTAAGTACCCTTATGACGTCATTACTAACGTCACTAACACCCTGACCCGGTTGGAATGCTTGGGAGGTGGGGGAATTGCACGCCATTCAAAGGCTTAGAGTAATCGCGTCGCATCAAATTAATCCATAGGGCCGGTGAAGCAGCGTTCAACAGTTTCTGTGGTCACGGCACGTACTAGGGGATTGTTGTGGCCAGTACAATGCCCAGTCGCCTTTTATTTCACCCCAACATAAAGTCAGGTGCCCCATCAGAGCTGGGTAGGCTCATGGACGACCCCCTTCAGACACCCTGGAACAAATCCTAGCCTACACCAGGGTTCAAAACCAAGGACCTTCGGTACGCCAACAAAACCGCTTTACAGCTCGGCCACCATGCCCCAATGTTCAAATGATTGGGCTGCACCCTATTCTCAGGGGCGGATCTACCTTGCCCCATTCCTACACATGTGTGGGATCCAATTAGATAACACGAATGTCTTCAAGAGAGGTCACTACAACACAAGACTTTTCGGAATACGGTGGTCTAGCGGCATAGCGCTGGGCTTGCCGTACAGAAGGTCTGAACTATTTTTCTTGAGTCCATTTAGCCATAATAACAACTTAAAACAAAACCTGGTTTAAAATAGAAGACTGCTAAATAGTATGTTGGTAAGACACTCTCTTTGTATGCCGTAGACACGTAAACTAGAGAACGCTGCTTCACGATCCCCCCCCCCCCTCCCACCCCTCTTGGACTAGCAAAGTCTGAGAGAGAAACCTCTACCAACGTTACGTCCTGGATTATAGAGCCTTATTAGGCTCGTCCTTTTGGATTTTAGAGAGACTATAATTAGATAGAGAAACTTACCCTGGAATCCTTACATTCGACAAGGTCACTGCAGCCTCCCCCCCCCCTCCCTGCAACCAAGCTTCTAAATCCGCCACTGCTTAAATATAACCCCCAGCCCCCCCTCCCTGAATATTCAGCTGATAACATACACCTGAACCCATATTCTCATCTCTGTTTGCCATTGTAGAGATAGTTTTATACATAATAAAATTAATATTAGGACCAATTACTGTTTTTTTTTATAAAGTGGAAACTACAACTAGTTGAACCCTTTAAACAACTAGGTGAGTAGATTTTAGCAAATATAGAGATGGGAAATAAATTAAAAGCAAACCTGTTTAGAAATTTATACCCACCATTTTGAGGATCAGAAACTAACATAATGCGTGCCTAAGTTTAGAGTGGCGCGCCATTGCTCTTTTTTAAAATGAATGAACTCTTAACCTTCTAACATAATATCTTTTTGTGATTTATATATCCCCCTATCTATCTATTTATCTATCCACCTATCTATCGATCTATATGCATGTCTGTTTGTCTATCTATCTATCTATCTATCTATCTATCTATCTATCTATCTCTATGTCTGTCTTTTTATCTTTCTTTCCATCTACAAATCGTTCTATGTATCTGTGTATCTCTCTATCTATCTACCTATGTTCCTATCTTCCTATTGATCTATCTTTCGATTTATCTACATACCCATCTTTCTTTTTATCTATTTATCTATCAACCTGATCCATCTATCTATCATCAATCTATATATCGATCTATATTTATATCTATATTTATATCTATATTTATATCTATATTAATATCTATATTTATATCTATATTTATATCTATATTTATATCTATATTTATATCTATATTTATATCTATATTTATATCTATATTTATATCTATATTAATATCAGTATTTATATCAAAATTTATATTTATATATATATTTTTTTCTATATTTATATTTATATTTATATCGATTTATCTATCTATTTATGTATATATATCTATTTATCTGACTATATACCTGTCAACACAACAGTAGAGAAATAAATTGTGTTATTTGTCACACAATCATTATCAGTACTATCGAAATAATCAACACATCATGGATGACATCGAAAGTATGATTCGAGAAACTAATTTCGATTTTTATAGAGTCATTATCTTGTGTCTAAAGAAATGCCAACTGCAAAGGGAGAAAACCATTACAATTTTTACACCTTAAAAGACACATCCATTTCCTGCAGACATACTCATGCGTGGATACACATATACACACCAACATACTACAAAAATAAGGAAAGCAAAAAGCCACAGAAAATGGAGGGAGGGAGCCAAAAAGTAGAATGGAACCCAGTGTGTATGTTATAGGCGGGAATTCCAATGCCGGGAACGACTCGGGAAAACCTGTTTACATAACAAGAGTCGGGAGGGGGGCACATGGCCTTAGAATAAACAGATGAAGGGATGGGATGGGCGGGAGAGAGAAACCGAGAAAGAGTGAATGAGAGAGAGTGACAGAGAGAGAGAGAGAGAGAGAGAGAAAGAGAGAGAGAGAGAGAGAGCTGTGGGGAAGGAGGTAGGGAGGAATTAAACTCAATCGAATTAATTTGATTCCGCAGTTTCCAGCTTTATCAGGTGCACTGCGTAATGTCTTCTGGGGTTGGTTTCCAAAGTAAATCATTGCTCCCTAACCTATAAAATTAGTTCCATGCTAGTCTTCCCTGAACAATGGCTGCGCCCAGGGGAGACAATTTTGTGGTAGATACGAAAAACATTTACGGTTCCGTTCTTATTATTTTGTATTTCTTTAACATATTCTCTATTTTTTTTTATATAAAGGTATTTTTAAGGGGTTAATTTTTTGTTTATATGTTGAAAGATTGCTTGAAACGTATGAGTTGGATTAAAATAATATGAGTTAAATTTAACGACGGGGCAACCGAAGGTTGTTTGTTCGAATTCTGGTGAAGGCTATAATATGTTCGCGGGACTGAGTCTACCCAGCTCTGATGGGTACCTGACATTAAAAGGGGCAAAGTATCAAGGCGGCTGGGCATTGTGCTGGTCACACGATCCCCTAGTATGCTTCAGCAAACACTGTCAAGGTTTTACATTATTTTTTTTAACGACCGCAGTGGTCATTTTGGTCAAAAACGAGGATAAAAAGAAAACGTTTGTCTCACATTGAAATTTCCGGTACTAAATTTGTATCATTGGTCTTGGCAAAATGAGAAAAAAAAATCGATGGTGATGACGCTGGCTCGTTGTTTTTTTTATGACGTCATCAAACCGAAAAACATTTCGTTCTTGTTTAATTAACTTTGTAGCGGGCAATGCATAACTGCATTGGGTAGTTTAGAGTGTATTTGAAAATTAGTTTAGCTAGTTCGAAGAACTCGGCACCTATGCTAGGTTATATATGTAAATGTTGGAACAAAAAGTCCAACACCAAAGAGTTGCTCGCTATGTTTCATTCACATCTAATGTTTCCAGAACGTTCATCCCAGGCCGATGTCCATAAACGATCCCTTCAGTCAACAACTTCATGTACATCAAAACCAGATGCTCTCCAATGGCCCCTACCTGGCCGTTGTTAAATAAACCCAGCTTTGAAGATAAAAAATTAAACACTCCCTGTGGGTGTTCTAAGGTTTTTCCTGGGTATTTCGATTAAAATCCGATTTTCTTCAGATATCTAGAAAACTTTTTTAAAAATAATCACTTAGAAGTGTTATAATTTAGTTAAAACATGAAAGTAATGTAAACCTTTGAGGCTATGTTGAACGTCATAGAGCGAATGAGGACGCATTCTTTAGTTTCCTTGGCGACGGCATACTATGGGACTGTGTGGTTGAATAAAAAGTCTCATAAAACGGGCCTTTCAAAGCATAACCAGAAAGAAGTGGGTCCAATACCTTGACCGATGGGACAAATATTATATATATATATTATATATATAAATTACTGTAATTAGTTATAATATAAATTATTTTTGTAATATATTAAACTTTATATTACAGTTAAAATTATAAAATAATAATTCAATTTTTTACTCTGCTTTTGCGACAATGACAACTGTATGTAATTTAAATCTCCATTAATCTTCATTACCGAACTCCGGAGCCAAAGTAATTGGAGCCTAAATGTTTCTAATTAAATAATTAAGTGTCGTTCTTTTTTTTTTTATATCAGTGATAATGGAGTTTTTTAACACTTTATAACGTGTTGTAATTAATACAACAATTCGCTTAGCAATAAAGTGGAGTAGGGGAGAGGAGAGGGTGGAGGGAGGGGGTATTGAAAGCCACTAAATATGTTCCAGGGGGGGGGGGCGGCACGGTGGCCGTAGCAGCGCGTTCGGCTAGCTTACGGAAGGTCCTGGGTTCCAATCCTTATGCAGGCTTGGCTTTTTCCCCCCGGGTCCGTAATTATTACAACATAATATTACTACGCCATTAGGTATTAGTGACATATTCGTGTATAATTATTTGTCTTTCTATTAACGTCACAATTTGTTTCTTCTTACTATGTAAAATGTAAAGGGCATACAATCTTTATATTACTAATGGATAACAAAATAAAAATGTATATAAACATTATAGTAGTGTTAACTTCGATTTAATTGGGTGCTTCTCTCTTTATAATATTTAGTGAATAACTTTGAGCTTTGTTTTCGTAGATATTTCGTTTTATAAACACAATTACGTGCTTTATAAAAACTTCGTTTGTGTGTGTTTTCATTCTTGCTATGTGAGTAGCAAATGGGCAAAATATTCCTAAGTCTAAACAAAAAATCATATAACGGATTTATTTTGTTTAAAAAAAATTGTTTTTAGGATTTGTTTAATATTAAATATCTGTTTGTTGAATTTGATTATTGTAAAATTAAAATTTTTATGTTTTTTTTTTACATTATGTGATGTAGTCATTATTATAAAACAATACACAACTCTATTCTAAAAAAGGTAATAAAATAAATATAATTAAACAAGCAAGATGTCATTTGTAAAAGGAAAATGAAAGTGATGGAAGGAAATAAAAAGAAAAGAAATTCGTTAGTTCTAAGGCTAATATTGATAAGTTGTGTATTTATGGTGTATAGATTCTATGGGAATCTGAAGATATCAAAGAGAAAATAATTCTGTTATATTGCTAAATTGTCTCCCTTTGACAAATTTGTGACTAGGCCGAAGCGATTCGATGGCAAACTAACGAATTCACAGAAAAGCGCAAATTACATTGCAACTACACGGTAATGCATTCGTATCGTGGCCGCGGTAGTGGGCCCTGAATGACAAGTTTTATTAATACGGCGGCATGCGGACAATCTCGAGTTTAGGAAGATATCAACAAAAAATATCAGTCATGAATTATCAGCAAACTTCTTTAAAAAAAAAAGATATTCGAAAAGCTCGATGATCTTTATCAAAATACAGACCTTTCTGACAAGCCTTCACATATATTTGTTTGTGATTTAAAACCTTAATCGTCACCCAACTAAATATCCATTTAAACATGTTTTCGAATAAATCATTTATATGCACTTTAATTTACCATAACACTATTTTTAGCCTTCAGAAGATTTCGCCAAAGTAAAAAAGGAAGTTGATTTTATAAATGGATACTGTAAAGTGTAATGAAAAAAAAAAAAAAAGAAAAACTAAATTTTTCTTGGGGTTGGTGTGGGATGAGTGGGATGACGGGGCTGAAGATTTTATAAATGTGTTTTCATCGGTAACGAGTCTATGTGCCAAGCTTCAGCTCGATAGGCCGAAATTTTTTGCCATTTGCCACAAAACAAAAAACACATCCACACACAGAAGCAGAGAGGTTAATATAGAGGATTAAAAAAACATATTTTGAGTATATAAATAATAACATTTTTGATATATTTATCTTATATATTACAGATTAAGAAGATTATTGCGTCCTACGCTCATCCGTGTTCCGAGTCTAGTCTTGCATCTTTATTAATGTTTTTACTTCCTTTATTTTAAGTTGCATTTTCTGTCTGTCTTTCTGTCTGTCTGCAATCATGCGTCGTGGGAGCAAAAATTGGCTTCGATTTTTCGACCACTTTCCGTGGTCCGATCGAGCTGAAATTTGGACAGCAGATTTGTGGCGCCTAACAATACATCCTATCAAATTTTCAGTTAAAACGACTTAATAATACTACACTTATGACAATATTCATTTCTTAAAAGGAAAGTATAAGAGATATGCCTGTGCAACTTTTTATAGTTTTTCGGCGCAAAGGTAGAAAAAAAAAATTATGCTTCACACATTTTTAAAAAAATGCGCAATCGCTATAATTAGATATGTATTTACCGTACATTACCAATTGGAAATTTTAGTGTTGAAATTCATAAGGTATGATATTACTTATTTGTTCTATACATTAAACACATGGTTTGCAAATAAAGGGAGTATAATAAAAACTTCGTTTTTACGGTTTTCTTGTTACTTCCTTTATTTTAAGTTGCATTTTCTGTCTGTCTGTCTGTCTGCAATCATGCGTCGTGGGAGCAAAACTTTGCTTCGATTTTTCGACCACTTCCCGTGGTCCGATCGAGCTGAAATTCGGACAGCAGATTTGGGGCGCCTAACAATACATCCTATCAAGTTTTCAGTTAAAACGACTTAATAATACTACACTTATGACAATATTCATTTCTTAAAAGGAAAGTATAAGAAATATTTTGATTTCGCGTTAAAAATGCCTGTGCAACTTTTTATACTTTTTCGACGCAAAGCAAGAAAAAAACATTATGCGCTAAGATTATTTTTAGAACAATTCATACGGAGTAAAGAGATATTTTTGAGATTTGCGACACAGATATTTTTTCTGTACGTTTCATTTGCAGTAGTCAATCAATTATTTAATCACATGATGGTAAACTTAGTTTGCAAATAAAGGGAGTATGATAAAAACTGTGTTTTTATGGTTTTCTTGTTACTTCCTTTATTTTAAGTTGCAATTTCTGTCTGTCTGTCTGCAATCATGCGTCGTGGGAGCAAAACTTTGTTTTTATGGTTTTCTTGTTAATGATGTATAAGTTACTGGTTTCCTTGTTTGTTCAGGCAAACCATTCCATGCCCGGATGTCACTTGAAAAGACAGAGTACTTAACGAATTTATGGATAAAATAACGTGAGAGTGCGAGATTTGAAACTACTGATATCAAACATGGTATGCCCTGGCCTAATCTACCCTTGGCATGGATATGAATTCGAAATCTCAAAAAAAGTAACAAAGATCCCATTCGCTATTTCGTCAGAAATCAGAGCCGATTAGAAAGAGTCGAGCTGCTCTAATAACTTTAATATAACTTACTCCCTGACACCAGGGCCTGGTCTTGGGCTAATGGCTGCTAGATAGCGGTCTCACTTTTAGAGGATGATGGGGCCGTCGGGGGTAGGGGGAGACGAGGCGGGGGCAGGGAGTGTAAATGCACTCCCCCTAGTGCTGAAATCAAAGAACAGAAATTTTGGTGATTTTTATATTAATCGATCTATCAATCCCTCAATCAGTATTACTATCTATCTAGTTATTTATCTATTCATATATCAGTCTATCTATTTATCTCTTTATAAGTCTATCATCAATCTATCTAACAATCACAAATCAATCAATCTATTTGTGCATCTATTTATTTGTCTATATATAAATTATATTTATCGTTCAAACCATTTATCTATTTAACAATTTAATTTGACAGTTTGACATTCTATCTATTTATCTATTTATATGTACAACTATCTATTCGTCTCTCTGTCTATTTATTTATTAATCTATCTTTTTATCTATCTCACTTTCTATCATATATTTATCTCTCTCTATCAATCTATATTTCTATAAATCTATGAATCTATTCATCTAATAATCTATCTATATATTCATCTTTCTATCTGTCTATCTATCTATTTATCTATCTAAACATATATCTATTCATATTTCTGTTTGTATGTCTTATCTATTTATCTAATTGTATTCATATATATCTATTAAACGATCCGTCTAATGTATCTATTTATCTATCCATTTATCTAGCTAACTTTGAATTCTCTTCGCCTACTTGTTATGCTTTTCAAAACTTATTCTTGTTGTATAACTCATGGTAAACTTAAGTAAAATAAAAACCTAAACTTTGTGATTACAATAAAAGAAACAAGAATCAAGTATAAAAATCAAGCTAGTTTTATAATGAAACAAAAATAAATAAACTCGCTGTAAGGAAATAAAAAACCCAAGTTATGTTT
This sequence comes from Anisus vortex, assembly GCA_949126835.1. Classification (NCBI taxonomy): domain Eukaryota; kingdom Metazoa; phylum Mollusca; class Gastropoda; family Planorbidae; genus Anisus; species Anisus vortex. The sequence goes on along the minus strand of OX421506.1, from coordinate 4,723,297 downwards.
TTATCTCCCAAGTTGTTGTTTTTTTCACCACTACTCGGAGAACGACTGTGATTAATATCGACAAGTCCTCCTCATAAATCGGTCAACTGCACTTTGTGTATGCGGTCAATTTTCTAATAGAGACCCTGGGTCGGCTTCCAACGACGCCCCTTCACCCTTTCCCAGAACCCCCCCCCCCCCCACACTCCCTTTTCACTGTCCCTATATAATATTTGTTTTTCTTGTTGTTTTATTTTTCTCGTCTCACTTAATATCGCCACCCCCTTCCAACCACTATACATAGCATGATCCAATCAGACGCGCGCTGAATGATATCAAACAACGCTTGGATACATCCCCCCTCCTTCACCCCCCCCCCCCAACACTCCAACTTACTTGCTCCACCCAACGACTTCACTTGCGTTTTTCCTGTTTTCCTTTTTTTCTTCTTATTTTTTTTAACATCACGTACATGTACAAACTTGTTAAAGGGGAAGTAACTGCGAAAATTTTGAAAACCTCAACTAGTGACCGGAAGACGTCCCCAATAAATGTAAACGGGGGAGTTCACTCATTCCAGCGGAGATATTGAAGCAGACGAGATTGTGCGACCTCGTTTTGAAAATGCAACCGGAAGTATGTCTAGCCGTGCGGACAATAAATGAAACTAAAAAAATATATCTGGTTTAGTTTGTTTAAATAATAGATTTTGGTGTTGCGTATTTAAGGGTCTTGAGAAGATCCGAGGAAAATTAGTTTTAAAGCGGTGAGATGAAACAAAACAAGATGGCTGTATATTTCGTATAATTTATCCCGTCTGTTGTGCCCAACAATACTGTGAAATCCTGAGGGAATACTGTGATGAGGAGTGCAGGCCCTTTGAAGGTACACGCCTTCGTAATGATCTCCGGAAGATTGCATTCAGTGCCATCCATGCTACTGTGAGTTATGAACCCTCGTTTATCGCGGTAGATAGGTTCCGAGACCGTCCGCGATAGCTGAAATTCCGTGAAGTAGGGACACCATATTTACAGTATTTATTTAACGTGTATTCGGACTTTTAAACCCCTCCATTTACGTACTGTTAACAAATTACCCTTTAAAGTAATGTAGAGATAGCTACAGTATGTACATACGGTGATGTTTTTTCCCAACAACAGGGTACATACGCGGGTACTGTAGGCTACCTACTGTATGGTTCTTTTTTTTTGTGTTATGTTAGTTACAAATTCAAACACAAGGTACATGTACTATGCTATTTCACGCTTGTTTTGTTGTTCGTAGACTAGAACATTTAAAAAAAATTAATATTTTAATGAAATTAACTAGATCTAAATATATTTTGGATCTTCATATATAGCGACTATTTTCGAAATTTCATGAAAATTCGCAATATATTTTCTCATATAATGTAATGACAAAAAATCCGCGAAGTCGTGAATTCGAGAATGTCGAACCGCGAAGTAGTGAGGGTTCACTATAAACTTAGGATTAATGAGCCAATGGATATTCCCAGAGAACAGGATTGATCTCCTCAGACTTCTTCTACAGCGATGAGATCCGTGCAGCTGTGTTATGTACCAATTGGATCCTCTAAATCTGGCTTTTGAGGCTCACACAACATAACAACTATTACAGTAATCAAGTCTTGACTGATACATCGCAAAGGTCATTGGCAGCGATTATAAATTATGTAACATGATGTGTTTCATGATATAGGCCTAGGTAATACTATCCATTTATATAATTATTAAGTCCATTCTTCGAAGATCTATGCCAACAGGATAATAAAATACATCTGCAGCTCTGTATTCAAGTGTATCCCAAACGGCTTATACTTTCTACTAACAGGCTAATCTCCACCCCCCCCCACCTCCAAAAAGAATGAAGTTTCAAGTGTAGTTAGGGAGGTTTAAAAATAAACTGCAATGTTTAAGCTAGCCCTGATGTGTGAGCTAGCTCTGATGTGTGAGCTAGTTCAAGTTTAAGACTTCCGTTTTCAAGACGAAGTTACGTAATTGAAGCAGATTTAATTTATTTAAAAGTTTATTTAAAACTCAACAACACCGCTTATAGGTTTAAACTACACACACACACACACGCACTCATTCCTCCACACAGAAGTTTCACTTTAAATCGACTTAGAAAAACATACATTCAGACCAAAGTTTCTCTTTGCAGGATTCATTTTTCTTCTTCTATAAAGCAATGAAAACTATAAAATTCAAAGGGGATACAAGTCTTGAATGTTTTGAGAACTACTGTAGTTTAGAGTGCAGGGGTCGGCAACCTTTTGATAATATTGTGCTCAAGTAGGATTTCTAATTCATTCAGCGTGCCAACGGTCTAAAAGTCGACCTGCTCTGGCACTTAGTTTCTTGTAAAAGTAACTTGAATGCACATTTTGGAGGTCTTCCGCGTGCCACTGTAAATCGCTCTGCGTGCCAAGTTTGGCACGCGTGCCGTAATATGCCGACGAGTGTTTTGTGTATTTTTTTGGGGGGTTGGGGGGGGAGGGAGAGGGGCTGTGTCTTTAATGTTCAGACGCATGTGATATTTACTAATAGGTTCATAAATATCTCTATAGGTATAACTCTAGAATCACCGCTGTTTCACTATAACATATAGGCTGAGGTAAGTTTTATAAGTATAATTAAGTGCACGTTCACATTTAACGCCAATTGACGAGTCTTAAATAGGCAATTTGGATGCAAATGCATTTCCGCTATATTCCCGTAAACAATCGTATAATTATCGTTTTGGCATGTTTCAAGTGCATTGTTGAACTTCCGGTTTCATTTTTTTTTGCTTACATTGCTTACATTGGTAACCATTACAATTGAAAGCAGAAATTAACGCCTTGTTGCTGACTTAACATTCACGGATGCTTAGAAATTCATTGCACTTTTTCAACAGCAAGTTCAGGCCGACTACAAATAAACAAAGGCTATAAGTATTATTGTGAGGATTATGTCTTCAATAATAAAAGTGAGTATGCCAGAATTTATAGCAGAAGCAGCCATTTTTAAAACTAAATTTAGCGAATATGGTCGGAAGTGATGTGTCATCGAAAATGTATGCATGCATAAGATCTAAGACTCGTCAATTGGAATGAAACGCAATTGGATTCAATAATGAAACTGAGATAAACATATTAAAGTTCGCTGCTAACCTTTCTATCGGGCCATGTATTCAATGAGCTATCTATCTATCTAAACATAATTCACTCTATCAATCTACTTATCCACCTTTTACCCATCCCTTCATCCGACTACCTAGGTAGCATCTATATCTCGTCATCATTCTGTCTTTCGCCCCCATCTCTCTGTCCATCCACCAATACGTTTTCTTGATTTCTCTTCAAGTCTTTCTTTCTATTACTTCCTGTTTAACTAAGTTTATCCTTTTCTTTTCCTTCTCCCATCCTCGTTTTCCTTCACTTTCTCATCTATACACTGTTCCGATTACCTGTTCTCCCATCCTCGTTTTCCTTCACTTTCTCATCTATACACTGTTCCGATTACCTGTTCTCCCATCCTCGTTTTCCTTCACTTTCTCATCTATACACTGTTCCGATTACCTGTTCTCCCATCCTCGTTTTCCTTCACTTTCTCATCTAGACACTGTTCCGATTACCTGTTCTCCCATCCTCGTTTTCCTTCACTTTCTCATCTATACACTGTTCCGATTACCTGTTCTCCCATCCTCGTTTTCCTTCACTTTCTCATCTAGACACTGTTCCGATTACCTGTTCTCCCATCCTCGTTTTCCTTCACTTTCTCATCTATACACTGTTCCGATTACCTGTTCTCCCATCCTCGTTTTCCTTCACTTTCTCATCTATAAACTTTTCCGATTACCTATACTCTCAGCCTCGTTTTCAAAAACTTGATCGTCCACCATTTTGTTCCTTGCATGACCACAGTTCTCTTCGTTTCATCAATAACCATTTATTTCCAAGCACTCCAAGCACATCTCTCTCTCTCTCTCTCTCTCTCTCTTTCGGCTGGTACCTCGGTTAGAGCACCGGACTGTTATTATAAAGACCCATGTTCTATATCCCTGCCGAAGTCCAATACCTGCCGCCCTGCAAAAGTTTTAAATAGAAGGAACGTCTGTAAAACTCGTTCGTCATTTCCGGTCGGTTCTAAGAGTTGTCGTTCGCAAGCAGGAAGGAAGCTCTTTCCTTAGAATCTCAAGGCTCAATATAGACATTACTTCGGCTCGTTATAATACCTTTAGTCTTTAGTCACCAAAGTCACACACACAAAATAACAACAACAATTGACAGGTCTTAATGAGGCGTGACCTTTTCAAATGGAAGAGGTCATGTGCTTCCGGTTCTATGTTTAAATTGTTTATTATTTTAGGCATTTCCGTAAACAAAAAAAAACATGCTTTTGCTGGTGTTGGACAGTTGATTTCAACCTCGATGGCCAGTTCTAGTCTTTTAGAAATATACAAGGGTTACAATATTAGTTATAAGGAATCCGTTTTTAACATCAAAAGTGAGTAGGCGAAAATTAATACTCAAAGTGTTAGTCGCGTAAAGTAAAATTTAGATTTATTTATAAATAAATTAGTCAAGTGTTGCTGCGTCCTTGGTTATTAAAAAAACACAATTCGCAGCTTCATAAAAATATAAAACGAATTTTTTTTTGTATCAAGCAATACATTTGATAAATAGGTGATTCTTCACGCTAGACATTCACAATCCATCGTTTTCTTTTGGCAATATCTTTTGGAAATAAAATAACATTTAATCTCTTACATCTTTTGGTACAACCAGTAACGTAGCACAAAGACATGTTTTTTTAAATTATATTATCGAATAAGACCGGAAATGTTTTACTTGTCGAACTTTTATGCATGCATAATCGTTAAGACTTGTCAATAGTTAGCAGAACATTTTACTAGCCACACCATACCATGGTATACAGTATTTCTCTTTAAAAAAAAAAGGAAACATAAACATATTTCGGCCATGCAAAAAACTTTTTTCTCATGTACAGTTAGTGTGGTTTGCATTATGGGTCTCCCCCCCCCCCCACACACACACACTGACGTCAAGGTTCTGTGTATTGCGGCGAGCGGCCTCCACCTGAAACGTCAGTCTCCAAGAGACCAATTACATCGCTCAATGCCTGGTTGTCAGCAGGTTATTGGCTGGTTTGAATCTTTCGTCATGTTCGCTGTTTAAGGAGGGGAGTTAATTGGTTTGTCAGTCTGCATGTTGTTGATTCAGTTTAAGATGTATTGTGGGTATAATGTAATTTCTATCAATTACAAAAAAGTATCCCGTCGGACCAAATTGATCCATAGCAGTGAAGCAGAGTTGACCAGTTTCTGTGGCCACGACGTACTAGGTGATTGTGTGGCCAGCACATACCCAGTCACTTTACCTTACCACAACTAATGTCAGGTACCCAACAGAGCTGGGTAAACTCAGGGACATCCTCCGATCCCGGGGAAAACAGATCCTAGCCTGTACCAGGATTCGAGCCCAGGGCCTTCGGTTAGCTAACCGAAAGTACTGCCACTCGGTCCCCGTACCACCTTCTATCACATCAAACGGTATAATTAATACATTAGGAAATTATAGACAAAGACCGAATACATTTTATATAAAAACTAAATTAAGTAAATGAGATAGTAGAAAGCTGGAGCGTGGTCTATAGGTAAAGCCATAGAAAAAAAAAAGAAGGCCTGCAACAGAAGTTGAAGAAATTTCTTTCAGACGTAAACACGTTGGCGTCAATGCAATATAAACTTTAAAAAAAAACTTTTATAGTTTCCTGGTAGAGATTCTCTCATTCGTTTAAAGGAAATGATAGAGAGAGAGAGAGAGAGAGGGAGAGAGAAAGAGAGGGAGAGAGGGAGAGGGAGAAAGAGAGGGAGAGAGAGAGAGAATGTAATAGACACAAAAATAGAACACAGAGTGTGAGATAGATAGAAAAGAAAATATATTGGCAGAGAGAGAAATTGAGAGAGCTTGAAAAATAGAGAGAGAGAGAGGGAGAGAGGGAGAGGAAGAGAGAGAGGGGGAGAGAGAGAGAATGTAATAGACACAAAAATAGAACACAGAGTATGAGATAGATAGAAAAGAAAATATATTGGCAGAGAGAGAAATTGAGAGAGCTTGAAAAAAATGATAGAGAGAGAGAGAGAGAGAGAGGGAGAGAGGGAGAGGAAGAGAGAGAGGGGGGAGAGAGAGAGAATGTAATAGACACAAAAATAGAACACAGAGTATGAGATAGATAGAAAAGAAAATATATTGGCAGAGAGAGAAATTGAGAGAGCTAGAAAAATAGAGAGAGAGAAAGACAGAGAGATGTAAAAAGAGGGCGAATGAGAAGAGTGGGAGAAAGTGAGAGATCGAATGAGAGAGAAACGGAGACATAAAAAGTATAAACTGAGATAGTAAGAGAGAGAAGTTTAATGAGATAGACGGATGGAGAAATAATGAGGGAGAGAGGGAAAATAATAAAAACATATTAAACAAAATTATTTCCCCCCGTGGTATCCCCACATGGTATTTCTAGAATACAATATAATTTTAGAAGAGTATTGCTGTATCTCAAATGTATCCATCAAGTCAGGTATAAAGTTGAACATATAACCTTGGACTCCACTGTTTACAACTATTTCCAAATATATCCGTTGATGTTTCAGCCATAAGCGAAAATTTCCTGCCAGAACCATGTTTTCCATACCTTTCAATTTGTTGAGTTATTGTTAGAACTCTGGATTCTATCGAAACATTCAAATCTGGATTCTATCGAAACATTCAAATCTGGATTCTATCGAAACATTCAAATCTGGATTCTATCGAAACATTCAAATCTGGATTCTATCGAAACATTCAAATCTGGATTCTATCGAAACATTAAAATCTGGATTCTATCGAAACATTCAAATCTGGATTCTATCGAAACATTCAAATCTTGATTCTATCGAAACATTCAAATCTGGATTCTATCGAAACATTCAAATCTGGATTCTATCGAAACATTCAAATCTGGATTCTATCGAAACATTCAAATCTTGATTCTATCGAAACATTCAAATCTGGATTCTATCGAAACATTCAAATCTGGATTCTATCGAAACATTAAAATCTGGATTCTATCGAAACATTCAAATCTGGATTCTATCGAAACATTCAAATCTGGATTCTATCGAAACATTCAAATCTGGATTCTATCGAAACATTCAAATCTGGATTCTATCGAAACATTCAAATCTGGATTCTATCGAAACATTCAAATCTTGATTCTATCGAAACATTCAAATCTGGATTCTATCGAAACATTCAAATCTTGATTCTATCGAAACATTCAAATCTGGATTCTATCGAAACATTCAAATCTGGATTCTATCGAAACATTCAAATCTTGATTCTATCGAAACATTCAAATCTGGATTCTATCGAAACATTCAAATCTGGATTCTATCGAAACATTCAAATCTGGATTCTATCGAAACATTCAAATCTGGATTCTATCGAAACATTCAAATCTTGATTCTATCGAAACATTCAAATCTGGATTCTATCGATACATTCAAATCTCACTGTTCGTCGTCAAAAGAATATAATAATGGTGATTTTACTATCTAGAATATATCTATATAGCTGTATTTATGTCTGTCTAGTTTCCTAATTGTCTATTTATCTGTCTATTTATCTGTCCCTTTATTTGTCTGTTTATCTTGTCTGTTTATCTTTCTATCTATCTGTCTGTCTTTCTATCTGTCTGTCTCTGTTTCTCTCTGCATGTCTGTCTATATATGGGTGCATACGTCTACAGGTTGTCTGCCTGTATCTATATATGTATGTCTATCCATCGTTATGTCTGTCATTCCGGCTATCCTTAAGACTGTCTTTCTATCTGCAATTATGTCTATCTAAGTGTCTGTCTATATGTATATCTATTTGTATGTCTATTTGTCTGTCAATATGTATATCTATATGTCTAATAATGTGTCTGCCTATATATGTCTATGTTTATGTGAATATGTATGTCTATACATCTGTCTATGCATGTGTCTATATATTTGTTTATACGCTTTCTATAAGTCTGTTAATTTTTTCCAGTCTTTAATTATGTTTATCCTTCCATCAGCCTAAATGTCGCTTATCTTCCCTAACTACGTGTCCGTCAATCGTGTGTTTATCTCCAAGCTACCAGTTTGTCCAATCTTTGCCATCCAGCTATAGTTAAATACATCACACATTTACACATTTACACATTTACCTTGTGAACCTCAAGACAGTAGAGCTCACGACATCGTCTTTGTTTCGCCTCGAGTAACAAAATGAAATCCTGTATCACATTGATCTTCAAAGCAAACGAAATCTGAACCATAACCGTTGCCGGTAACTTAATAGACAGACGATTAGTTCGAAGTAAGGGACATAATCGATACAATATACATAAACGAGAATGACCTCAACAAAAGTCTGTCTAGTGATTACAGATATTCATTTCAACAAAATTTAATACAAAATCGTCTGGCATTTTTGTTATATTTTTTACTTATCATATGTTTAACTATAACCCTAAAACCTGACGTTCATTTAACGTGCAACAGTTTTAAAAGTTTATATTACTATGGTTTAGCATGTAAAAGATTTCTTTGATTTGAATGTATTTTTTTCTCTACGCTCTGCGGCACTATGTGCTGTTGTCCGTCATGTATCCAACAGTTACGGCATTCAACGCAACACATGAAACAGTTAATCCCAAACAGGTAGATCTAATCCAAAACAGTTGATCCAAAACTATTTAATCAAGAACAATTAATCCGCCACAGTTAACCCAAAAACAGTTAATCCAGAACATTTAATCCAAAACAGTTAATCCAAAACAGTTAATCCAAAACAGTTAATCCAGAACAGTTGATCTAAATTAATTTAATCCAGAACAGTTGACAAAACAGTTAAATCCAAAACAGTTAATTCAAAATAGTTAATCCAAAACAGATTATCCAAAACAGTTAATCCAAAACAGTTAATCCAAAACAGTTAATCCAAAACAGTTAATCCAGAACAATTGATCCAAATTAATTTAATCCAGAACAGTTGAAAAAACAGTTAATCCAAAATAGTTAATCCAAAACAGTTTATCCAAAACAGTTTATCCAATACAGTTAATCCAAAACAGTTAATCCAAAACAGTTTATCCAAAACGGTTTGTCCAAAACAGTTTATCCAAAACAATTATTAACCCAAAGAGACGTGCTTAACCCATTCAATCTGATAAATAAACCCTAATCCTTTTCAACGCAATAAATCCAACAATACGGTTCAATGCAGAACCGATAGATAATCCCACCTCGGGGCTGTGCTGTTAATTCGACGGCCTCGAGTTTAAGCCATGATAAAGGCCGTGGAATGATGACTTTTGAGTCTACCTAGCTATGATAAGTACCAGATACTTTATGGGGCTTGTGAGGCTTGAGGATCACTCTGACCTCATAACCGCAATTGTGCTGGCTACACAATCTTATTAGAGAAGTCAACAAACAACAAAATCAATTTTTGTGCTGGCCACACAATCATTCATTGTGCTGGCTACGCAATCATTCATTATCTGGCCACACAATCATTCTTTGTGCTGGCCTCACAATCATTCTTTGTGCTGACCACTCAACCATTCTCTGTGCTGACCAAACAATCATTATTTGTTCTGGCCAAAGAATTACACTTTACTTCCCCATAAGCTCTAAATGATCCGAAACCACAATCCTTGTGATAGCAGTGTAGTAATAGATTGTATTGCTTTTATTAAACTTTTTCAATAACATTATATTTTCCATTCAGTCTTCAAGCTGTACGAACTAGAATATTTGCATAATCTTGTAGTCTTGAGTGTTTTCTGTAGGTACCTTTTCGGTCACCGAAGTGTCGGTAAAACATCAGTTTTATTATTTGAAACATGTCAATATGCTTTTGTTCTGTAACGTTTTCATCAAGCTTCATAAGGTACTATTATCTAATGCCCAAACTAGAGATGAGAATCGAACTCACCTTTAGAAGTTCAGGTTCCTCTCGGTCGCCAAACAGAATTCAGGTTTGGTTCGGTTCGTAGTCAATCACAGTTTCGATACCGGTGTGTTCGGTTCGGTAAGACTTAGATCGGCTTCGGTTCGGTCGCCAAAAGAATTCACGTTTGGTTCGGCGTCGATCACAGTTCGAGTTCGGTGTGTTCTGTTCGGGTTTGGTTCGATACCCATCTCCATCTCAAACATTGCCATACATGAACATGCACTCTTTTGATCTCTGGTCGTCTGCTCTCGTTAAAAGATACATTTTTTTTGTCGCATATTTTACTATGGCACACATAGCTTTGGTCCACAGGATATACGTCACACAGAATGCGTATATTGATATACGTCACACAGAATGCGTATATTGATATACGTCACACAGAATGCGTATATTGATATACGTCACACAGAATGCGTATATTGATATACGTCACACAGAATGCGTATATTGATATACGTCACACAGAATGCGTATATTGATATACGTCACACAGAATGCGTATATTGATATACGTCACACAGAATGCGTATATTGATATACGTCACACAGAATGCGTATACTTGGTTTGAAATGAAACCGGAAAAAATGTCTTGTTAAACCTTAATTGCAGTATTTTCATTGTTTTTTTTACGTTGTTATTTTTTAAAACATTTAATATACAAAATAATAAGAAAAGTTCGTATTTTTTAAGAAACGATTTTAGCTACATGTATTAGATTTTTAACATTCACTACAATATATTGTTAACAATAATTTTAATACCGTTCAATGCACAATTCCCACAATCCCGTGTTATGACTCCCATGCCATGACCTTCTTATTAAGTAATTACGTGGATTATGCCCTTGTACACACCCTCAAGTTATGTTAGTACTCATACACACACACAGGATATATAGACACACTACACAAACAAGGGCCGACACGCGAGCTACACACTACACACCAAGCACAACACACAAAGTCAGAGTTAATACTTCAGTCCTGTTCCCGAACTAAATCAATTTTTTGTTTATTTTTTTTTTAAATAAATGATTCGATATAAAGCTTAGATTAGTGGACTGGCCAGAGAAAAGGTAATTGTTGGGGTTAGGGTTAATTAAAACTGATTTGTATATTAGGGTGAGCATTTAAAGCGATAAAAAAGACAAAAAATCACTATACCACAAGGCCTTACAGATGGTATTGTTAACTTCCGTGGTAAACTAATATAAGAACTACATAACACACATACACATACAAACATAATAATATATACACATACACACACGACTGATTGAATGGAAGGATTTAGTGTTTGTCAATGGGGTGATGAGCGTGAAACTAGGTTAATCTCAGGATTAAGAATGACATTTGGATCTTCAAGTTAGTCAAGTTGATGCTCATGTAGGAGAGCATTCTAGAACTCAGTGTCGTTTGATAGCTAGGTGACGTCTTAGGAATTACATGGAGCAATAGGGAGAAAAAATAAAAGTGCCTAGAACAATAAAGGAGAATATAATATAGGAGTACATTAGGTGCATGGATCAATTTGGTTTGACGGGATACTTAGTTGCATAGAACAATAGGATAGAATAGAATATAGCATGACTGTAACACATAAAACTATAGGGAAAATGAAAGATATGGAGTATAGTAAACAATAGATAACGTGATAAGGATGTGATATTAGAAATTGGAAACACACATATGGTTTCAAGAAAGAAAATAATATTTGAATAACTGATATACTGAGATAATAATTTAGGAAGATAAAAAAAGGGAATATAGATAATATACAAAGAGCAATATTGTAATATGGAAAATATAATATTATTGGAAAAGCAATAATTATAGATATATCTAGGCATATATTACTATGAAAAAAAAACAACTAAAAAGAAAGGAAAATAAAAAATTAGGATTAGATCTTTAGAATAAGAAAGAAAAATGTTTACGAAATAAAACAACAGCAGAGGAATTAGAAATAGAGAAAAATATACTACAATAACAACTTAGGAAAAATAGAAATTATAATAGAATTCGAAGATATGGTCTACGCTTACTAAAAATTAGGCTAATGAAATCGAATTAGGAAAAGCAGATATTTTAAACAATGTCTATATGGCTACTTTCGAACCAACTGTTGTTTTAAACAAGAAAAACAAAAGCTCCAGACTCTAGACAGTAGACAGTGGTAGACGCTGTTCATTAAAACCTAACACGTGACTAACACGTGTTCTCAATTAAAGATTACTTGCAGTAACCGGATATAATTGGAGTTTTTTTTCTTCATTAGCTGATCCTCATCACGTGACCTCTGACTGCCCGCCCCCATGAACCAAAAAGAATGCCTCCCCCCCCCCCTTTCACCGCCACTTTCCCTAATAGAAGGTAAATATTTGACATTGAATGCTCTCGTAATGTGTTGAGGATGACAAGCTTGTGTAGACAAGGAGGGCCGAGTAGCACAGGCAAGGTGGCGGCAGTCTTGGATGGGCCACAGATTCCCATATCACTTTCTTGCAGTACTGCTGGTTTCACTTTTATTTATAGAAGACATAGATCTAAATCATTTGGAAATAAATAGAATATAGAACATACAGAATTAATAAATGAATGCAGATTTTTTAGCATATATTATCAAGACATACCAAATGTATGAAACATACAGTGTGTAGAACATAATAATAATATGGTAGGCTATAAAACACTTATAATATTTATATATCCATACAAACATTAAACATAGTTAAAACATACAGAATATAGAAGATAGACCATCAGGATAATAGAACATACTCAATTATATCTAACTTAATATAAAACTGGCGGTACGGTCGCCTAAAGGCAGCGCGTTCGACTGGCTTACCGAAGATCCAGAGTTCGAATCCTGCTGAAGGCGAGCATGAAGGGTGCCTCTGAGTCTGCCCAGCTCTAATGGGTACCTGATTTCAGTTGGGGTGGAGGGGGGGGGAAGCAAAGGCATTGTGCTGGCCACACAATCCCCTAGTATGCCAAGGCCACATAAACTTTTTCACTGGCCATATGGATCAATTTGGCCCGATAGGATACTTGACTTATTTACTTTTCTTTAAAATATTTTTTTTTAATGATTGATCTTCTAATTTTAAGTGGAAGTAATTCATTTTGAAAACCTTCATTTAGAAACAAATCTCAGCCATCAAACTAACAATAACCAGAGAAACAACCAACACAAAATTTAAGGAAACATTTTCTCTCGGGCAATTAGTGTCTACATCTATTTGTCTTCCTTCTACAAAAAAAATAAATTAAAAAAATAGAAATAGTTTAAAAGAAGAAAGATGTAGAAAAATTCAAGCAGAAGGAACTACAATTTCAATTTAGTAATTGTCAATTGTTGGTGTAAATTTTTAAAACAATTTTAATTTTTTTTAAAGTGTAATATGAATATTTAGAAGACAGTTTTGTCCATTTCTAAAATGATATATATTTAGAGTATATATTTAAATTGGCTTTCTAATATTAGAAAATCTATGCGGAATGTCAAAAGCTAAATCTCAGAAAATTTGAAGATATTTTTATCTTATTGACAATACACAATTTAAAAAAAAAGGTGAATAATTCGAAAGTACAAAATAAAGAGTAAATCGATTACCCCTTTGCAAATTTTTTTCTAAATTGGACTTATTGGAAAACCATTTTCAGTACATTTTACATTAGATTAAAGAAATACTTTACATACGAATACATTATTATCACTGGCAAAGGGGATGTAATATTTTTAAGGTAAATTGGTTGGCCCTCTCATAGTCTCCTACCCTGGCTCAACTCTTTCTGATAATTTTTGAGCAAGTTTGATTCAGTTATGTCTAAGACTTGGTCCTTTCTGGTCGCATTAATTGGTTGTTGTTGTATTTTATATTTGTCTTTGAAAGTTTTCGTTATCTTATAATATGTTGTAGAAGCTTCCTCTATAACGTAGATTATTGCGTCCTACCCTTATCTTGTATGCTACAATAGATTATTTTACACAGAAGATTATTTTTTCAAATCTTCATTCGTGCATTTCGATATTGTGTTTTAAATTGTTGTTTTTTTCCTAATTTTTTCAGGTGACCCATTCCGTGCCCAAATGCCACCCAGGAAGAAAAAAAATTAACTATGTATCAAAGCTAGATCTTTTCAAAATCTTTAATTCGTTTAGATTTATGGGATGTATTTCTAGGTGGAAATTTAAACAAGCGGACATTATTGAAATTTCTAATGAAAACAAAATAAAAAACACACCTTTTTTCGATTTATTTTTAATAACATATGGTAAATGTAATTTCGAAGACTTTGTTATGAATAGCGCTATTTGAATATGTAATTTGTAAATTTGTATTTGTCTATTACTAGGTTACTACACTTCTTTTAAACCTGCTTACCTGAAGAGTTTCAAACTTTAGTAATTTAACTTACCGTAAATTGCTAAGAAACGGTCTCTAGTTTTAATTTAGAAATTCCAGAAAGCCCACCATCTTTTTGTTTTTTTAAACAAATCTTGGGTTCTGACCGCCACCTTTAGTACCCCCCCCCTTCACCCCCGTCCATTCTCCAGTCCCTTCCAACCTGTCTGTCCTCCGCTTCATTTTCGTGTTTGTGAAACCGCCTGTTCGCGCCAAAGTTGTAGCGCCAAGCGCGTGCAGCCAGCCAGCCTCTTTCCTGCCCAATGAACTCTTAGCTTCCTGTGTGTGTCTGTGTGTGTGAGTGTGTGTGTTTGCGTTTCTGTGTTTTATTTCTTTTTACGTTTTTTTTCCACCTATTTTTATACCGGTTTAACATTTCGCATTGTTTGGTTTATATTTTTATCCACATATTTTGTTTTCTTCCTTCTTGTGTGAGACTTTGATGAGGATTAAATTATGGGATATCGGGAGTTATCGGGTCAGTGGATATTTCTGTGATCGATGTTTAGTTATCAAGACAGTGTGATATCGTTATAAGATATTCATGACTAGAAGAATTTACTGTGATATGTTTACTTTGATTTGTTTACAACGATCAGCTGTTTAACCATGGTAAACAATTTCATTGTGTAAGTTTGTTCAATAGTTATGTTGTTTTTTGCTTCTAGTGGTCGGTGAAGTTAAAAAAAAACAGATTCGACGTGAAACGTTCTGTTATTGTTTCGGTATGTAGGACTACATATAGTGGGATGTTCGATAGGTTGTTGTATTTAGCTGTTGGGAGTGGAGTGTGTGTGTGTGTGGGGCACATAGCTGGCCACACAACCACCAATCGCATGCCTCGGCCAATAAAGCTGGTGACCTCCTTACTGCTAGCTTTATAGTGTAGACTTTCAAGGTTTGCGATCTTTTTTAAATACACTAATTACTTTGGAAAGAAAAGGTTTTCTTATAACTAGATAATAGAAATTATCTATCTATCTATCTATCTATCTATCTATCTATCTATCTATCTATCTATCTATCTATCTATCTATCTATCTATCTATCTATCTATCTATCTATCTATCTATCTATCTATCTACATATCTAACCATTTGTTTATTTATCTATTTCTATTTGTTTATTAACCATTGCATCCCTCCATCAATCCACCCAACTACCCACCTATCAATTGATCCATTCATTTATTAGTCCAGCCATCCATTCAACAATCTATCTATCAATCTTTCTTTATTTCTCCCCATCGGTCTATCTATTTATCAATATGTTTATCTATTATATATATCAACCCACCCATCCACCAATCCAGCTATCCATCTATCTATTCATCCACCCATTCGTCCATCTATTCATCTACTTATCTATCGATTCCTCTATCTTTCTATCTATTCTATATATCAACCCATCCATTCTCAATTCATCCATCTATCCATCCTTCCACCCACCCATCCACCAATCTGTCTATCTAAATCTATCATGTATCTGTTCCTCTGTGTTATAGTGGGTGAGTACGAGGGTCGTATCGGACCAACAGACGATAGTTGCAGAGAGTCCTGTAAGTTTCCCATCGTCTGGTTAATTGGTTAATAAATCAAGACCACGGGTAAGGACAACACTATGAGGAACATAAACTATGTGTCTAAATGTTGGTTATTGGTAAAGCAGACTCGGCGGGTGGCTCGGCACATAATGGATGAATCTATTGGCTCGTGGTATTAGCTAATCACTTGAACAGACACAATTTCAAAGCGCACGTTTTTTGTTTAGATCTATTTGTTGTCTGTTTCAGACTTTGGATCAATGGAGAGATCTAGTCTAAGTTTGGCGTGATGAAACAAATAGAACACCAGGCTGATAGAGAGAGAGAGAGAGAAATAGAGGGAGTAAGAGAAAGGGAGAAAGAGAAAGACAATAAAAGCGTAAGGGAGAGAAAGAGAGGAAGATATGAAAAAGGAGGGAGAAGAAAATGGAGCAAGTGATATGGAGCATTAGAGAAAGAGAGAGAGAGATATGGAGAGAGAGAAAGATAATGAAATAGGGAGCATATGAAAGGGTGAGAGACAGGAGCATTAAGAGGTACTAGGAAGATACATGTATGGATAGTGAGAGGGAGAGAGATGGAGAGAGAGAGAGAGGGAGAGAGAGGGAGAGAGAGAGAGTAATAAAAAACGGATAGAAAATAGAATCAAAGTGAGAAATTGTGTGAAATAGACACAGAGAGAGAGAGAGAGAGAGAGAGAGACAGAGAGAAGTTACTGATAAGTGAAGTGTAATGAAATAATAAAAGATCACTTGGAGGAAGAGAGGGAGGATTCAGATCATGTAATGAAATGGAAAGTCAGTAAGAATACGGTGGAACAAAAAAAACAACGGAGGACCACGAAATAATCATTCGCAAACGAAAAGTAGTTCTATCCAGAAGACTAGCTTTTGGACGATTACGTATTGAAAACAGAATTAGTTCTATTGAATTAGGGATTTAAAAGACAATTGAACGTCTAACTGGGTGACTATACATATTGAGCCCATCTAGTGGAGACTACAGAGCATGTCTACAGCTGGTAGAAAGGTTGTCAAGGGTTTACACATAGGAAGGCAACTTGAAGACTCACTATATTGAGCAGGAGTCGGCAACATTTTGATAATACTGTGCGAAAGTGGGATTTCTAATTCATTTAGCGTTCCAACAGCCTAAAATTCACCCTGTTCTAGCACCCAATTTATCGTAGAAGCGACTTGATCTAGTATTCCTGGGGGGGGGGGGGCATCGGCATGCGCTATGCGTGCCATATTTGGCACGCCTGCCGTAGGTTGCCGTCAGCTGATCTAGAGGATTTGAAAATTAAAACAAATATTTTAAGTGATAATTAAAGACTAATAAAAAAAGGGGGTTGCAGACATGGCACGCATAGAACATTTGAATAGCTGGCGAAAGACCCCCAAACGGGCAAATCAAGTCACTACTACCAGAAATTGAGTACTAGAACAGGATAACTTTTAGACCATTGGCACGTTAAACGAAATTAGTAAATTCTACTTTGGCAACTTTTTATCAAAAGTATGTAGTATAGTAAAGTAAAGTGCCCGTCGGGCCAAACTGATCATAGGGCTGATGAAGCAGCGTTCACCAGTTTCAGTGGTCACGGCATACTAGGGGAATGTGTGGCCAGCACAATGCCCAGCCGCCTTTACTTTACCCCAACTCATGTCACGTAACCATCAGAACTGAGTAAACTAAGGGGCACCCTCCATCAGAGCTGGGTAGATTCTGGGACACCCTCAAGTTCCAGGAAAAAAATCCTGGCCTTCACCAGGATTCGAACCCAGGAACTTCGGTATGTCAGTCGAACGCGCTGTCGCTCTGCCTCCTTGCCACTAACTGTGTAGTATAAGCTCTTTAAGAAATAATACTACGAAATTATTTTAAAAACAAAACATAAATAGCAAGAAACGAATTAAACCTGAAATAACAAGCAGCGAAGGCTTATAATGCAGGACGAGATAAAGATTTCAAAGTCGTGACGGAATGAATGTGTCCAGTGGGAAGATGGAGAAAAGATACGGAAGTTAATCTGTAAACAAAACTTGGGGAAATAGAACATTCTAAATCATTCCATATACGTTCTTAAAATCCTTTCATTGGATTATTTCTTTTAGAATTTGATATTGTAATTTTTTTAAAGACGATTTAAATCCGCTAGGTGAATAAAGAAGGCCCCATTTTATTGATAGGTCATAACATTATTAAGATTATACAAGTACATGCTTCCATTATTGACATTTACCGTCATCATTAGGTACCATCGTTTTTTTTTTAATACCATCCTTCAGGTGTGCCATTTTTGTGTATGCTACCATCTTTGCTCATCATCAATGATGTGGCTTTATACCCTTGTCGAAATCATCTACCATCGCTGGGTACCATTACCTCAGAAAACAGCCACCTTTTTATTTTACTGCACACTACCCATCGTCATAGCCCGACACAGTTTGTTAGCCCGAAGAGGACCGTCGTCGGCCCGGAGACCCGCAAACCAGAAAAACGAAAACAAAAAGACCTGTGCCAGAATGGCAGAGAGTACACACGCGTGCGTTGCGGAGGTGGGGGGGGGGCGGCTAAAGATAGAGAGAGGAGGTGTAAGTAGTCTGGCATCGCGGTAGCACATAACTTAACAACTCCCTCCCCTCCATCCATTCTGCTATATTTTTATTCCCATTAATCCATACAAATGTCAGAAGTGGTCAAGAACCGGGCCTTATGTCAAGTCTATTGTCCTTGTTCTTCTATTTGATCATTTCCTGTATCTCTCTCTCTCTATTCTTTATGGCTCTCTCTCTATTCTCTGTGACTCTCTATCTTCTCTGGCTCAGTAATAGGCTCCCCTGTAAAGAGGATTATAACAATGGACAAATAGTTGTTGTTTTGTTTTGGCTTGACAGCCATCTTCATTTTTTAAAATCACGTGCCCTCAATCAACCAATCAGATTAGTTTGTGTGTATGTATATATATCTGTGCGCGAGGTTAATCTCGGTTTCTGTCCGTTTGTGAATATCTTTGTGTTTGTTAGATTTGGTCGTTGTTTGTTTGTGTTTGTGAATAATATATGTAAAGTAAAGCATCCCGGCACACCAAATGGATATAGGGCATGTGATCAAGCGTTCAACAGTTTCTGTTTGTCACGGCATACAAGGGATTGTGTGGCCAGCACAATGCCCTGCGGCGTTTTACTTTACTCCAACTAAAGTTGAGTACCCATTAGAGTTGGGTAGACTCAGGGACACCTTCACCGGGTTTCTAACCCAGGTCCTTCGCTACGCCAGCCCTGTCGCTCGGCCACCATCCCCGCTTACATACCTGCGCCCGTGTAATTTAGCTCATAATTTATGTATTTGACTTTATCCGTTTGATATGCGAAATATGGCTAACGTTCCGCTTATTTAAACCTACTTCAGATATTTAGTTTCCTGATCGTCCTATCCGCTGACGATTTATTTAATTATCTGTTAACTTAGAGCAATATTCTTCAGACAGGAAATTTAGAGAAAGAATATGCATTGACAAGTCTTAATGAGGCGTGACTTTTTCAAATGGAAGAGATTGTGAACTTCCGATGCCATTTCTCGCCATTTTCGTTAACAAAAACAAAATGATTTTTCAGGTGTTTGACAATTAATTTCAACCTCGACGGCCGGTTCTGATTTTTTAGAAATATACAAAGGCTACACAAGATTAGTTATGAGGAATCCATTTTTAACATGAAAAGTGTGTAGGCTATTATTAATACTCAAAGTGTTAGTCGCGTTAAGTTAAATTTACCTTTGTTTGTAAATTAAATTAGTCAAGAGTTGCTTCCTTGGTTATTAAAAAAACACAATGCCTAGATTTATAAAAACACAAAACACATTTTGCATCAAGCAATACGTTTGTGATTATAATAGGTGATTCTTCAAGTCTGACGTTCACTATCCATCGTTTTCTTTTGGCAACATCTTTTGGAAATAAAATAAAATATAATCCCCTACGCCCTACATCTTTTCGTACAACCAGTAACACAGCACACACACATGTTTCGAAGCAAATGAACCAATGGAACCGGAAATGTTTCACACTTCAACCTTTATGCATGCATAATATTTAAGACTTGTAAATTCAGCCCAGCATTTTTAAATTATCATCAACATATAGAATCTATAACTTCTATGAGTTTGATGAATCGTTCACTAAAGATTCTTTACATGTTGTTGTGAAAAAAAAAGAAAGAAAAGATCTTAAAATACACGAAAACTTTATTATCTGGGTAAAAAGATATTTTTCATTTATATCTAATTTGATATTAACATCAACGATATTTCCTCAATGTGTATGCAATAAATTAAACACGAAATAGTAAGTGAAAATCTCGGTACATTCTAAATTAATCTAGAGTCTAGAGTGATTGCCCTTGGGATTTTCTTTGACTAAAGACTATGATGTGATGGACCGCTCGCTTTGATATTTCTGTTATTTGATAACACGAAATCTTCTGTTTCTTAATTGTCGATCACATCTCGTCCTCTAGTGTCAGTCTAGATTTCCTGTTTAGTTATTCGCTATGATTTTAATTTATTTGCCAGTTGTCTTCGAAGAATTTATAGGAATATTAAAGGTACATTAACATATTTAAATAATGTATTTTTAAAATTAATTGTTTGAATTTTTAAATTTCATCGTTTCATTACTGTTCTTGTAGAACTGTAGAACAATGTATTTAGAGAAGTAGTATAATATAAGAACTAAAATTAAGGCTAAAATTTAAAGATGAATACAGTGTAAGTCTTTAGGTTCGTTTAGGACAGTGTTATTGGCTGCGTATGGAAAATACAACACTTGAGTTCTAAAAATAGAACAACGGTCTACCTTGCTTTTACTCAATGTGTTGAACGGGCCTTTCGGTTTTTCCCGTAAGTTGTTTTTTACTCTGGTGTAGATCTATTCTGTACGATGTGTTGTTATAAAATATTCGACTGTTGATCTATTGTTACTTACAGTCTGTCTTCAATATACATCCACGTTGATATTCGTCATTTTTAATATTCGTTCTGTTATTATATTTATTTATATTATATATATTAATGAAAAAAAAATGTGTATGGCCACAACGTGTCCACGTGTCAACTAGTATTCTATCTATTCATGAAACCTTCTTTAATTTAACCCTTACAGCCGCGGACGCGTATATAGCGGGACTGAAGATCATAGATAGAAAGTAGGCCGGTACAGGAAGGGTTAAGAATAGAGATAGTGTCGAATCTCTTTACATTCTACAATGTAAATACACGAGGCAGAACTTGATATTCCGGTAGGCATTAGGAATTAATTGAATCCTTACACTCCAAGTAGTCAAAATACATTCTCGCCAATTCATTAACTCCCCTTAATTACTTCCTCCTTTCGCTGTAATCCATAGACACCGTGGCTGTGTGTTTAGTCTGGACCTAATCTAATACTTCATTTTACTGCTCTAACATCTACCGTTCTATTGTGCAGACTTCCGGTCTAATCAATTACACATCTTGCTATCCATGTGACCCTGTCTGTCTTTTATCTTTCTTTTCTTTCTTCCTTTTTGTTTTTCTTACAATTTTAACGGCTGGTTAGAAGAAGCTTAACACGTTTGTGCTACTAGATTTACAGCATTTGTAAATGATTAAAACTTTCTGTATTGTTTCAATTGAACAGATTTACGGGATAAGATAAACATTTTTTGTGTGTAAAGCAAACAGGCGAATCAATTTACACAAAAATGTAAATCAATTATAAAGTCAATCATGAGCTAATGGAAAACTATTACACTATCTAAAAGATATTTAATTGTTTATCGAACAAATGTCCATTTCCAACTCATTTCTTACTATTTGTAATCTATAACTCATTTTTTACTATTTGTAATCTATTACTCATTTCTTACTATTTGTAATCTATTACTCATTTCTTACTATTTGTAATCTATTACTCATTTCTTACTATTTGTAATCTATTACTCATTTCTTACTATTTGTAATCTATTACTCATTTCTTACTATTTGTAATCTATTACTCATTTCTTACTATTTGTAATCTATTACTCATTTCTTACTATTTGTAATCTATTACTCATTTCTTACTATTTGTAATCTATTACTCATTTCTTACTATTTGTAATCTATTACTCATTTCTTACTATTTGTAATCTATTACTCATTTCTTACTATTTGTAATCTATTACTCATTTCTTACTATTTGTAATCTATTACTCATTTCTTACTATTTGTAATCTATTACTCATTTCTTACTTTTTGTAATCTATTACTCATTTCTTACTATTTGTAATCTATTACTCATTTCTTACTATTTGTAATCTATTACTCATTTCTTACTATTTGTAATCTATTACTCATTTCTTACTATTTGTAATCTATTACTCATTTCTTACTATTTGTAATCTATTACTCATTTCTTACTATTTGTAATCTATTACTCATTTCTTACTATTTGTAATCTATTACTAGTACCCAATGCACGGTGGCCGAACTGCAGCGCGTTCGACTGGCGAAGTTTCTGGGTTCGAATCCTGGTGGAGGCTAGGATTCCCCCCCCCCCTTGGACTTGAAGGTGTCCCTGAGTCTTCCCAGCTCTGGTGGGTACCTGTCTTAATTGGGAAAAGTCAAGGCGGCTGGGCATTGTGCTGGGTACACATCTCCTAGTATGCCGTGGCCACAGAAACTGGTGAACCCTGCTTCACCAGCCTTATGTTCAGTTTGGTCCGTAGGGTAATTTACTTTACAAGTAGCCTACCCAATAAATACCAAAGTCAATACGCCATTGCGATTATAGAGCCATACAAAATGTTATTGACTATAAATTTAATGTAAACCTTTTTTTAAAAATTAATAAAGTATCCTTCTCAGATCATGTCGTTCCATCACATCTATCACAAATTTATATTACCACTGCATACAAAGGGATTGTGTGGCCAGCAAAAAAAAATACTAACCGCCTTTACAATCTCTCAACTAATGTCAAGTCTGGGGTAGACTTAGGGACCCAGGAACAAATAAATTGCATAGTTTACCAGGATTAGAACACTGGGCCTGTGGGTACGATGACGCTAATGTGTCTCCCATCGAATCTATTGCAAAAAGCCAAGGTAAGACTAATTTTATCCACAAGAAGTGCTAATCTGTAATTATTGGGGGGCAGGGCGCGGCAGCTCCTAGAGCAGTGGGCTTCAATACCGTGGGTGTCGAGTTCCAATCTCGGTAACAAAGTCTTTTTGTTTTCACTGGGTCTGGTGGTTGTCAGCTGAGTAGACCTTAATACAAGCCTTAACCAATTGAGCCTACTCGTCTCTTATTCTCTCATTAGTACACATTATTCCGTTAGTGGAAGTCGCCACAGCCAGGCGTTGTAATGGCCACACTTGTCTCCTTACATCACAAAAAATATGCGTAAAACTCTGCTTTACTTCCATGTCATGCCCTTAAATCTTATCTTATGTATTACAGACGCTCCTTCTATAAATAAGATTATTGCGTCCTGCGCTCATCCGTGGTCAGAGTCTTGTCGTGCATTTTTAATAGTGTTTTATATGGTGCTAAGTTACTGGTTTTCCTTGTTTGTTCAGGTAACCCATTCCATGCCCAAATGCCACTCGGTAAGAAAAAGTACTTATTTTGATTTTTTTTCTCGCATAAGGTATAAGGAAAGTGCTTTTTTATCCTCATGTCTATCCGAGCATCGCAACAGGTTGCTGCTAATTATCTTACAAATGTAATATATTATTTAAAAACATGATATTTTGTATCACAAACACGAAAATGTGCAAGATCTAATATATTTTATATTTTTACGATAAATAAATTCGCGTTCCATCCGAAAAGTTAAATTGTTTTCCTGTTTATTGTTTCGTTTTTTTTTTTTAAATAATTTACCTAAAAGATTTATTGAGAGAATGATTGTGTCGTTTTTTAAAAAGTCCACTTTGATCTTTTGATAGATAGAGAGAAAAAAAACATTAAGCTTAGAAACTCTTTGTACTCTACTCAAACCTATTTGTTTTGACTCGCTTCAATCTACTCCACCTAAGATTCTAATGAGTTAATTTGCTGGAAAATTTCTCCAAGTAAACAATTGTCAGTTTATATAGCCTACGATTTCTTTCAGCATGTATATTTGTCTGTGAAAGGCTCCCAGTTGTTAGGCAACTGGGACTAAAGTTAAACTTTCCCAACAAAGTTATTTTTATTACTAATATTATATCTCATGTAATAGCAGCGCGTTTGGCCTTCGTACCGACGGTCCCGTGTTCGAATCCTAGTGAAGGCTAGGATTTTTTTTCCCTGGACACGAAGGTGTCCCTGAGTCTAGCCAGCTCTGATGGGTACCGCGCAATAGTTGGGGTAAAGAAGGCTGCTGTGCATTGCGCTGGCCACACAATCCCCTTGTATGTCGTGGCCACAGAAACTGGTGGACGCTCCTACACCGGCTATATGATCAATTTTGTCCGACGTATACTTTACTCTTTACTAATATTTCATATTATGCTGTTAAATTTACTGGTGTTGTATCTATATTCCTATAGATCAAAGATATGCCAACACCAGAGTCAAAGCCCATTTACACGTATTGTGCTATCTCAAGATTGTTGAGTTTAAAATGTATCGATTAGATTTTTAAAATATATTTAATCTGCAAATATAAAATGTTTTATAAATTATAAATTCTAATAAGAAGTCCACTATGCCGTTTCCGAATTTGCTCAATTGTCAGTAATCCAGGCATATGAAGCGTATTATAATATAATAGATAGATATAAATATATAGATTTATTTATATATAAAATGGGTGTGTGTTAATTGAATTAATTGAATGTTAATTAAGATATCCATTGGTCAATAAAAAGACACGTGACCCTATTGTCTCATATTTAAATTTTGCGATCATATGGCCCCAAATGCGTAATTCGTAGTATAGTGGTAATAATCCAGGCATGGCCCACGGGCGTCATGCGTTCAATTCTCCTTAAAGTGAAATTTGTTTCTTCTGTAATAATAACGCAGACTAATTTTTAACATGTACAACGCCGGGCAAAAGAGATAATTATTATTACATTTGAATTTAAGCATAAAATTATTAATAATTGACAAAAAAACACATTGTTTTATTTAAATCGTGATTTAACAAAATCAGAGTTAAAAGCGTGATTAAATCAACTATTTAAATCAATGGTTTAAAATTGTCTAGACCAGGGATCGGCAACTTATGGGCACGCATGCCGAATTCGGCACGCAGGGCGATTTGCAGTGGCACGCGAAAGACCTCTAAAATGGGAATTCAAGTTACTTTTACAACAAAAGTAGTGCCAGAGCAGGTTGAATTTTAGAACGTTGGTACGCCGAATAAATTAGAGATCCTAATTTGGCGCTCTATTATTAAAAGGTTGCCGACCTCTGGTCTAAACCTTGTTTGTCCCCCCGATTTTCCAGTGATTGGTGAGTTGTCTTATCTTTATACTGTGGGTTTATGCTGTACGATGTTTTGTGTTTTCTTCAATTTTTAAGCTCGCAATATTTTCTTTTAATATACACTTATAGCTTTTGTAAAGCCACAATGGACCCACGGGTCAACTAGTTTGTCGACATTACTTTTGTTTTTAAAAAATATTTGATTCTGGACATTAATCCATAAAGTTAGAGAGTATAACTCTGTGGGTCATGGTAGATCACACCTTTAGTAATATATGTTCCTGACAAGGCGGAACCACTGAGATATTTCAATGGGGAACGAGGTCTTTAAAGGGTAATTGTCTATTTCACGCAGTCTGCCTCTCCCTCAAATATCCCCCCCCCACCCTACACCCCACCCGCGTCCCCAGTCCCAGCAGAAGTGGCACAGACGTCAGGGTCAAAATATTGACGTGTCAAGCAAATGGACAGGTCCGGTTGTGTTTAAATGTGATAGAAGTCATTAGATCAAGCAGCTGAGGCCCGCTGGTCGAAACTAGGTCAACGCTGACACCCGCGTCGTTAGGTTTTATATTATGACTGGCAATTTATGCTTTTAGGTGAGTTTATTACTCATTGGTTTATTTATAAACTATCTTTATTTGAAACGATTTCCCACTAATCGTACATACATCTTTATAAACCTACATTTATTAAGATCTTTATTTTCTGACTTGGAGAGGAGAGCTGGGCGCCGCTAAGTCTACCAAGCCCAATGAAAGTACTGACTAATGGACATGCAGTGGCTCCACCTAATGATTGTTAAGGTTAAGGGTTTAAATTTTAACAAAATCTTTAATCTTTAGCAACACGTATGGTATTAACAACGGAAGGACAGATTCATTTACATTGACACTTCTCCCCGAGTGGCACTCAGTCATGCAATGGGTAGCTTGAAATAGTCATGGAAAACCAACTATTTAACATACTTCTAAACACTTTATCAAAACGTATTATAACACTCATCAATACTGGCAATAATAAAATAGGGTCTTTATTATTCAAAATCATTTAATACCTAAACTAACCTCTATCTCTGTTTTTAATAAAAAAAAGTTATCTATTTCCATGTTTATCATACATCTATCAAAACCATTTATATTTGGAAACCTACACTCAATCTATCACTCACATTGTTGCACCAACCTTAGCTTTATTCCTGACCCAATTATTTTGACACATTTATTCCATGACACGCTAGATCTAACATTTTTATCTCCTATACGAACTTAAAACTGACATAAAACCGACACGAATTCAAAATGTCGACGCTAATTATGTCGTATTCTTGACAACTGCGGCTAAATTTAGGTTCGAATTTCCCGAATATCCACGAACAAACCCTGCCATAAGTCTAGTCTATAGCTGTGTAAAGTAACCTAGACTATCTAAATTCTCTTCTAATTTTTAGACCCAGTAATTTTGATTTTGTGTCTGACGGGTCGCTACCTAGTATTTGGTCAACTGGTATCTTAATTTAATAAAACCTGTACATTACTTTCCAGATAGTTACATAATATGTAGATCCATAAAGTTCATTGATAATTGACAGTTACAAACATTATTTTTAGAAAGAAGATTAGCTATAAAAGTCAGTAGCCTAATAATTAGAAACACATCTTTAGCTCCCTGAGCTCAAAGAGCCGATACTAACAAACACATATTTAGCTCCATGAGCTCAAAGAGCCGATACCAACAAACACATATTTAGCTCCATGAGCTCAAAGAGCCGATACCAACAAACACATATTTAGCTCCATGAGCTCAAAGAGCCGATACCAACAAACACATATTTAGCTCCATGAGCTCAAAGAGCCGATACCAACAAACACATATTTAGCTCCATGAGCTCAAAGAGCCGATACCAACAAACACATATTTAGCTCCATGAGCTCAAAGAGCCGATACCAACAAACACATATTTAGCTCCATGAGCTCAAAGAGCCGATACCAACAAACACATATTTAGCTCCATGAGCTCAAAGAGCCGATACCAACAAACACATATTTAGCTCCATGAGCTCAAAGAGCCGATACCAACAAACACATATTTAGCTCCATGAGCTCAAAGAGCCGATACCAACAAACACATATTTAGCTCCATGAGCTCAAAGAGCCGATACCAACAAACACATATTTAGCTCCATGAGCTCAAAGAGCCGATACCAACAAACACATATTTAGCTCCATGAGCTCAAAGAGCCGATACCAACAAACACATATTTAGCTCCATGAGCTCAAAGAGCCGATACCAACAAACACATATTTAGCTCCATGAGCTCAAAGAGCCGATACCAACAAACACATATTTAGCTCCATGAGCTCAAAGAGCCGATACCAACAAACACATATTTAGCTCCATGAGCTCAAAGAGCCGATACCAACAAACACATATTTAGCTCCATGAGCTCAAAGAGCCGATACCAACAAACACATATTTAGCTCCATGAGCTCAAAGAGCCGATACCAACAAACACATATTTAGCTCCATGAGCTCAAAGAGCCGATACCAACAAACACATATTAAGCTCCATGAGCTCAAAGAGCCGATACCAACAAACACATATTTAGCTCCATGAGCTCAAAGAGCCGATACAAACAAAAACATTTTTAGTTCCCTGGTACTAACAAATAAATAATTAGCTCCTGAGCTTAATTCTACTCAACAGTAACAACAAATAAACATGCAATACACTCTACAGAGCAACTACATCAAGCTTGTAAATTTCTCACTGGTCTTTGTACTAAACGTTGCTATTGGCGACCCGGGGGAAGGGGGGAGAGGGAGGGAGCCTAGAAACTGTCAGATTGACTTGGAAACTGGATCATGGTATAGTTTATTAGGGTGGGGGTGAGGTGAGGGGGAGAGGGGATGAAACTGGGAGAGAGGGAAAGACAGGGAGGGAGTGGACTAGATCCAGAACTGACCAGGATTGACGTATTGTCTAGATTTGGTTTAATGAAGAAAGAAAACTGTTTTAAAATTTAAAGGTTAAATAGAGTTACTCAGAGAAAGAGAGAGAGAGAGAGAGAGAGATTCGCCTTGAGATTTGAAGACTATATAATGACCCGTAGAGAGAGAGAGAGAGAAAGAGCTAGAGAGAAAGGGTTAGAGAGAGAGAGAGAGAGAGAGGGTTAGAGAGAGGGGGGAAGGCGAAAATAGAGAAGAGCAAAAGAGAAAGAGATAATAAAAGAAAAATATGAAAACGGAAAGAATGAAGAGATGGAGAGAAAGAAAGAATAAGAAAAACAAGAATAAAATAGAGATAAAAAGTAAAGTGAATCGAAATAAATGTAATTAAAGGATAGAGAGAGACACGGAGAGAGAGAGAGAGAGAAAACGGGAACCGGGAAAGCTGTAAAGAGAAAGTAAGAGATGGGGAGAAATAGAGAACACATAAAGAGAGAAAATTACAAAGTACGAAAGAGAGAGTAGAAAAGAGAGAGAAAAAGAGAGAAATAAGAGAGAAATAAGAGAGAAATAAGAGAGAAAGGGAAAAGAAAGCGAGAGAGAAAGAAAAAATACTGGGAGACAGAGGGGGGGGGGAGAGAAAGAGGGAGGGAAAGAAAGAGCGACAAGAATAGAGATAGAGAGAGAGAGAGAAAGAGATACGTGTCCTCATTTGTTCTTGACAACTGATCGATAAATCTTGATGTCTTTTGTTGCCACTGTTGTTGATATTTCAGGAATAGAATAAACAACAACACAACAACAGACAGATACATTACATAACAAATTAACACTACAATGTTGGACATTCATCGCCTATAATCTTATCTTATATATTACAGACACTCCTTCTATAAAGAAGATTATTGCGTCCTACGCTCATCCGTGGTCCGAGTCTAGTCTTGCATCTTTATTTATGTTTTAAATGATGTTAAGTTACTCATTTTCCTGGCTTGTTCAGGCAACCCATTCCACGACCGAATGCCACTCGGGATGAAAGAGAGCTTATAAGCATTCGTTCTCGCATAAGTGTCAACAATTTTCGAGACTCTACTTTTTATACAACAATTTTTCAGATATAATGTTGGACATTCATCTTCTAGTATTTTTTATAGTAAAAAAAACAACAACTCCAGATTTAACTTTTTCGAAAAATACAAGGAACAAAATAGATACAGTATAGTAAAATTGTATCATGGGACTGACCGCTATGTTTTTTTTTGACGTTCTTCTTAACAAACGATCGTTTAAAAAAAAAAGGCACAGGAACTCCAAAACTTTCATTATTTAGCATGGTAATGGTTGAAGTTTAAAGCTAAAATACTTTAAGTTGGACCTCAACTTTAAAATTTTAAAACCCAAAATGTATTTGCCATGGCCAATTAGCGAACTTATGTCATTCTAAGTAAAACGATAACACGTAGACTGTAATAATACAAGGAAAGAAAATAAACGTTACAGCATTTTATATAATAAAAGATTATGCTTACGTAATTGTATTTATTTTATTTCTTGCAAATGTATAGAAAATCCACAATTTTCATTGCACACCTGTTTAAGTTTTTCTTCGTGTTGTTTTATTTGTACGATGTTATAATAACAAATAGTCATTTATTTATGAAATATTATTTAGTTGTTTTTTTTAAAGTTGTTTTAGAATTTTGAATCTCATAATTGGAACCGGAACCAGGTGCAATTATAGGGAGTAGGCTACTGTTAACGTCTTGGTTATACTGCTTCTAGTTTTCAATTGTAATTCATTTAATTACACCGGCTCACTCTCTCAGGCTTACATAACAATGATTGCAGAAAGATTTATTGAATAAAACTTGAATACAGAACCAGGGACGGCTCATCCATATAGGCGAATTAGGCGGCCGTCTTGGGCGCAAAATTTGGGGGGGGGGGGCGCAAAATCGATGATTATTTTTTTAATTTGGGGATTTAAGAATATAAACTATTTTAAAGTTTAGTGTTTCTGTGCGCTACTAGCATTTGCAGATGAATTACTAGGTAATGAAAGGCGAAATCATTTTATTTAAGTTGTCTTAGAAAATAGGAAAGTATGCCCTAACAGTACATAGTTCGGCAACCTCGCTGTGCGCAGCGAAGTGCAAAAGGGCACTTCCCCCGACAACACCCTGGATGCACTGCGGCGGCGGAATATCATAGTGAAGTGACGTGACCCTCACGTCAGTTCGTGAATCACGAGGGCGCTGAGTTGTTTGCATTGGCAGTGCAATTGTTGTTTTTTTGAATTTTCAGACTTTTAATTATAAAAACGAGTACATTAAATCCCATAAGATGTCCCACTGACGTCCCAGTCGAATTGATGCACTAACACCTCTGCGTACCAGTTATCTCATGTTTGTGATGCTTTGGAAGATATTTCTGTAGACACTAAAAAGATCTAGTGGCAGTATTGCGAAGGTAGAAGCACTTGGGTTACTTAATTCTGGTTAATGTCAAAGAAGTAGCATAAGAAGTTGCATGGAATAGAACCAGTAGACTTATTTGAGAAAGAGAAGGTCCAAATTAAAAAAAGACAAACATGGTTGATTACGAATCAACAGATGAATATGTAAATATTGCAGGTGACCCCTCAGAAAGTTTCAAGATCCACTTTTATGTTGCTGCTTTAGACATAGCTGCTTATGCGGTAAAAGAAAGATTTTCCCAATTAAATAAAGTATCTGGTGTCTTTGGATTTGTGTACAACATTCCTGACCTTAAAAACAAGACTACATCAGAGGTTAAGTCGATGTGCACAAACATGGAAAAAGCATTAACAATTGAAAAAGATGAAGGTTTGAATGAATCGGACATTGCTGCTATACGTCAGTGTTCTGAACTAAGAGCAATTTCTCATCATCTCCATGACTCAGTATCAAACCCTGAAGAAGTACTAAACTACATTTACCAACAGAATCTTGAAAATGGGTTTCCTAACATTTGTGTAGTCCTTAGTATTTTGCTTACGTTGCTAGTGCTGAACGAAGTTTTTCAAAACCTAAGCTAATTAAAACCTATCTGTGTAGTACAATGTGTCAGGAGAGACTTGCGGGTCTGGCGACTATTTCTATTGAAAGTCAGATAGCAAGACAGTGAGACTCAAAAGCCTTCACACAAGCAGAAAGCAAGAAAAGTATCATTAGGGTTTTAGGCTATAGGAATATAAATACTGTTAATCAGTGTTTAAAAGTGACTTTTGGATCGTAGTTAAGAAAACAATAATCCATTATCAAGCAATAGTAAGTAGTCTTTGTGTGTATTTTTTTTTTGTAAGTGTTAGATTATATTTTATATATAATCTAACTGTGAGTTTCTCTTTGCTATAAAGAGAACTGTACATAATGATATAATGCAATTATAAAACCTATAAGCCCATATACCTAATGTAAAACTGTGTGTTATGTAACTTTTCTAATAATAATTTAGATTTCTAATTATTAATCTATAATGCAAAGCCATTGTTACTTTTCATTCAACTGTTTTATTTACATTTCACAGCCATCAATTAAAGGTTATAAAAAAAAATTTCTTGGGCTATAAGAATTATTAACATAAAGACATTTTCGAAGTTCCATACCCGGCAGACCCCGCCAAAGGCACTTTAATGAGGACGCAGAATTTGTTGTCGCCTAGGGCGCCAAAAACCCTAGAGCCGGCCCTGTCCAGAACGTATTTACATACTAGTCCATAAATGTTAAACAGTTTCGCCACACACTCAATCTACTACTATCAAGCTATTCTAAGGTAGCCTACATCCCACAACATTTTGCATCACCCAAATAATATCTTATATATTACAGACGCTCCTTCTATAAAAAAAGATTATTGCGTCCTACGCTCATCCGTGGTCCAAGTCTAGTCTTGCATTTTTTATTAATGTTTTAAATGATATTAAGTTACTGGGTTTCCTGTTTTTTTCAGGCAACCTAGTTCATGCCCTGATGCCATTCGGGAAGAAAAAGTACTTATAAGCATTTGTTCTCGCATAAGGGATATAGGAAAGTTTTTTTGTCTTTATGTTTATCTGAGCATTGCAACAGGTTGTTATTGTGTTGTATTTCTAAATTAGTACTTAGAAATTGTATTTCTAAAATTACTACTTTTCTCTTTCCTTTTCTGCCCTCCAGCGTTTCAAGGTTTAGTGATTTGACTATTGATGTTACTTTTGTCAGTTGTAAATATTCGCTGGAAATGAACCTTGCAGCTCTTTTCTGAATGTGGTATTTCTAACTAGTAGGAAAAGAGTTCGAATCCTTGTCAAAAAATATATACTTTTGTTTGTGTCGGGTAAAAAATGGGCGTCTACTATAGCACTATCATCGGTTATGTGGATGGGCTAATAAGTCGTCGATGAGATTGTCCTGGTCACGCAATCCCACAGTTATTCTCGTCCAAATAACTTTTCATTAAGACAGCTGATATTTTCTTAGTATTGATTTTGTTTTTCATAGAAAATCTTGTATCGTGATAAATGAAATTAGGTTTTGTTGGTCGGGAATCTTTTCTTTTTTGATAGATTAAAAAAAAAGTATAAAAATTGGCCAGAGAGCCTTTTCAATATCTGGCCCGAGAGTATGAAATCAACTCCCCATCCAACTCAGGCAGAAAAGTTCTAACGTCACTTTTAAAAAGAACTTGAAAACTCATTATTTTAATAATTACCTGTTCGCTTCCTTAAACATTTTTTTTAGACCCTTACTGTTTTACTTATATATTAAGTCGGTTAATACTACATTTATTTAATTTGTCCTATGTTTATAAAGTTTTGAGATTATTAATTAGCTCTATATCCTTTCTAGCCTAGAGAATAATATCCATGATCTTTCTTGTTTAATGCTCAATGTTAAATGCGACCTGAGCTTAGGGCCTATGTTTGTTGCTCAATGTTAAATGCGACCTGAGCTTAGGGCCTATGTTTGTTGCTCAATTTTAAATGCGACCCTGAGCTTAGGGCCTATGTTTTGTTGCTCAATGTTAAATGCGACCTGAGCTTAGGGCCTATGTTTGTTGCTCAATGTTAAATGCGACCTGAGCTCTGGGCCCATGTTTGTTGCTCAATGTTAAATGCGACCTGAGCTTAGGGCCTATTGTTATATAAGGATCTCAGCTTATAAAAAAAAATCTATAAGATGAAAACATAAAAGTGATTTTTTTTTCAATCAACACTGTGGCGAAATCGGGTTAAATAATATATAATTAAGCTTTGCCTGGACCTACTGATCCTCGTGTTAACCCTTTTCCTCTCATCCCTATTTCCAAAACATCATGTAGTTGAACTAATATTCAGTAGCCCGCAGCGCCATGACAAGTTGTATACAAGCGCCCTCCGCGCATTGACCCCCTTCCCCCTCCAAAAAAATATTTTTTTGGGAAACAACATGAGTCAAAGCAACCTGTCTGATCAAAGTTCCAGGTTTATGATCCCTGCCCCTTCTTCCCTGTCCATACCCCGCCACCGCCCGTACGCGCCCTATTTTGTTGGCACCCCCACCCCTTTCCCTGTAAGCGGATTAATGTGAAGATTTCAATCAAACCACAGACATAAAGCCGACAGGGAGAGAAAGCAGGCCAGACAACGGGAAGGCGCTTGTCCCTACCCGGATATACAAACAGACTTTTAGATCAACGGGGTCATTCCTGGTTTCCTTTGGGCTATAATTGGACGCAGCACACACAATCTTACTATCCATATTTTAGAAACATATTAAATACTCATGTTTTATTGTATTCAATGAGATGTATATATTTATATAAATGAATGTATCTCTATCTGCCTACCTATCTGTCAATCTCTGTATCTATCTGTCTATATATCTATTTATCTATCGATTAATTTTTCTATCGATCTATTTATCGATTTATGTAATCTAGCGGTCGTCCTATGTATCTTTTTAACTATCTATCAAGCTATTTATCGATTTAAATATCTATTTATCAATCAGTCGATCTAAGCTTATTTATCTATCTATCGATCGTTTTATTGATATATCTAAATCAGCAGTCTTTTCATCCTTTTCATCCAAAAATCCATCCATTTCTATCTCTGTTTCTATAATTTGTATATAAATATATGCATCTATATATGCATTAATCCATCTGCCTACATTCATATCTTTCTATCTATCTAACTAATCATTCATCATTTTCTATATTATTGATATATATATATATATATATATATATATATATATATATATATATATATTATGTATATTTTTTTTTTCAAATTATAACCTTATAATCTAAAGGTTGTTCATGTAGTATTTATATCAACCAACTTTAAACACGCAGTTACGTCTACCTCTTAGATCTATTTGATTATAATGAAGCTTATCGACTGTCATTGGGTTTTATTTTCATTTAACTACCCAGCAGTTCTTGAAAACATTCCGGCGTTCTAAAATGTTCTCACATGCGGACGACCCTTCACTCCCATCGCTCTTTCTTACCTGAAATGACCCACTAAATAAAACACTCATTAAGATAATGTAAAACATCACAACTAAACATTGAACCACTTAGGAAAAACAAACAAACAAACAATATTAGAACAAACATACAAAGGAATCAAGAAATAAAAGAGTCGAGTCTGTAACAAACTGAACTAATTTCTCTACCGACTTGGGAATCACTGTAATTTTGGCAACGGCAAATTCGGCAACGGTAAATTCGGCAGGGTAATTTTTATATTATATCCACTGTTTTTTTTTAACGTTTTGGTAGGACTTCATTTAGTAGACAAAAGTGTAATCATGTCACCAGTTTCAATAAAAAGTTGATATTCTAAGTTTGCCAATTTTACCGCTTTTCGAGTTTTTCTTAATTTACCTTTGCCAAAATTACCGTTGCCGAATTTACCATTGCCAAATTTTTCGAGCACCGTCCAAAAGGATATGTTGTACACAAGGAACACAATGATGTGAAACAACTAAAGAGACTGTCATTAAAGACAAAATAGTTTTATTTGTTTATTAAGGAGGAGACCAAGACAACACGACGGTAAAAAAACAACAAAAAAACGAAAAACAAAACCAAAAATATTTTAAATAGAATGGGAATGAGCTTCATTAAACTTTCTCTCCATCCAGAGGATAAATGAAGAAATCTGATGCTTTTGTAGTTTTTTGTTGTTTGTTTGTTTGTTTGTTTGTTGTTTTCTGAAATAGATTCTAGTTCATTGCGGAAATTTCAGGAAAAGAATGGAAAGATGCCTGAGATCATTTGTGTGCCATTTGTAATTAAACTCCTTGGTTGAATGGATGGGTTTTAACTTAGTTTTTTTAAAGTGCGGGTGGCTGGGTTTAAATGTTAGTTTATTGAGTTAGGGTGGCTGAGTTGAAACTGATTTTATTGAGAGTTTGTGTGGTTGGGTTTTAATTTAGTTTATTGTAATGGTATTTTTAGAAATCAAACGTCCGCTAAAACGTTTTAACCCTTACGCTAGCTTTTCTCAATCTAACACTGAAGACAATTTTTACACTCATTAACAACAGGTTTACATACACATTCAATAACAAAATCGTTCACACAATAATAATAACAAACAAAACAATAACACACAGAAATACCACACACACACAAATAAACATATATATATACAATAATACATAATATATATATATATATAAAGTTGACTGTGTGTGTGAATTTCGATCCTATAGGTTAATTTGAAGACACGTGACCTAATTGTCTCATTTTTTACTTTGGCGATCTCGCTTCCGGTATGTGTTCTCCTGAGTGGTTAGCGTTTCTGTAGCTAACGGCCTAGTATTTTTTTCCCTTGGGCAACGCCGGGTATTTTAGCTTGTATATATATATATATATATATATATATATATATATATATATATATATATATATATATATATAAATATATAAATATAGATGTGGTTTTATCATATTCTTTCCATATACATACATGGCATATAACATATTTACGCTGCGTGTACGTGTAAAGGCTTCAACAGGTGACCCAACACTCCATTAGAATACACTCTCAACTTATTTAAAAAACAACAACTAAACCATTAGTTGATGGGCACCTGTAGTCTGTATTCAAGATGAAAACCCCCAAATAATTCTAGAACATTGATGTTTTAAAACCAAACAAAAATAAAAAGGTAACACTGGCACGTCGTCAGTAGGCTCGTGTCTTGACTGACAAGTCCAGCTCGGGGTCTTGGCAATTTCACAACGACATCAACGCAGGAGAAGACAAAAAAAAAATGAAACCATTCGATTTCATTATGGAAGGAATTCGTTAAGAAAAAACATTAACACAAAACAAGAAGACGATATAGCGCTGCCGAGATCAAAGGGAAATAATTCAGGTTTATAGTTTGGAAAATTGTTTAGGATTGTTCCCCTTTGTCGAGGAGGAGGAAGTCGTAGGTGGGCGTTGTCGGTGAGCGGAGAATGTGGTCATCGCATCTTTGGTGGTGAGTACGAAACACATTGTTTGTGTGTACATGTGTGTTTGTGTGTGTGTGTGCTTGTTTGTGTGTTTGTTTGTAAGCAGTGCATGCATACCCGCGCGTACATTTGTGGTTTGCAATAAACCCTTACCAGGTACGCTGATAATGTTGCCTTTACAAACACGAGATGTGCATATAGATGAAGTGTACACCTATTAAGTGCTTCTTGGCCTATCCAAGATGTAATGTACTATGCAATAGTACAGGGGGTCGGTAACCTTTAGACCATAGAGGTTTTCAACCTTTTTCGGCTCACCGCCCCCATTTACATTTTTTTCCGCTTACTGCCCCCCCCCAACTTAATTTGAATTAAACATAAATATAATTAATTCTAAAACAAATTGTTTTGTATTATTAATTTAGAAATATAAGAGATTTATCTAATAGCACTATATTATGTAATTTCTGTAATTATCAATTTTTAAAATATAAACTCATTAAATGGACAAAACAATTAATGCAGGACATTTTTATTTACAACTGTTTAACGTAAATTATTTTAATCCTTTAATAATTAAATCTTGTAATGAATACCATAAAGTTGAATGTATATAAAGAAATAATAATAATCAGTATTATATTACAAAACATAACTTGTTCGACATCACTATTGAATCAAATGTGGAAACATTTGTTATTTAAAGGGAGATAATTAACACGTCTCATTTGAGCTATTTCTGCATTTTGTTTCTTTTATAAAAAAAGAAATGGCTTACATTTATAACTTTTAAATGATCAAACCGTAAATCGTATTTGAAAATTATATAAATATTTTATGACTAAAGATTTTATATGTATATTTCAAAGCACTATAATGACTACCCAGTTAGTATGATTACTACGCATCCATACCGCTTAATGATAATGTTTAGTTTATGGTTACATGATTTAAACACGTTAAAGGATATCTCGGTAAAACTGAGATCAAAATATCAATAATATTAGAAGATGTTAGTGCGACAGTGATCGGTCAGCAGGGCCGACAGTCCGGTGAACCAACCATAAGACCAGCGGGCCGCACACCATATTTGCCAAATACTGACCCCTACTTCATCGAAAAGTCATTGCGATTCCCATTTGTTATTAGGTTAATAATATGTATGCCTATCTTTTGGGGATATCAGATATTTAGCAGCACTTGCGTTTACATCATATTTCATGCAAATACTAATCGATTCAAATAGCTGAGGTGTTCAAATTATATCGGGTACGTTTGTATCGCCCACTTGCCCTTCACCGCCCCCCCCCCAATCGCCCCCGGGAATGTCAGCGCCCCCCTAAAGCCTCTCACCGCCCCCCCTGGGGGCGATAACGCCCCCGTTGAGAACCTATGCTTTAGACTATAGATTATAGTGTAAATAAAAGTAACAGTATTTAGTTTTAGCGATGTATACTTTCACATTTTATATTTGAAAAGTTTTCTATTAGTTTTTTCTTGTTGTTGTAAAAAACACATTTTTGTAGAAGAGTTTTTTTTTTTAAATAATATAATGTGGGCCCGTGTTTTGAGGCTACTGGTTCAACTGCATCGGTATCATCATTGCAATATTGCACTATATATATATACCGACCACAAGTTATGGTCGATTCCTGCTATAAAAATTATGTGAGTGTGTGTGTGTTTGGGGGGGGGGGGGTGCCCCTTCCCTTGATACCCTAATGCAATGGGCTTAAACATTCAACATCCAGACCGCGCATACAAAAGATATCCTATACAGTCTACAACTTAACATACACTCACATCCGGGCGTGGAATGGGTTGCCTGATAAAAACAGGTAAACAAGTAACTTAACATCATTTAAAACATTTATAAAAATGCAGGACTATACTCAAATCACGGATGTGCGTAGGACGCAATAATCTGTTTTATCGAAGGAGCGTCTCATGCATCTGTAGGCTAATGTATAAGACATGCCCACGATTATAGCTAATTTAAACAATACACCCACTGTGTAGTGAACCATTAGGGCTGTGTATAAATGCTTTGTTCAATAAGACCACCAAGATTAGTGCAATTGTATGGATGAACCTATTGTACAACTTTAACTACATCGCCACATGTTCGTTTTAGGATCATGATAAAAAACTCATAAGGATTTTTTAAACAATTCTAGCAGGTTTTTTTCCGTTTTTCGGCCGCATTAGGAGCAGATAGCTCTCTATAATCAACAGTACTATAATTTATTAACTAAAGATGGCTTACATAAATAATTTCATACATAGTAGTATTCATTGGAGTACTTTGACAAAGTACATTCCTAGTAGTGTTGTTTCTATTCAATTCGGATTTAATTGAGTCGTTGAAACCCAATAAGGAACTATCTAAATGTATCCAGGTAAAATTAATTATTTCATTATTCTTAAAAAAAAAAAAAAAAGATTATATTATTTAAGGGGGCAGGGTGGCCGAGCGTCAGCGCGTTCGGCTTGCGTACCGAAAATCGGGGGTTCTAATCCCATTTAAGGCTAGGATTTATTTCCGGGTCTGGAGGGCGTCACTGAGTTTACCCAGCTCTGTTGGGGTACCGGCCATTTTTTTGGGGGGAGCGGGGCAAATTAAACACGTTTGGGCGTTGTGCTGGCTACACAATCCCACTTAGTATGCCGTGGCAAAATAAACTGGTGCACGCCGTTGCACAACAGCAATATGTATCAATTTGGTACAACGGGACTACTTACTACAATAATGTAAGAATCTTTTTTTTAAAACTTTTTAAGTCTCCCGCAGTTCACTTATAGAGATTTGAAGTAAAGTAACTGTAACATGATTCTTTCAATAACACAGTATAAACAAACTACAACGAAGCCACAACGTCAAACTCCAACGTTATAAATAGGCGACTATTCTCTTCAGCGGCATCCAGTTTTATCCGATTATTTAACACAATTTAATAATGACATTATTATCAGCATCAATTATAACATATACCTCGACAGGGCCGTATTTAGGATTATGGGGGCCCTGTTCACAAGGGCGAAATTTATGTGGGGGCCCCCTCGTGGACTCGACCCTGCCAGTGTCACTTAACAATCAAATGTGATTTCCGATTCAAAGTATTTGTTCATTGTGCGCTTCTACAACAGCACTATTCTAATTGCCGAAAGAAAAGACTAATTTTTTTTTTGTTTTGTAATGTGTGGGTGCCCCTTTTGTGTGGGAGCCCCTGTTACATAGGAACATGTGGAACATGACTAAATACGCCTCTGCACCTCGACACTATAGAGAAACATAAATTAAAGTAAAACAACATTTTTTAAATTCCTATAATTAAAACCTGCATCTTTGACCTAATAACATTTTTTTTAACAGGTCATCATCTTCCTAAAATTAAAAGTACATTGTTCACCTAATAAAATTTTTTCAACAGTTCAATATCTTCCTATAATAAATAAAACATACATTGTTGACATAATAACACTTCTTTAAACAGATCAATGTATTCCTATAATAAATAAAATGTACATTGTTAATCTTATAAAAGATTAGAATGGATAACAAAAAAAACAAGAAGTATCTTTACGACATTATAAACATTAAATTTAATCAGAATTACAGAAAGATTCACTTAAATTACTTAACGGAACACAACAAAAACAACACAATAGTGGTACGACTATATCATGGAAATAATTAAAATGCCTTTGTACGTACATTAATAAAGGAAATCATTGGTATACGGTATACTTAAACAATACAGACATATTTATTTACATACGTTTTTAAAAAATTTAATCTTACTTAAACTATACAGACATTTATTTACATGCGTTTTTTATAAATTAAATTTTAAATCTGGACGTCTATTCAACGGGACATTTCTAGGTAAAAAAAAAAGTAAAGTATCCCGTCGGACTCAGTAGATTCTTAGGGCCGGTGAAGCAGCGTTCACCAGTTTCTGTGGCCACGGCGTACTAGGTGATTGTGTGGCCAGCACTATGCACAGCCGTCTTCACTTTACTCCAACTAAGGTCAGGTACCCATCAGGGCTGGGCAGACTCAGGGACACCCTCCAGACCCGGGAAAAAGATCATATCCTGCACCAGGATTCGAACCTATGACCTTCGGTACGCCAGCCGTACTCACTGCCTAGGTAAAATATTACAAGATATTTTCAGCCCCGGGAAAAAAACGAGAATAAAACAGAAACATGTTTTGCAAGCTTTGTCATCTTTGTTTGCGCTTACGTAATTTGAAATTATCGTATGGAATATATTACAGACGATCCTTCTATAAAGAAGATTAGTGCGGCCTACGCTCAACCGTGGCCTGAGTCTTAGTCTTGCATTTTGATTATTGTTTTAAATGATGTTAAATTTTCCCGGTTTTCCTGGCTTGCTCAGGCAACCCATTCTATGCCACTCGAGAAGAAAGAGTACTTATATGCATTTGTTCTCGCATAAGGGATAAGAAATTTTTTTTATCCGTATGTTTATCTGAGCATTTGAACTTGTAACAGATTGTTATTGTATTTATTATATGTTTGAAGTTCTAATAATTTTATTGAAGCATAGTTTCTTAAAAGCATAGGATATTGCCTGAAAAATAAACAGCCATACAATTAGTCCATCTACAAATATTACATTCTAAGTACTTAAGTTTAAAATTTATTAAAATTAAAAATGTTCAAAATCGATTTATCAAAGGGACGAAACCCAGATAACCAGTGTTTATAATTTAAGTAATTCAGAGTTATAACCCCTGAGAGTTTAACCCACGTACTCCCCCAGCACTTCCCCCCCCCCCCCATTTATTTAAAAAAACATTTCATCCTGAAGCTGGTTGGTCCAGCGGTTAGTTCACCGGACTGTCAACCAAAAACCAACGGACAGGTCGCGGGTTCTAGCCCTGCCACCGGCGGATCCCTGTCGCCCTGCAGGAGTTTTGGGCCTAGTGGACGTAATAATCTTCTATCTAGAAGGAACGTCTGTAAACTTATAAGACATAAACTTATAAGATCCTTTCCGAGCTTGTGTTAATTTCTCGCTTTGTTTCTGTATAAGTGTGCGTGTTTGTCTGTTATTGTATGTGTGTGTATGTGTGTGTGTAGCTGGTTGTCCCGATCTGTGTAGTATATTATTTGACACATCTCCTACTGGAATAGGTAAACAAAACACCCGCCAGAAGCTGGACC
Source organism: Anisus vortex (assembly GCA_949126835.1). NCBI lineage: Eukaryota > Metazoa > Mollusca > Gastropoda > Planorbidae > Anisus > Anisus vortex. Next base: position 4,681,260 of record OX421506.1, on the reverse strand, counting down.
TTTTTACACAGCACAACACAACAAAGACAAGGAGTCCCACGTTCTGTATTAGCAGATCATTTCTTGAACTGAACTAAGGGGTCTCAAACTCGGGTAAAGGCCATTTTATCACCTGAGAGATGTGTCAAGGGCCTCACCCTACACACTCCCTAACAAACAACCCGACCCTGTAAACCCAAAAAAAAAAAAACACTTCATGCATCATAATTTTACTACTTATCACTAATAATATGCCAATTATTATTACTAACATAGTACCGACCCGTGAGTGCAAACTACATTTCACGAATAGTACTTTTTTTGTAAGCTTACTTGCGGGCCATAAAAATCCACTTGGTGGGCCGCATGTGGCCCGCGGGCCGCTTTTTTGAGACCCCTGAACTAATCCCTTTTGACCCCAATATATGCATCCTTTTAGTTTTTTTGCTGTTTTCTATGGGCTCACACATAACATTGTATGTGTTTGTGCGTGTGTGTGTGTTCATTATGGAGATAACAATAATACGTAGAAATTCTTCAATTCGCTAATCAAATAGATGGGAATATTATTATTCAAGATCCAATAATCTAGATGTGAAATTATGGATTTGCATTAATACTTACTTACTTACGCCTACTACCCCTCTCTGGGCATAGGCCACCAACAAGGGCTCTCCAGCCATCCCGGTCCCGAGCGAGTCTTTCCAACTGTCCCCAAGAATGACCTGACCTCTTGACGTCTGCATCCAGATCTCGGCGTCAGCTGTTACGGGGTCGGCCTCTCTTCCTCTTTCCTTGGGGGTTCCACGATAGGGACTGTCTGGTGATGTTGGATGCTGGTTTTCAGAGTGTGTGCCCCAACCATCTCCATCTTTTTTGCATGATCTCCAGATCGGCTGCCTGTTGACCTGTGCGACTCCAGAGCTCATCATTACTGATAATGTACATTAATAGAAGATGAAATTTTCTTTACATTTTTAGACTTGAAAGAAATTTGAGAATAAAAAAGGTAAAAAAAAAAATTACGAAAAGAAATAGGAATTTTATTTGACATCTGGATCGGGGTCACTATGACATGACATTTGAGGGGGAAAACCAATCTGGGTGACATGCGCCTGGCCAGAGGTAAATAAATATTTATGGGATTTGTGTGAAGAGATCAGCCCGCCTCTGCCACAAGGCAAGGGAGGGGGGGGAGGGGGTTAATGAAGGAAATAGCGGACAGTTAAAAAGGTAACTGATTCTGGCCCAGTGGGCTGTTTAATTGGGGCATGTGTGAGCGTCATCTAGAGTTTCCGCAACGAAAGTGACTGTAGCAAAAGTTTTCTTCAGCAAAAGTTATTCTCAGTATTAGTTATTCTCAGCAAAAGTTATTCCCAGCTAAAGTTATTTGCAGTAAAAGTTATTTGCAGTAAATGTTATTCTCGGCAAAGTTTCTTTTTAGAAAAATGTATTCTCAACAAAATTTATCCTCAGCAAAAGTTATTAGCAACAAAAGTCATCCTCGGCAAAAGATATGCAACAAAAGTCATCCTCAGCAAAAGTTATTTGCAACAAAAGTCATCCTCAGCAAAAGTTACCCTTAGAAAAAGTTATCCTTAGAAAAAGTTATCCTCAGAAAAATGTATGCTTAGAAAAAGTTATACTCAGATAAAGTTATCCTCAGCAATAGTTTTCTTCAGCAAAAGTTGTTCGTAAAATTTAAATTGTATCTTTAGTCAAAGGGATTCTTAACATAACGTTATCTGCAGGAAAAGTTATCCGTAAAAAAGTATCTTCAACAAAAGTTATTCTCAACATAAAGTTATCCATATCAAAAGTTTTCTGTATCAGACGTTCGCCTTTGAGTCACATCACAAACATACTTGCTGATGTTATTGTGAATTATTTATAGTTAGTTGAAAACCCAATCTTCACGTTTTGTGACGTCATGTTAGGATAGTTTCAAACAAAAATTATTATTTGCTAGTTATTGCGATCGCTCGTGACTAAAGACTGTTGTTAAATTATGTTAACATTTTCTAATTTTGTTAACACTCATATTATATTTTAGAAAATTCTATTCAAATGCACAATGTAAATTTAGTGTGTGCCATTTTATGCTGGTTAAATTTTTTTTTGTAACTGTCTACTGCGTCAGTGCTGTGTTACTTGTTTAAGATTCAATTCTTGGCGATACATAATATACATATTGCCTTATACAAATATTGCCAGAAACAAACATTGTTAATAAGGATGCACAGTTTGGTTTTAAATCAAATTTGTACTTTAAAAGTTGGCATGCATAGTCTTCTTATTATCTAAGACTATAATAAGATGGACCGCTTGCTTTAATATTTCTTCTATTTGATGACTTGAATGACTTCTTTTCAGAATTCCCGATTCCCTTTTGTACTGTGCACTGCCATTTTATTTAAACGCTATGATTTTCTTCAATGAAAACTTAAAATCGAAAGTTGTATACAGCGGAAACATTTAGGCAGCCGTAGGAGCGTAGAAGTTATTTAAGACAGCGTTATTGAATGCGCACGGAAAAAAAATAACATATAAGCTCTAAAAATAGAGCAAGTTGTCCATCTTATTATAGTCTTTGTTATTATTTATACTAGCCTTTACCAAAAGATTGGTCACAATATAATAATTATACAACAATAATACAATAGTTAAAATCTAGGTCAGACAATCATGACGTACTAGTGCCGCAAGCGGATATTATGGGATATTTCAAATCTCGATTCCGGTATCGAGTGGAGACTTCACTAATCTATTTTCAAAGCGAATTCTGTGCACAGCTATTGTATCTCTTATTATATCTCTTATTATAAATCTTATTATATATCTTATATTGTTATTTATAGTCTAGTTCTTTTGGTATCAATATTAGTGTGTCGCTATAAAGTAGAATTGTAAAAATCTGCTAACACGTTTGAGTACGACTGATTGGTCTATCCAATCACTTTTTGCCCACACGGGCCTACCTGTTAAAGTATGTAAATCACCGATACGCTCCCATTAATAGTATACCGGCGGGCTAACGCATGGGCGACATCCCATGTTGTGCGTCCGAGATGATAGTGCACTGCCGAGTTGCCTCGAGACTCGGTGGGGAGGAAGCAATGTACGCAACAACCCGCCTCATCAAAGATCTCATCATTGCACTTGCGATCTGTGATTGAATTTAATGTTAAAATAGTCGATTTACAGTCATTTCAAGTGATACGTAAGTGGTACGGAATATAGAGAACTGCTCTTGTACACATTGTTCGATACCTTAGTTGAGGTTAAGTCTTGGATATTTGATTGTCGAAGCCATTATTTCTGAATGACATAGCAACACATTTCAATGAGTTGAACTCTGTCAAACAGAACTTGAACTCTTAGACCTCTGGAATGAATTTGCTTTGAAACTGGATATATATTACATTGAAATAAATTTCAAAACATTTTAGCTACTTCCCTTACTAAAATAGATTGATGGGTTTAGTACATTAAAACTTTTCTTACCACACCAAGACTGACTAGCTTGATCTTAGATCTGGTTCTTATTCTCATTGCGGTATATCAGCTTTTGTAACAAGAAAACCATAAAAACGAAGTTTTTATTATACTTCCTTTATTTGCAAACTAAGTTTACCATCATGTAATTAAATAATTGATTTACTACTGCAAATGAAACGTACAGAAAAATATCTGTGTCGCAAATCTCAAAAATATCTCCATACTCAGTATGAATTGTTCTAAAAATAATCTTAGCGCATAATTTTTTTTTCTAGCTTTGTGCCGAAAAAGTATAAAAAGTTGCACAGGCATTTTTAACGCGAAATCAAAATATTTCTTATACTTTCCTTTTAAGAAATGAATATTGTCATAAGTGTAGTATTATTAAGTCGTTTTAACTGAAAATTTGATAGGATGTATTGTTAGGCGCCACAAATCTGCTGTCCAAATTTCAGCTCGGACTACGGGAAGTGGTCGAAAAATCGAAGCCAATTTTTGCACCATTGCAGACAGACAGACAGAAAATGCAACTTAAAATAAAGGGAGTAAAAAAAAAGCAGCAAGTTGAATTTTAAACATAAAAATTAGTCATCAAAATGGTGAAAAATCTGGAAGGAATCTGCTTAGGAAAGTCAACTTCTGTGCTTATTTATTACACATTCATTGGCTCCATAGTCTCGAAAGACGATTAGATTTGCGCTCCTGTGATTATGCCAGCCCTGCAAAATTGTGTCTGTGGAGACCTATCCTTGAGAGACAGGCTCTGTCGCATCTCTGGCACTTGAAAGATGGACCGTTGGAGGATGTTAGGGGCAGCCTACTTTTCTTCGCTGCTCGTTTAGCCTCCGCCATAAGGCAAAGTTTGCCCTCTGCCGCATTTATACCGGTGTGTAAGGTGCCTCTCCAACTATTTCTGTGCTGAGCAAGGTTCTCCCAGTTTCCGACCTCTACATCTATAGCCTTTAGATCACGTTTGCAGACGTCCTTGAACCTGAGTTGGGGGCGGCCAGTAGCTCTCTTGCCCTCAGCGAGCTCAGCATTTAGCAGGTCTTTTGGGATTCGCCCATCCTCCATCCTAGAAACATGACCAAGCCACCGAAGACGTCGTTGGCGAAGGAGAGTGACCATGCTAGGCATGTTAGCCCCTTGCAAGACCTCGTTGTTTGTTATGTTATCACACATTAAAGCAGTTTAAAGCACACAAAGAGGTCACTTACACCTAACCACTCAGAAGTAGCTAAATATGTACCCGACATTGAGCATTCCAGGACAAGGCGCTCGTTAATTGATAGGCATACCCTACATGTTAATTACATTTTAAAAAAAGTTTTTATGCTTGTCTAAGAAAATGGTTATTTATTTTATTATTTTAATAAATATAAGAGGCTTATATACAAGCATTACAGTATGTAGATCTAATTGTTGGAATTATTAATGTTTTAAAAAATCTCCTTAAATCGACTTTAACAATTAATGCAAGAAATGCTTATTTAAATATAAACTATAATGCTAGATTTATGTAAGGAAAAATAATTAATAAGTAATATTAGTTTTATTACAAAACATAACTTGTTTGGTACTCCAAGTATCACCGTAGAATCAAATGTGGACACTTTAATTACAGGGAGATAATTAACTTTTTTTTTACATTTTCCTTAATATTTCTAAATGTTTTCTATTTTTTCTTTGTAAAAAAAATTAAGTGGCTTATAATTAAACTAAAATTTTAAAATGACAAAACATTTTTTTTAAAGCGAAAATTATATAAATATATTTTATCTGTGAAGAAATTATGTGTACATTTTGAAACACTAAACACTACATTAACTACCCACCTTGAATGATTACTATTTATCAATTTTGCAATAAAGCAATCTGAGCCCTCTGAATCATACTTCAACATTTACGAAATTCGAGCAAGGATTGGGATTGCAATGAAAGCACTGGCTGGCCCAACTGGTTGGCACACTTTGGCACAATATTGACACACTATTGGCATACTATTTGCACACTATTGGCACACTATTGGAACACTATTGGCACATTATTGGAACAATATTGGAACACTATGGGCACACAATGGGCACACTATTGGAACACTATTGGCACACTTTGGCACACTATTGGTAAACGGTTGCTCACCCCTTAGAGTTGTGCAAGTGACCGCGGAGACCGTACACGGGGGAGGCTAGCCTCGGACAGGATTTTGGTGTGCTCCTACCCCAGATCCCATCCCTTTCACTTCGTTAAGCCACGGACGTAAGGGCCGTAAGTCTCGTCCCGGTTTTATTACGAGACATTTTAAAATTGGTCTATCAAATCAACAATGACATTTTTCTCACAAGAAAATGGATTTTAAAAATGGATAGACTCTATGTATAAAGGAAAAAAAAACGTAAGCAGTGTCAAGCGATTGAATTTATTTTTTTCATAAATAAATGAAATAAATATCGCGATAAATTGCGCATTTTCCCGCGCGCGCGTCTTGTCCAAGGTCAAGGTGACCCTCCCCTCCACAATGCATATATATATATTATATTGGGGACTGGCGGACGACTATGTTTTGATTGCCCATCACATCTGCTGCATGCCAGGGCTCGTGGGTACTGCATCCACGACAGGTTAAGATTAGCAATAGGAAAAGGGGAGTTTGGTGTGTGGGGGGGGGGGGGGAGTTAGTGGCGGGTTAAGGGGGCTCTCAATATAGATGTCAAACTTAATTAATTATTCCCCTTTGTTTTGTCTTTCTCGCTTTTATTCTTTCTCTTCCGCCCTTCCCTGCCCCTCTATTTCCCTCGTACGTTCTGTCTCTCTCTCTCTCTCTCTCTTTACCTTCATCACTTTCTTTCTTTTTCTTTTTCTCGCTCTCACTTGCTCTCTCTCTTTCACTCTCTCTCTCTCTCTCTTTCTCTTCTTTTTCACTTTTTTTTCTCTTTGTCATTTTCTCTCTTTCTATCCTCTTTTCTCTATTTCTCGTATTTTTTTAGATCTTTATTCTTATTCTATTTATTTCATTCTTTCGTGTTCTTCTTCTCTCCCCCCCCCCCCCCAAAAAAAAAAAACAACTAATTTTTCTCTCTATCTCTACATTATAATTATAATGTTATTAAGTCTCACTTTCTTATAGAGAATCCCGCCATCACGCTAATACAACACGTTCATTAGTTTTTACATAGATACCCTACATTCGCCGTGTTCCGATGAAATAGTGTTGAGTTGCAGAATCCGAGTAAGGTACCCCCCCCCCTCCCGAAACTTATTATGATTTGTACTATCTATAGCTGTTTATTGTTGCGGCTAAAACGAACTCAAATGAAATCACTTGGGTCCCTCACATCTCACATATCTCTCTTCTTTTCTTTCTTTCTCGACTTCTTTTTTTCTGCTTCTTTCTCTCTCTCTCTCTCTCTCTCTCTCTCTCTCTCTCTCTCTCGTTCGCTCTTTCTCTCTCGCCTTTTCTATTTCTCTTGTCAATATTTCCATTTTGGTACAGGGCCTAGGGCAATCAGCCTTCAATACTTAACGTGGTCACGGCGTGAAAGGGGAATGTGAAGCAGGGCAATACCGGGTACTCTAGCTAGCTGATATATATGTGTTTTTGTCGTTTTGTGCTGATTCGTTCTAGAGACTGATGGTTCTAGTTGGCTTGATAGGTTAGGGAACTGTCCATGATGCATCTCTGATATTGATTAACTCTGGACATACAAGCAGGAAAATATTAACTCTTTCACGTCCGCCGGGCCATTATGTCAGTTGTCACATATTGGTGGTTCCAAATGCTAGAACACACATTACTTATTTCCTCTCTCTCTACCCGAAGAAAGTTTTGTGGGCGGTGCTGGGCCTGGACTGTTCTAAGAATCCACTCTAGTGCCGACCTCATATTCTTGGAATGGCTAGGAATAGTCTATTATTTCTCGTACAGGGGAGTTTATGTTAAAACTATCATTTTTATTATGAGTTTTGTAATGATACCATTATTTTCACCCCTCCTAGTAATAGGTCTGTTCCCCGCTCTCCTCCGCGATTATTTAAGGCTAGCCAGTAGTTTGTACAGGGTAGTCTTGTGCAGAGTTTTGTACAGAGTGGACGCTTGTGTTGGCACTATTTTATTATTGCTGTATATACTACATTTATTGTATATATTAGCAAATTATCACCTGAATTAAATTATCAACAACATTTACACTAAAGCTTCCTCGTCAAGTTACTATTCTATTTTTGTTTCATTGTTTACAATACGATAATATATTTATTTACAACTACAACGTCAAGGAAAGGACAGAACTGTTAGAACGAAAATCCTGAGTTTGTGCCCAGGACAATAAGGAGAGTTCGTGTAATACTGAAATATAAATAATAATAACCAAAGTCTACCCTAGGACTAACGAGAATTATCAACAACATTTACACGGCTCTGACCACAAGGGGATTGTGGCCGTAACACAGTAATAAAAGTAAAGTACCATTCAGACCAAACTGATCATAGAGCTGGTGAAGCAGCGTTCACCAGTTTCTGTGGCAACGGCATACTAGGTGATGTGTGGCCAGCACTATGCACAGCCGCCTTTACTTTACCCCAACTAAGGTCAGGTACCCATCAGAGCTGGGTAGACACAGGGACGCCGTCCAGACCCGGGAATACATCATAGCCTGCACCGAGGATTCGAACCCAGGACATTCGGTACGCCAGCCGAACTAACTGCCGCACGGCCACCCATCCCCCCTAACTGAACATAGAAGTAGGAGAATAATAACTGTTTCACGTACGCCGGGCCATTTTGAAAGTTTTAAAGTAAAATTATATGTTTAATTTATTATATTGAAATAATAAAGCCACAATAAACACCAAGACAATATAACCACAAGCGTAATTAAATGTTAAGAGGTTATCGTTAGAGTTTAAAGAATAAAGAAGATCCTTTTGTTGGATATACATGGAGATACTTTATTCATTGCCTTACTTTAACACTAACCCTAACGCAGGACACGAAACTGGTTGGAATCGAATGCATTAACCCATTATCCTAAGATACAATTTTTTTTAATCTGTAAATGGAAATTGGTTATAGCAATGGCATATGAGATAGATAAAATGTTATATTCTATTAAATTACGAATACACACACAAATCTGAAGAAAACGTAAAAACAAATTCGACAAATAATCAAAAAATGGCGGAGGCTAAAAACCGGAAGTAATGTATTAGACCGGAAGTTGTGGACATTGACGTGGGGGGGGGGCGGGAGAAAACAATCCGGATAATTTATGTTGTAGTTTACCCACCCCACCCCGCCCCTTTCAATCTATGTGCAACGTCTCCCATACTGTCTCCACTCCCTCCCCCACCATTCGCCATCCTCCCTTTCCCTCCTCTCTCTCTCTCCGTCTGTCTCTCACCCCCCCCCTCTCTCTCTCTCTCTCTTTCTCTCTCTCTCTCTCTTTGGATCAATAACTCCGATCAGCTGATTTGTTTTAAAAATACTGCACAGAGCTCAGTCAGAGCTTAACATTTTCCTAATTTGATTACAAGCTCATATTTTATTCTTGGGGGCCTCGACTGAGAAGGAAAAAATAAACAACAGCCTATATAGGCCAGTGATGTTGCTTTTAAAACAACAAACAAAACTCCTCCTCCAAGCCGCCATTCTGTTTTCCTCCAATCTCTTTTGTTTACTACGTAAAGAGGAAGTTCGTTTTTCGTTTCTTTGTATTGCTTTGTTGACCATTTTTGGTAAACATTTTTTATTTTAGGGTTTTGAAAACAGACTTTTAGGAGAGAGAGAGAGACGCGAATAGAGAGAAAGAGTGTGTGTGAGAGAGAAAATCATATTGATTAGGGAGAGAGAGAGAGATAGGTAAGAGAGACATTAGATAGCCATAGACCTATCATAGAACAGACAGCACGATTGAAAGATGAAGAAATATAAAGGATAAAGAGAGGGATGGATAGGGAGATACAGACTTCCTGAAAAAAATGGATGGGGGAGAGAGAGAAAGACAGAGTGGTAAAAAAAGAGAGAAAGAGAAAGAGAGAGAGAGAGAGTACAGTTGGAGATGAATAGGGAAACTAAGAGAGAGGATGAGAATGAGTCGTGTTGGAAAAAAAGAGAAGGGGAGATAGAGGGACAAGAAAGCATTAGATGGAGATACAATGTGAGAGATAATGGAGAGAGAGAGAGAGAGAGAGAATTTAGAAGAGAGAAAAAAGAATAACATAAGAGATCTCAAGAGATGTCGTTTACGTCACAGCTTATAACCTGTCACCCAACACCTATGTTTATAAACCTAGATCCATGTTTTTCTTTTTTTTCTTCACCCCTACCCCCCCCTCATCTCTTAAACACAAATCTATGCTATGCGAAAACCTAAACTGCCCCCTTCCCGGTGGCGCCCCTACCCCCACCCCATTTGCTTGTAATGATACATTGTGTCGCGCTGTATGGTCATCTCTTTTCTGGTTTGTCGTGTTGTAAACCTCCCAATCACAAGAGTTCCACGTTGTTCTTCTACAGACTTTAACACACACACACACACACAGACACACAGTAACGAGCACAAGTTATGTCCGCAACGTTTTGTGTGTAGTTGTTGTTGTTGTTTGTGATGTTGTATTGTTTATTGGTTGATTGCTGTAGCGTGTTCTTCCTCGCGTCCGTGAATTCCCGATTCTTACAATATTCTTGCAGAACAACGCGAGCCTGTCTGGTAACGCGGGGCTGTTGTAAGAATTGTCATGCGTCCGTCAACTTGCTATTTGGACAATAATTTGAACAACAGGATGAACAACAGTAACAAGCTGCAACTACATCAACAGCAGACAACGTAATGTTGTACCTCTTTGTTGATGTTTAGTTTTTTATACCATTTATTTGATATACCAAAGTATATTATATATATATCTATATACACTTACAAGACAACGCTTTACGAATTACTTACATAACCTTCAATGTGGATAATCCAGAAACTCAAATAATGATGTATTGCATATCCAGATTTAACTAGTGGATTAAAAAATGGACATGGATTAGGTGTTTCGTCCAAAATTTGTGGATACTTTCGGTGTTTGCTAAAGTGTGCTTATGTTTTTTTAAATTTTTTCAATCAATATCTTGAAATTTTAATAAAATTATTAGAAAACGTGTTTACATAGCATTTTTCTTTGGAGCGCTGCCTCGAGAGTTCTGTCGTAAAGAGTCTTGACGTGGGCTAGTTTGACAGTGGAAATAGCCACTTCTAGGAGATAGTGTTGTTGTGTGATTGATCATTTTCTGAATGTGGAAATAGTTTCATAGTGTGTCGTATATATATATATTTTTTTTTTTTATAGAATATGGAATTACAGGAACGGGATCAGTGGAACGTTTTTATTTGTAACAACGTGAGCTGGGATAATCTTGTAGGATTATCTTTACTGGATTAATTTCACTGGATTAATGTCACTGGATTAATGTAATTGGACTAATGTCGCTGGATTAATGTAGCTGGATTAATGTCACTCGATTAATGTCACTGGATTAATGTCACTAGATTAATATAACTGGATTAATATCACTGGATATTGTCGTTCGATTAATGCCATTGGATTAATGTCGCTGGATTAATGTCACTGGATTAATGTCACTGGATTAATGTCACTGGATTAATGTCACTGGATTAATGTAATTGGACTAATGTCGCTGGATTAATATCACTGGATTAATATCACTGGATTAATGTCACTGGATTAATGTAATTGGACTAATGTCGCTGGATTAATGTCGCTCGATTAATGTCACTGGATTAATGTCACTGGATTAATGTCACTGGATTAATATCACTGGATTAATATCACTGGATTAATATCACTGGATTAATGTAATTGGACTAATGTTGCTGGATTAATGTAGCTGGATTAATGTCACAGTACTAGTTATACTGGAACAGTATTCGATGAACACGTTGTTTGCAACAGTTAGAAGAATGCCCTATGAACTTCATGAAAAATGATGTAGGCGTAACAGGGGAATAAGGTCATGGGAACTTTACCATGGGAACACTATCTTAGGAACATTGTCTATGAAATGGAGACTTTCCGGGTCGCGCCGGGTCGTCGGTCTGCGCTAGCCACATCCCCACACACAGGAAGGGGCCATTAACGCAAGGATGCTGAGAGGATTAGCGATTAGGAGGATTACGACAAGGAGATTAAAGACATCGCGGGGAAGGTAGGTAAACACGGTGTAGTGTCCAGTAGGTTTAGGGGTCAACTTATGAGATGAAGTGGCTAGTGCGTAGGGTCAAAGGGTTTTGTTTCGGGTTAAGGCTTTATATATATATATATATATCGATTAATTGACTTCAAATTCTAATTTTAAAAAAAAGACTGTCACGATTCTGCAATTAAATCGTAACCTTATTAGCACTCATGGATAGATCATAGCGCAGAAGTAGTGTAGAACTAGAAACATAGGGTAGCGTAGAGTTAGATTAGGGAGTAGAAAAGTAGCCTGACGCCATTACCTCTTTCCCTCTTCTCACGCAATAGGAACACCCCAACCACTCCTTCTTCACCTGTTCTTTAACCCTCTCTACACTTTTTCATTCCCGAATTCAGAGTTGCTACTTGATTCAGCCAATTGGTATTACACTATTTGTATGAGTGATTGTATGTGTGTGTATTCTTTAATGTATGTATATATATATTCTATTATGCTGTCAATTATGATTCATGTTGTATTTGGATAGTAACTACTCATTTATTTTGCTAAACTCAGCATACACGTAAAACCCCCACCCACCTGTAGACACCCCCACCCACCTGTAGACACCCCCACCCACTGCTACACCTTTTTCATTATCTCCCCTCTTCGTTCCCTACTCAGCGCCCGTGGTCAAGCCCTTTGATCCACTAGTCGTAGTGACATCTGGAGCGAAGCGTCTCGCACATACAAACAGGTCCATCAAGGGAGATAAGTCATTATCTTATCCTTTGTATCTCCGTATACGTCTACACACCCCCCTCCGCCCTGGGCCCCACCCCGCAAAGTCAGCGGTATCAATTGTTCGCCTACACCCACCCCTAATTTTCCCCCCAATAGTCAATCTTCTATGCAAGTATATTTCAAACCAGCCAACCAGAACATATGTAATTCTAAACTAATGGAGCTATCCAATCAAATTGACCACTGATCACGTGACTAAAATTCAGGAAAGCGCGCTTAACTAGGTTTAGGACACTTTGGCTCAAGCGTGAGGCGGAGAAGGTTGTTCGATTCTAGCCTCGACTTATTCAGTTCGTTCCATAGGATATACCGCCTGCATGTGTATAGATAGATATTTTGTCAGTCTAAGTATTTTCATGAACACAGCTAGGTTTGCCTAATGAATTGGATAACCTAGCAGTACCATGTGTTGAGTGTTAACTGAAGCCTGTGCAAATTCGTATATGTATCTTGCCATTGAGTGAAGAATTGAAATGATAATAAACACCTGAACTTAACCAGCGATTTTTTTTGCCTACTTAGAACTATCTGTGTGTCCGTCATAATATCTAACGAGCCAAGAGAGAAATAATAATTATTCCAGGGCGATTCCAGTCACGGTAATTCATACCCCACGACGACCTGCCACTACTACCCCACTCACCTACGACTCCGCACCCCTCTCATCGCCCAACTTCTGCCAGGTTGATGTCCTAATCCTAAACACATCCTGACAAAGACCGGTGTATTTTATGTTCGTTTTTGGGTAATAGAATGTTTAAAACTGTAGATCTGTTGGTTTTTAAATATGGCTGTATAATATATATCTTAACATTTTGTTTGTCTTTTATCTATTTATTTACATATAGACTCTAGGTGTTATTTACATATAGACTCTAGGTGTTATTTACATATAGACTCTAGGTGTTATTTACATATAGACTCTAGGTGTTATTTACATATAGACTCTAGGTGTTATTTACATATAGACTCTAGGTGTTATTTTTCTATTAGTTTAATTTATATCTACCTATCTATCTATCTTTCTGTCTCAATACCCATATATATATATATATATATAGACACACACAAATTATCTATATATCTATCTATCTATAAATATATATATATATACATAATATAAAAGAGAGAGAGAGTAAATTAAACCCTATTGTGCAATACATTTTTCTTGCTCTATATAGTCTGCACAAGGCCGAAATCCCGGTTAATTTTTTTTTAATGAATGTAAAAAAACAAGGGAAAAATAATTTAATCTTTTTTGAAAATAAATAGATCTAATGTAAATAAATAATGCTCTACTCTATGGTCTGAGTGATAGATCTATCTCTTTCTGTTTTTAAAAAACAAGATAGTAAAAAAAAATTTTCAAAAAAAATAAGCAGTTAGATCTAGCTTTAAATGACGAAACCCGAAATATTCATTGTGCAAGAATTCAGGAAAATCGTTCGTGCACTTGGAAAAATATAATATTATCGTGTTTTTCTTTTTTATAATAATTTTTTTTTAAATATAAATTTTATTTCTAGACTTTCAAATTGTATGGTAATATTTAAAAGTTTAACTTTTACAATATGATTAGTCTATATATTATTAATTAATTATTGTTGAAAACGCCCCACCCCACAGCGGAGAAACATAAAATAGAATACAGACAGTCCTATGAATAAAACTACTGGTCTAGAGGGACAAGGGGGACATAAGGGGCTTGACTTCAAATGAAAATACTTAGAAAAGTATGTACAATAAAAGAGGGAAGGCGGGAGGGTACAATTGATAACAGAGGGGGTAGGGATGAGAGAGGGGCGGCTTTGCAAATCTCAACTAATTTACCTCCCACCTCCCCCTTCTCTTCCTGTCCTATCTATTGGGGTGAGGAGTAAATTAACCAAAAGAAGTTGCTCTCAAGGGGATAAGATTCTAATCACGTGACCTAGCTATCTGTAACTTCCTACGTGACCAGGGGAGATAACTAAACTAAACTACCCCCACCCCGCACCACCCCACTACCCTACTGTCACCCCCCCCCAGCACCCTTCTCTTTTTTTTCCGTTTGACCAAGTCGTCCTCTCCTGTAAGTCTAAAAGTCTTTTTGTGGCTTCAACACTCGTCTAGAATAAAAAGCAGGACAAAGTGAATTGGGGACAACATTTTGCAGACACACACAACATATACGTGCACACACACACAATCAGACAGACACAGACACACATATATGTTTAAAAAATCTAATAAAACATTTCACAATATGAAGCAGTCTCAGCATTTTTTTTTTTTTGAACAATGGAAAAAAATCACGGTTAAAAAAATGTTTTTTTATTCTGAATCAATGTTTGATTTGTATCGTCCAGTATTGCGGGTAATATTTTTCCCTGTTGACTTTGTTGGTGTAGGGTTATAGTTAATGCAGTTTATTACAAGAGCGCACTGAACATGCTAAATTTCTGGGGTTGGCAACCTACGGCACGCTTGCCAGACTTGGCACGCAGAACAATTTTCAGTGGCACACGAGAGACCTCCAAGAAGATTGTTTAATGCAAGTCAAAACAACGTCCAACATAACTAATTGGTGCTGAATGTCGAACTACATCAGAATCACACTAGACGTCGACTGTTTAGGAATGTTTGTATGCAAAGTTCTCATCATTGGACTTGCGATTGAATCAATAGTTAAGATAGTCAATGTTATAGTTTCTTTGTTAAGTCTCTTCTAGAAGAAAGTAATACGGAGCATAGGTAAAGTCTTGGATAAATTCGTTTCTGATCTGGAAGCAATTACGATGTATTTTGATAAAAAAAAAACAATTCCGGTATTGAATAAGTAGAATTGACTGTTGAAGCCGATGTTTCTCAATGAAATGGCGACACATTTTTACTTCCTTTATTTTAAGTTGCAATTTCTGTCTGTCTGTCTGTCTGGTTGCAATCGTCGTGAAAGCAAGAATTGGCTTCGATTTATCGACCACTTCCCGTGATCCAATCGAGCTGAAATTTGGACAGCAGACTTGTGGCAACTAACAATACATTCTATCAAATTTTCAGTTAAAATAACTTAATAATACTACACTTATGACAATATTCATTTCTTAAAAGGAAAGTATAAGAAAAATGTTGGTTTTACTTTAAAAATGCCTGTGCAACTTTTTATAGTTTTTCGGCCCAAAGCTAGAAAAAAAAATTATGCGCTAAGATTATTTTTAGAACAATTCATACGGAGTAAGGAGATATTTTTGAGATTTGCGACACAGATATTTTTCTGTACGTTTCATTTGCAGTATTCAATCAATTATTTAATTACATGATGGTAAACTTAGTTTGCAAATAAAGGGAGTATAATAAAAACTTCGTTTTTATGGTTTTCTTGTTGTGAGTTGAACTTGCATTTACAATTCCTGGGTCTCAAAAAGCACTTGAAGTGGCATATCGGCATTTTTTTCATTTTAAACATCCTAACAAGAAAACCATAAAAACGAAATTTTATTATACTCCCTTTCTTTGCAAACTAAGTTTACCATTTTCACTTCACTACAAAACTAAAATATCGAATCGGTAATGTCGGCAAATACATATTATCTAATTATAACGATGGCGCATTTAAAAAAAAAACTTGCTTTATATTTCGGCTATATTGTGTCGTTTTCATTCGTATTTATTTTGTAAAAACAAACATACCCGAAAAGTTTATATACGTCCGTCAAAGGCAGACATGTTTTTTCGTAAAATATATTCCGCGATTGGGAACTTAATAGAAGGAATTCGTAACTATTCTAAATGCTACGATGCTGAAAATTTGATAGAATGTATTGTTAGTCTGTGCAAGTCTGCTGCCCAAATTTCAGCTCGATCGGACCACGGGATATGGTCGAAAAATTGAAGCAAAGACTTGCTATCAAGATTGCAACCATCCGGACAGACAGACAGACAGAAATTGCAACTTTAAAAAAAAGGGAGTAAAAATGGGTTTCGAAATGTGACGATTTTCGGGAAAATCGGAAACGAATAGCTGCTTAGGAAAGTCAACTGCAAGGCATTCGCTCTGTTTTTAACTTTAAGTTTAATTTACTCTAGTGAACATATTTTATCGCACATGAAAGCTGTTATAATTATAAGCATACTTAAAATGTCACTTAAACTTGACCACTCACTAAATATGTACCTGACATTGAACAATTAGCGAAGAGCATTCAAGGAAAATGCGCTCATTAATTGATGATACAAGCTAATTACATTCAAAAGAGTTTTTATGCTCACCTCTCTTAATTAATAAAATTATTTCTAAAACAGATTTCTTTGTTTTACTATTGCAATAAATAAGACAGGATTATATACTTGCATTATATTTTGTAATTGTTGTAATTATTAATGTTTACAAAATAAACTCCTAAAATTGACTTTGATAATGAAGAAAATTATTACTTACAACGTAAATTAATTGTATACATCTAATTAAACAATTAAAAAAGGTCATAATGCTGAATTTGTATAATGAAACAATAATGTAAAAGCAAAACGTTTTTTTTTTAAATTGACTCTTTAGGCACCACTAGCATCAAATTTAGAGAATTTAATTAAAGGGAGATAATTAAACTATTTTCTGTAAGCTTATATTTTTTAATATGTTTTTTTTTTTAAATAATCGGCTAACAATGCATAACTTTAAATGATTAAACTATAAAAGATAGTTGAAAATTATATAAATATTATATGACTAAAGAAGTTATATGAACATTTTTAAACATCACATTAACTACCCAGTTTTTATTATTACTATGTATCTATTCTACTGTAAATAATGTTATCCTCTATCGTTACAAGTTTCTTTTTACCAGTGATAATATATTGGCCCAATTCTCAGTAAGCTGAGATATAACTGTAAAGAATGTAAAGCTATTACTAGAATTTTATCTTGACCTTTGACTTTTTACAACTAAATTCAAATTTTGTTACATTAACCTTTATTGCGTAAGTTGAAAAAGGAAGCTGTGAATGGATTTAAAAAAAAAACGATGATGATAACAAACAGATTAGTTTGTTATTAAATATAAAACGCTTTAACGATTTTGTCTATAACGCACCTTTTCTTTTGGTCTTGCACGGCACTAAATTAGATTCTAATTGTCCTATATAAATGATATTAAAGTTGAGCAGTTAGACTTTCACGCTGTTGGCACGCTGAGTGATTTAGAAATCCAAGATTGGCACACTATAACCAAAAGGTTGGCGACCCCTGCTAAATTTAATAGCATGGATACAAGCGCTATATTAATAACCATTAGTATTATTTTATTATTATGAAGGTTTGAGGAGTTTAGTTATTAGTTTGTTAGTAACTAAATTAGATCAATTCATTAAATAGATTTGTTAAAAATGTTGTTTAGGAAACGGGAGAGGGTTATAAGGTGGAGGGCAGGGCAAAGTTACAAAAATATTAAGATAAAGTGAGAAGTTGATTGATTGACACAGTGAGAGATTGACAGATTTACAGATTTATATATTGACAGATTGATATATTGACAGAATAATAGATTGACAGATTGATATATAGACAGAAAGATAGATTGACAGATTAATATATTGACACAAAGATAGATTGACAGATTGATATATTGACAGAATAATAGATTGACAGATTTATATACAGACAGAAAGATAGTTTTGACAGATTTAAATATTGACAGAATAATAGATTGACAGATTGATATATTGACAGAATAATAGATTTACAGATTGATATATTGATACAATGATAGATTGACAGATGGATATATTGACAGAATGATCAATTGATAGATTGATGTATTCACAGAATGATATATTGACAGATTGATAGATTGATAGATTTATATATAGATAGATATATTCTAAAATCTATGAGCATCTGTTTATCTATCTAGTTATCTGTGTATGTCTTTCTTTCTATTTCCCACTTTCAATACTCATTCCCACATTTAAAGGGAACATTACTCTCACCCACCAATTCAAGCTTTATGCGGTCAGAGTGATGCCCCCTTCAACCCTCAAAGTCTAATTGTCTTCCTTTCGCCAGGCAACTGGACCGTGTGATTGGCTAGTCTCCCCTAAAAGAGTGGACCTTTTCTTTCTCTCTCTCTCTCTTGACTAAATGATTCTAGTCTAGTGATGGTCGTAAATAACATCGAGATGTTATTAATCCGTTGACCTTGTATAAAATCGTTGACCTAGTTTTTGTATATCTTGTAGCACTCACTGTCTACGTCTGCCCATAGCAAGTGAAGTCTTGCAAAATAGGGCTGCATACATTTTTTGCAAGAATCGATTCTTCGCTTAATTAATGACGAGTGTAATTCACTGACCTATGTCAACATGGATTGGTAGAAGTAAAAGAAAAGGTCAATTAAGGTTCTGTAGCATAAATATAATTTTGGATAATTAAGGTCCTTGCTAGGTCCATGAAAGTATCAAATATCATAAAACCAATTTCAATGACACCCCTTTCTTCAATGACACCCCTCTCTTCAATGACACCCCTCTCTTCAATGACACCCCTCTCTTCAATGACACCCCCATTTGTCTACAATAAAAATTAACAGATAAATATACATATAAGCAAAGTACTGTAAAATTTAGCTGTGGCCGTAACTGCTATCTTTATATTGAATTTATCAATCTCAGAGCAGGCCACACTTGAATTAAGTATACACTCACAAATACTTATCCGAAGTAAGCATCAATTCAAATATTTAATCATCAAATTTTCAATTCAACAACATAGATGCAATATTGAACTGAACAGTCCAAAGCATAGTCTTAAGTCTAGTTCTAAACACGTCCTGTCGTTCCGTAAGTCTAGGTCGTTTGCAGTTTCTACAAATCTTCACAACGTCAATGGGCCGTATTGCTGCTGAGAGTTAACACCCTTGCCCCTTTTACAAGTCAATCTTTTATGACTGACTTGTAATTTACAAGTCAGTCATAAAAGATTGACTTGTATAAGGGGCAAGGGTGTTAACTCTCAGCAGCAATACGGCCCATTCTAACTCTCGCGTCACAGTTTCTAACATCATACGTCACACCTTTATTTATAAATTTTACATATAGTTAAAGATTATAATAAATGTGCCTTAATACAAGTATTATTTATTTTGAATCTCAACAGTATCCATGTATTTAACACAGGCGTTCATGTAAAGTGTAAAGCAGTGGTCCTGTCTCGCTATCAACTGTGCTCTCCGGCATTGATTTTGTCTTAACGGGCATCTGGGTTAACCGTTTGGTTTTGTATTATCTCCCCTATCCCCTTACGGGCCTGTGTTAACTGTTTGAGTAAATGCTTTATAAACTGAACGGATTATATTAGTCCATTATGGAAGTTTCTTTTTAAAGCGGCTTCATTCTAAAATTATCCTTCTAATTATTTACTGCATTTTATAAACACCAATAAAGATTAAGTGCAGTGATATCTAGCATGTCTATGGCTATGTAATTGTTTTGTTTAACAAAGCCATGGTTAACAAATATACAATAATAAAAGCCACTAAAATTTAATTTAGCTAAGAAAATGACAATAACTAGCAAGTTGTACAAAAAAGTGTGTTTCCTCCCCCTTCCCCTGCAAGTTCAATGTCTGGATGTTGTGCTTGTGTGCGAATAGACTTAAAGATTATGTTTGTGTTTATGTCCACTAGCGCGTGTGTCTAGATTAAGACTACATGACCGCCCACACAGACGTGCCAATAGCCTCAGTCTTGTATACAAATCTGTTCCTTTTAGTGTCGTGGTCCTTATTGTACACAGCTTAACATTTTAAACAACAGGGCAAGAGGATTTTCTCATTGCGCTAGACCGCTTACGAGTGCTGGATGTACTTTAAATGCAAACGATCTAAGGCTGGGACAACGTGAAAACGAAAGCCCGTGGGCCACGTCCGACCATTCACGGTCCGTGCACTATCATCGTGCGCTATAAGATATGCGCAATGTGAAGTGAACATTATAAATTCGTTTATCACTAACTAAGAGCTCCCCCTCTTCCTCTAACAAGTAGTAGGGTCAAAACGAAAATATCGCTGCTCTTGTTGACGAAGTTTACGGCCCTCTGGCCCTAGTATGAGCCTTTGGCAAGTCAAAGCCAGCCACCCAGTCATCTATTCATCCACCCCATCTAAATATAACTATCTATCTATCTATCTATCTATCTATCTATCTATCTATCTATCTATCTATCTATCTAGAATATCTATATAGACTAGTCAGCCATCCAGTTATCTATCCATCCACCATACCTAAATATCTAAACTATCTATATAAACAATCTATCTAAATTATCTATATTAACTATCTATCTAAACTATCTCTATAAACTATAGACTACACATAAAACAGTTATTGATTATAGTAATATTAAAATGTATTTATCTTATGTTACATATTACAGACGCTCCTTCTATAAAGACGATTATTGCGTCTTACGCTCATCCGTGGTCGGAGTCAAGTCTTACGTCTTTATGAATGTTTTAAATGATGTTAAGTTACTGGTTTTCCCGGTTTTGTTCAGGCAACCCATTCCATGCCCGGATGCAACTCGGAAATTGAGAGAACTTGTATACGTTTGTTCTTGCATAAAGGATAAGAAAAGTGTTTTTGTTTTTATGTTTTTCTGAGCATTGTAACAGGCTGTTAGTATTGCTTGATAAAAATGTAAACAAAAGATTAAAAAAAAGGAAGAGGATGGCCTCCAGTGTTGAAATCCCCAATAGAGTAGACAGGCCTTAAAATAGAGTAGGTCTTGGCTAATCTTTCTAACACAGATAAATTTATTTTAAAAAAAACAACACTTTATACGAGGTACGTCATCTAAAGTTCATATCATTGCGTCATATTAAATGTAAATAAAATTCTTATTGAAAGGGAGAGTATTCGAGAGAATCCTTAATTATCTGCCCCTTAAAACAACATTTTATGCTCTGGCTGATAATGTAATCTTTCATTACCGTATAAAAAAAAGTGTAATCTAGATACAAAAACTCCATATAAAATATGATTATTAAATTTGTTTATTACTTCTATTATATCAAGTTCTGTAATTGTTACGAAACCAAGACTTAATCATTTATATTTCTTTTGTTTTGTATTTGGTATAGGCCTATATAAAAAAAAACAAACAATTAGCCCATTTAACACAAGGTACATAACAAAGGAAGCCTTCGTTTTGTCTCAATTTTTTAATGGTTACTTCCCCTGCAACACTAAAATACGGTAAAGAGAAAAAACGCACCAGAAAGAAAAAAACATGTTAATTGTTATAAATGTCCAGCCAGCCAAGAACTATAAATCTGTTTTGTGGTGGCTGAATCGGAGATTACTTGCCCTTGGCAATGATGACTTTAAAAAAAATCGTGTTTTTAATCAGGGTCACGTTAATGACCCCAACTGATATTTGAGTGAACCAGGCTCAGTTGAAAGAAACCTTAGACACGTTTGTCATACAACATTGGTTTTGTTGATCTTATTGAACAAGTAGAGACTCAAGTTTGTACAGTTAGATCTTGTAGGCTCGGTGGCCTAGGCGGAAGCGCGTTCGGCTGACGTACTGAAGGTCCTGGGTTCGAATCACATTAAAGGCTAGGCTTTGTTTCCCTGGTCTTGTAGGGTGTTCCCCTGAGTCCACCATGGGTACCTGACTCAACCGTTAAGGTAAAGTAAAGGCGGCTGGGCACTGTGTTTGCCACACAACCCTCTAGTATGCCATGGCCACAGAATCCCATGAACGCTGCTTCACCGACCCTATTGATAAAGTTGGTCCGACGGGATTAGTTTTAAATTTGTTTTTTCCCACAGTTAGATTTGTAAAGTTTACAAAACGGTTGTTATAAGAGGACGTCCATAAATTACGTCTCTCACCATGGAGTGTGTTTTTAAATAGAAGGACGCCATATCCAAAGCATTTTATTGCTGTAATACTATTATTATAATATTTATGTTTCTGATGACCAGGGTGGCGTAATTATGGAGTCGTGGTGGTGGGATTGGGGCGTGAAAAATTGGGGTGTAAGGCGCACAGGGCAAGATGTATGTGGGTATGAAGGCGATATATTCTTTTTTTTTCCGTCAGCCATTAGACTGTGGAACACACTGGACCATTCCTCCATCACTACCCCTTCTGTGCCGGCTCTTAAATCTTCATTGCGGGGCTGGACTAAATACCTCAAGTGTCATCTGTTTGTAATTCTTGTTTGTGATGTTTTAAAATTGTATGTGAAGTTAAATTGTGGACTCTTTCCTCGGTCCTAACGGGGTGTTTACAATAACATCAAAGAAAGATAGCTGACTGACTTCTAGCTCATAACTTGACCTCACCCAAAATTTAAAAAAAATATAGAGTAAATTGCCTTACCGCAACCACTTGTCGGCAAAGGCTCATAACGTTTTACTAAGCGAAGGGAAATTAAAAATTTCTGGTTGCTTAGAGGGCACATAGTTAAATCTCTAACTTTACATTGTTTGGAGCTGTTCTAGCAGACGGCTAGCAAAATAATAGGGAAAAATGGTTGGGTCTATTTAGCCCGGCAAGCAACCACATGCCCACCCCGCAACCAGTGATTGGCCCTAAGTGCAACCACCTGACCTTAGTGCAACCACAAAGGTGCCCTCAGTGAAACCAGTTGGGGATATTAAAATAGAGATCTCCCAGTACATTCAAACACTTGCAGACATAACATTAATAATTGGGAAACATATACTCACCAATAGGGTGTTTGCAATCCCGTGACAAAAAGCACGTGATTTGTGTTTACTTTGAGTAATGGTGTACAATTACAAATGGCCGCTGTATTAATAAAGTTTCATAAAGGCTCGAGCTTTTTTTAAATGATGTGTTGTGTTTTAAGTCTTATTAAGATTTAAGCTGTATTATGTATGTTAAATAAAATAAGCTATTTTATTATTATCATAGACATAGATCATAGACGATGTGAGCCTAATAGTGACTTGACTAGATAGCCTATTCACCAATAATATCACTTGACATCGTAGCCTAGCCTACGAAACATTAAAAGTGTAGGCCTATAAAGTGAAATTGAAAGTGTAAATAGGTCTAGCCGGCCCTAGCCTAATCACATTAATCAATTAATCTACAGTACTACTATTTACCTCCTTATTTTTGAGTAGGATAGCCAATATTCAGATGTGAATTTTGCATGATAAAGAAGTACTTTACTTTAACCACGTTACGTTTGTACCTCAAGTGGGTTCTATATTTACACAAATACGTCACTAAATTTACACAAAAAAACTTAAGCTCCGCCTACTGAGAACGCTCTATAAACAACCAATAAATCTGAGTTTTTCAGAACTATTTTTGTTTGATTTTTATTATATCATTGCTTTGTTTTAACATAGACTCAAATTAGTCGATAACTAAATCATCAACAACCTCTTCAGTATCTAATTTAACACATATAACGAGAGTTAGGCCAAGTGGTTGCTCAAAGGACTGGTTGCGAGAGTGTCAATTTACTCTATTCTTATATTGTAGTAGATCTATCAAGAAATGAAACTTAATTTTCATAATTAAATCAATCTATCAATAAAAGTTTTTATTTTTTCATTTTGAGGATAAAAAAATAATATCTGGCAAGTTGTATCATTAAAATCAAGAAAAATGTTTTAAAAAACATAACACGTTAGACCAGGGTTCGGCAACCTTTTGCTAACTGTGTGCCAAACTAGGACATTCAGCGTGCCAGCAGCCTAAAAGTTAACGTGCCCTAGTATAATTTTAGAATTTTTTTTTATAGGACAATTAAATTAATTTAGCAAGACTAAGGCCAGAAGCATAGGAAATTTATAGAGAAAATCTTCAAGCGATTTATATTTAATACAAAATTAAAGTGTTTGTGATTATCATCCTTTTTTTTTATATTTATCAAATACAATATTTTATTACTAAACTTTCACATTTATATCATTAATTGTAATTATTGTCTAAACATTATCATTTGCTTGTCATTTGCTGAGGACCTAGGGCCTGCAAGTGTTGCTTATATTTATAGCTCAGTTTACTGAGAAAGCCTTTCATGTTTCGTATTTTTTTGCAGCCAAGTATCTATCGTTGATAAGAATAGATGCGTAGTAATGATACAAAGAGGGTAGTTAATGTAATGTTTAAAAATATACACATACATTCTGTATTCTTATAATATTTATATAATTTTTAAATACCTTTTACAGCTTAATCATTTCAAAGTTATCAATTGTAAGCCTGTTAGATCTATTCTTTTATTTAAAAAACATAGAAATATTAGCTCAAATAAAACGGGTTAATAGTCTCCCTTTGATTAAAAAAAACGTTACCACATTTGATTCAATAGTTATGCCAAACAGGTATGTTTTGTAATATAACAAATATTACTGACAAATTATTACTTCTTTATATAAATCCAACATTATTTTATTCATTACAAGATTTAATTAGTAGATGATTAACATAATTTACGTTAAACAGTTGTAAATAAACATTTCCTGTACTAATAATAATTGCTCGTGCAATGGTATGAGCAAATGAATCCATTAATTCGAAAGTATTTCCTTTGATTAGAAAAATCCGCTTTGAAAGCTTCTATGAACTTACGATAAAGCCCAGCTATCTATCTATAGGCATGTGCATCAGTTACATGTTTTAAAATTAATTTCACTGCAAGATATTATATCCAGTTTCCATGCAAATCCATTCGGGTGGTCCTTGTAAATGCAACTCACTGAAATGTGTCGCTATGTCATCCAGAAACATCGGCTTCAACAGTCATTTTTCTCCATTCAGAACCGGAAAATGTTGTTGATTTTTATTTTTAAAAAAACACACACAACAACACCTATTGGAGATCTCTCGCGTGCCATTGAAATTGGTCCGGCGTGCCAAGTTTGCCGACACCTTCAATAGACGGCTAATCAAATCAATGACGTAACAAGTTGAACATGCACACAATAAAACATGCTAATTATGAATTGGAAATAGGGCGTGTCCTTTTTATTGGAGAGAGGATTAGAGGGTTATAGAGCCTGTGGCGTCATATCAATGTGTATGAATTATTGTGACTTGTTTCTTTGATTTGGAGGGGGGGGGGTGAAAAGGAGGGGGGTATTGAAACATCTCCCTATGTTCTCTGCATGTACATCCAGGTTCTGTTTAAAAAAGGTTATAAAGTTTTGAACAAGTCGAACTAAGTTCTAAACTAAGTAGGCTTAGGATTAGAACAAGTAGATCCGAATTGTCTACATGATGATCTAGTTTTTGTTCAAGAAGATCAGATCTAATCTAATTTCGGTACAAATATATCTATTGTTGGTATAGATATATCTAATATTGGTTTAAGTAGACCTAATAATGGTATATACAACTCAGACATTCATCCACACGCCTATTCATTCATCAATCTATAAATTCATGCATCCATAAGTCATCCATCAATCATCCATCCGCTCACCCTTAAGTCCTTTCACACTTCTACACATCTATGCATCATATCATTCATCCACTCATCAAAAAAACACATTAATTTATCCAACATCCGCCCATCTATCCAACACAACTACAAACGTATCCATTTATTCATATCATCCAACTTTCCATCCACTCATCCATCCATCTACACATTCATCTATTCATCTCATCAATTCTCCCCATCAGCAACCCGTTTAAATATCAATTCACATATCCAAACACACACACACACTACACGTGCACACTGACCATCAAAACGTTTTTACTGTAATCCGTCACCATTGCTCACTGACAGATGACTACCTATTGTCACGAATAGAACACATCTGTATTTAACTCTTGACAAACTAGTACGTCCTCTTTTTTCCTTCAGGTCAACATCCGCCATATTTTCGTCCCATTTTGTCGCACAGTACCTACACACTTTACAGCACTATTCTCTAGAACAATCACCGAAAACGATTTGCCCCCAGACTAATCCCTCCCCGTCCCTCTCCTCTCCCCGCAATGATCCTCACAAAAAAACAAAATGTAGATTCCATTTAACTCTTCGATTCCACCGCTTTAGTTCCTCCAGAAAACGGCGTATAGAATGTTGGTTATCTCTACCTTCCACTGAAATGATAAATTGCTTGACTTAGTCAAAATCTCTCTCCTTAATCCCCCATTTATCCCCCGTGTCATAGCTGGTGGTCTGCCCCTGACCGCGCCCGCCCCACTCCACTACTCGTCCTCGTTTTCGCCTCCATTTTTTTTAAATCTTTCTTCCTGAGACACGAGTAACTTTTCCTTTTTCGAGTTGTTATAACATGGGTTGATAACTCCGTTCAGTTCCGTTAACTCTGGTCAGATTGCCGTGTGAAATTAGAGCATTCTTTATTATATAGTTTTGTGTTTCAAGATTCAACAGTGGTAGCGAA